>ML682026.1:17691326-17703305 GCA_007922195.1 Podocnemis expansa | reverse complement strand
CTGCAACCAGCACCCCCTGCAACCAGCATCCCTGCTACTAGAGCCCTTTGCAGCCAGCACCCCCTGCAACCGGAGCCTCCTCCCCTCTGCTACTAGAGCCCTCTGCCCCCCTGCAACCAGCGCCGCCGACGCCTGCCAGCAAAGCCGCTCTTCACCCCCCGCTGCAACGAGCGCCCCCTTCCCGCTGCAGCCCCGCAGCAGCCTGCCCCGGCCGGCGCCGTAGCCATGAGCTGCCGGCTGCCCAGAGCCCCCCTGGCCCGCTCCTTCCTGGCGCCGCGACCCCCCGTGCGGCCGCCCGCCCCGGCCGCATCCTCCGCCTGCGCCCTGCACCCTAAGGCGGCGGCGAGTCCCTGCCGGGGGCACCCCCTGGGCGCCCTGCCCGGCCCCACCAACTGGCCCCTGCTGGGCAGCCTGCCCGACGTGCTGTGGAAGGGGGGGCTCAAGAAGCAGCACCAGACGCTGGTAAGGAGCCTGCAGGGGGCTGAGGTGGGGGCTGGCTCCCTCCACCTGGGGCTGGGGCTGGGGCTCACCTGCCTGTCCCCTCTCCCCCAGGCGGACTACCACCGAAAGTTTGGGAAGATTTTCCGCATGAAGCTGGGCGCCTTCGACTCGGTTCACATCGGGGCGCCTTGCTTGCTGGAAGCGCTGTACAGGAAGGAGAGCGCGTCCCCCCGAAGGCTGGAGATCAAACCCTGGAAAGCCTACCGGGACTACCGAGACGAGGGCTACGGGCTCCTGATCCTGTAAGTTGCCAAGTTCCCGAGGGGCAGCCTGTTAGTCTAATTCGGCACCACGAACAAGGAGTCCTGGGGCACTTCGAGACTAACCCATTTATTAATGGCATGAGGTTTGATGGGAGAAAGGCATCTGACAAAGTGGGGTCTTCTCCCAGAAAAGCTTGTGCCATAAATAAATGTGTTAGTCTTTAGGACTGTGGGCTTGATCCTGTAAGAGAGGGGTCTTAAACACACGGCTGGTGGGCCACATGTGGCTCCTAAAGCTATTTTTTGCAGCTCGCAATGCCGCTACCATTTCCAATATTTGCAATATTGTTGTATGAAAAGGTTTCAAAGGCGTGGCCCTTGGGCTAAGGTACTAGTCCTCATGCAGCCCTCGTGGTGATTTGAGTTTGAGACGCCTGCCATTAGCAGATCTGGGACTGGGGGCGCAGGGACAGCCCCATGAAACCAGTGAGGAATAGCCCACAGAAGAGAGATGCCAGCTGAAATCAGTGGTGCAAAGAGGAAGAACAGGTGCAGCTGCTGCCCAGCTGATCACACTGCTGGGTGTACTGCATAAACAGAGCAAGGTTCCCAAAGCCCCAGGGTAGAGGCTGGGAAATCACACTTGTTCAGAAAAGCTTTGCCTCAAGGCACGCACCTATCCCTGCTCACCATGCTATAAACCTGCCACTATCATTAAACGCCTAACTATAGATCCTGCATTTGCCATCCCGTTAATCAGCACCAAATCTTGTACCTTTGGAATAATCTATGCTTTACCCCTCAATCCACAGAATCTGCTCCCATCAAAAACTGTATTTGGTAAATGTATGACATTAGCCTTAATCTCCATTCAGACCACCTGGGCTTCAGCTTCTCTTTGCATCCTTACCCAGTGGCAGCTATTTTCTCTGAAGTTATGACATGATCATTAACCTGAGTGAATTGTATTTATTAGGCATTGTATTTCTTGGAAACTGAGTCATTCTCTCCCCCCCCCTGCTTTTTAAAGTCATTGAGATGTTTTAGTGCCTTAAGGCAGGTTAACCAATCTGATCACAATTTGCTCAATTGTCAGATAAAACTAGCAGTGTGTTCTCTTGGACAGAGTAGTTGCTTTGCTTTGTTTTTAACAATAGTGCTTTTTTCTCCCTTCTTTAATCTAGAGAAGGGAAGGACTGGCAGAGAGTAAGAAGTGCCTTTCAAAAGAAGTTAATGAAGCCCACAGAAATTGTGAAACTGGATACCACAGTCAATGAGGTATTCAATCATGGTGATGTCTTTTCTTCTTCAGATTAATCATTTTGTATTCAATTGCATACAACTCCAAGGCTAGACTTATTAATTCTCATAACAACATTACATAATTCACTTTTTAATGTCATTAAGAAGAAAACTACCCCCCAAAATAACACAAAAGGCTGCCCCAAAGCAAAACATATTCAGAAGCTGATGGCTAGGGCCATCCTCAACAGCTGGATATCATAAGAAGCAGAGAACTACCATGTTGCTTTACAGTAGTCTTCACTTAAATGTATTGCTTTAACTAGTTTGTGCTGTCATCATAGATTCTGAGTCAAATCCATTAGAATATACAACTGTAACTTCCCTGTATAGAATCTTTTAAAAATACATATCTATCCATTGTTTTAAGGCTGTCTGTTAAGCCTGAAGAGTAGTACATAAGCAGTTGAGACCCACTACTGTGGGATTAAGCAAAATTAAATGTTTTTTATTCCAACGTCTGAAATAAAAATGAGGCAGCCTTTCATTCCGGTGAAGGTGATGAGTCTCAGAATAGTTCAAAAGTGTATAAAGCACAAATAGAAGGAAACGTATATAATCCATAAATATAAAATGTGTCTGTATGGTGGGCAATGGGAATATTGGTCTGAAATAAAAACATCTGAGTTACACAATAGCTACCCATTTAACAAAAAGAGGCATAGTTTAATATTTTGTATTGATGTCTTGTTTTCACCAGTTGGTTCAAAAAAAAAATTTTTTTTAATCCTTTAGGTCCTGGTAGATTTCATGGATAGAATAGATGAACTTTGTAACCATAATGGTGAAATTGAAGACTTGTATTCAGAATTCAACAAATGGTCATTTGAAAGTAAGTTTCTTTCTTTATAATTGAGAATTACATTCATATTAGTAGTTAATATGACATTTAAATTGGGACTAAACTTTAATGACTATACTGGCAAAAACTCTGTGCTAATCCCTGCAAGGTTGAATTAGATATGACTAAAAGGACTCCCCCTTTCTAACTTTGGTTTCTGTGATGTTTGGTGATAGATAATGGCAAAAATTCAGATTTTGGTAAGAAAGCTCTGATCCAAAGAAATAAAAACATATACATCTTCAATAGGATGGCAAAATCCCCTTATATTTACATCAGGGAATCCGAACAGCTCCTTTGGTGAATAAAGGTGACTATAGTGTGCACAGTAAATTATCTCCCAAAAGGAAGGGATCAGTGGTAAGTCTTCCCTGGGAAGAAATCCCCGCCCCATGGGTGCCCAGGAGTAGATTTGCCTGCTGCAATATTGGAACCCCACTAATTGTGAGACAGCTGCTACAGAAGGGATCTTGAACTGCCCTGGCTTTTGTGTGTGCATAAGGGTACATTCGAGGAGAGAATATTTTTCAGAAGGTTGAGTACATGATGAAACTGGTCTAAATGCTATTGTGTAACAATATTTTTTAAATGACAGGTACCTGTTTGGTGTTGTATGGGAAGAGGTTTGGACTCTTGCAGCAGGATGTGGGAGAAGAAGGCCTGAATTTCATCAAGGCTGTAAAAACGGTACGGAGAAGGCTTAGGACTAGATCCTCAAGGACACTGAGGCGCCTGACCCTGTTGAAAACAATGAGAATTAGGTGTCTAAATACCTTTTGAGTAGCTAATCTTAATCCTTAAACACATTACTCATTTTTATTCTATGTGCAAACAAAGTTCTTGAAACAGAGCACTTGAAGATAGCCCATTGATCAGGTCCTTCCTGACGGCGTGAGATGCCAACACACAGTATCATCCTATTGCAGTTCTGATAGACACCCCATCACAACCACAGTTCTCGGTTATGTTGAGACTTCTTTGCTCTTTTTTGTTAATCCATTTTTGTCCACAGAGTGTAACAGGTTGGTGGTGATAACTCACAATGAACAAAGGTTGGCTTTTTCCTTCATTACAGATGATGAGTACTTTCGGGATGATGATGGTGACACCAGTTGAACTTCATAAAAGTCTGAACACAAAAGTCTGGCAAGCTCATACGAATGCATGGGACAATATCTTTAAAACAGGTAATTTTTAAATACAAACCCTAAATGTTTATGAACTACTGGGGACTCACTCACTTATAATTGTTACTGCATTGCAAAGCTGCTGATTGCACACATTCTCACAAAACGCACCATAAGATACTTTTGCTTCTTAATCCACACCTCTTCTGTTCAGAGCATAAGTTCTGTTTACTCAGACCCCACCAAGTTTATGTATGACTCCTACTCTGTTATGAGTAACACTTTGTTCTAGTTGTATAAACACATGACGCATAGGGAAAACCCGTCAGTCTGGGAAAGGCCCAGGAGTCTGGTCCCAAGTTCCCCCTAGTGGGAGATAAATAGATGGAAAGCAGGATATTTTATAAAACTCAGCACATTTGAGAAAGTAGCAGAATGCACCATCTTCTTAAGTCTTCTTGAGAAAGGAATTTTTTTGCTACAGAAGCGTTTACATTAGGAGTTAATATTATGATGAGTTGAAATTCAATAACCTTAAAAATGCAGATCTTGAGACCCTCAGAGTGACAGAGCTCTGGTTGTTGTTATTTGGTTGCTTTTTTTTTAATTAAACAAAGTTACAGTATCCTCAGATATGATGTTTTCTTCCCCCCACCCCCCACTTTTAGATCATCTGTAAATATTCAAGACAAAAATTAAGCAAGGTTTTATAGCACAGATTATGATAATGCTGACTGGAATATTTATTTCAATTATACAGTGATTATATTTGAAGTTTAGATCTGTTGTATGGTAGAAGAAAATATACATTGCTTTACCATGCCAAATTTAGTTCATTCTCTTTTTAATCTATGTATTTAAAAAAAATAAAAAACTTGCTCCAGTCATAAGAGTCAACGTCTTGACACCTTGGCTTGTGTTGAATCCTCTCTTCCTCATACCCCACTGAAGTCAAGGAGGCTACTGATGGAGCCAAATACTGCTCACTGTGAATAAAAGTGGCAAAATCTGGCAGACTCTGTTGAAAGAAACAACAACTTTATTAATTTGGGATCTATTATTTACTTTCACAGAGTAAACGTATTGCAAAAAAACAGGATATATTTATGTTTAAATGCCCAACTCTCCTGGACTTCCAAATCTCATCATCTCCTTTGGAAATCTAAGCCAACGAGTTTTAGCCTCATGTTACCTACAACCCATGTTTCCATAGCTGAATTTATTGTTTACGTAATAGGTCATTGATTTCTTCCGTAGTTCTAAAATGCAGAATATCTTCTAATTCTTAGTATTTTCTTCTGGCCATCACTGATTTTATAAAGGAGGGCTTGTAACTGCTTCAGTGAGAGAAAAGATACCCATATGCAAAGGATGCTGTTAATTCAGTAGTGATGGCTGGCAAAGTGGGATTTTCTCCAACGAAAGCTCTTGCAATAAATAAATTTTAGTTTATAAAAGTGCCACAGGACTCCTTGTTTGTTCTGCTGAACTAGACTAACACAGCCACCCCTTTGGAACTCAGTAAACATTGTCTCCTCTCATGATCATTGGCGTAAAAATGTTTCTCCTTTTAACTTGGATGATTTTTTAGTAAATTTCTGATTACTTCACCTCTTCTATCTCCAGCCAAAAGCTCAATTGACAGGAGACTGGAGAAATATTCTGCCAACCCCAGTGAAGATTTCCTTTGTGACATTTACTTTGGGAGTCAGCTTTCCAAGAAGGAACTGTATGCTGCTATCACAGAGTTCCAGATTGCAGGAGTTGAAACGGTAAAACTGGTTTGCTTTCTGCAAGTTTTTTGTTTTGTGTAGTTTTTGTTTTTGTTTTTGTTTTTGTTTTAATGCTGGCATTGCAGAAGGCTCTCAAGGACCAGGCTGAGAGCCATGCTCTACATTCAGTGCACATCAAGGGTACACCCGTGGAGTTGTGAACGTTTGTTGCTAGTTTTTATCTTTAATCTGGGTGATGTCACAGTAACTGAAGTTATTACCATAGGAGTTAACTAACTGGCATTTTCTAGTTCTAGCAAATCTGTCAGTAAGGGCAGGCTATCAAATATCTAATAGTGAACTAATGCTGCTTAGTCACTTAAACTGAGTTGAATGGATGCAAGTTAATTTTACCTGCAGTAACTACATGATATATTTACATTCCCCTTTCCCTGGTTCTTGTTCTCTTTTAGAGAACAATGGGCAGAGTGCTCACATTATTTTAAACAAGTATGTCACTGTTCTCAGTCACTAGAGAGCTTATGCTTGTCTTCTGGTCATGTTTCAGACTGCCAATAGTCTTCTGTGGGCTCTGTATAATATTTCACGCAATCCACACGTTCAGCAGAAGCTTTTCCAGGAAATACAGAGTGCAGTATCAGCTAATGAGACTCCAAATGCAGAGGACTTGAAGAAAATGCCTTACTTAAAAGCCTGTCTGAAAGAATCTATGAGGTAAAACTCTTCAGATAACTTCAGTGTAAAACAAAATGGACTCTAATAGGCATAATGTCTACAAAATGATCATCTAGGTATTCAGCGTAAAATATTACACATCTCTGAGGAGACAAAATCATGGGAGGTTAATTCAATTTACTTGCTTTGTTGCAGGATAACACCATCTGTGCCCTTTACTACTCGCACTCTTGACAAAGAAACAGTGCTTGGGGATTATATGTTACCTGAAGGGGTGAGCAGAATATGTTACTCTAAATGTATTTACCAATGTAATTAGCAATACAGTCAGGGTAACTACTGCAGTGTGAAAAGTGACTCTTGGTTATTTGCTGGTTACAGACTAGTTCACATCATTTAAGGCAGTAAAAAGCTTTTACGAAGCATTCAGATAGCATAATCATGGGCATGATAGGTGGAGAGACATACAGATGAAGGGATTAAATGCTGACTTGAATGATTAAATATTAATATTTCCCAGAAATTGAACAATCACTGAACTGTAGGATGCAGTTAGATTAGTGAAACTGATGCCTCCATATTATATGGATTATAATCTCGGGCATTCATTCTTCACTCTTCTCAGTTGTTCCCTGTCATCCTGCTATTCCTTATTTTTCATCATAGCGTCAAGTTCCAAAGGGGCAGCTGTGTTAGTCCAGTTCAGTAAAACAAACAAAGAATCCTGTGGCACTTAAAGACTAACAAATGTATTTATTGCATGAGCTTCTGTGGGAGAAAAATCCCACTTCGTCAGAGGCACCCATCTTCAAAGCACCTGACAAAATGGGATTTTCTCCCACAAAAGCTCATGCAATTAATGAATTTGTTAGTCTTTAAGTGCCACAGGACTCCTTGTTAATGTTAGATTCAGTAGTTCACAAGAAGCTAAAAGGCTAGTAAGCAAGAAGTAAAATAATTCTTAAATCTGTCTCTTTACACCTGTCCTGATGCAACTTCATTGGCTTTGATAGAGTTGCAGCTACCCACAGTGGGACTAAATTTAGCTCATAGTTCCAAAGAATTTTAGTGTTGATTACAAAGCATTAATATTTTCCGTTCGTTCATATGTTGGGTGATGTTGTCTCTCTGCTCTTTTCTGTGCATATGAAACAATCTTCAAAGTACTACATTACTTTTGTGAGAAAATAGTTCTTGCTTTACTTTTTTAATCAGATTTTTCCATTAATATAAAATTACTCACTCAGTTTTTCCAAGTCTGTTCTTAACTAAACTTCCCCAACTATTTGTGTTTCCAGACAGTGTTACTGTTGAATAGTCATGCCTTGGGATCAAATGAAGAGTACTTTAGTAGCTGGGCTCAATTTAAACCAGAGCGTTGGCTTCAGAAGAATATAATAAATCCTTTTGCTCATATTCCTTTTGGCATTGGGAGAAGGATGTGTGTCGGGCGTCGCTTAGCTGAACTACAACTTCATTTAGCCCTTTGCTGGGTAAATATTACCTTACAACATTCTTTTACATAGTGTGTAACTGGTCTGGCTAGCTTAAATTTTTAAAGATATGGTGAGCCAAAGTAATGCTTGGTATCCCCTAACTCATGTTCTTATGTTCATAGCTTGTTCGCAAATACCAGATTGTGGCAACTGACAATAAGCCAGTAGAAACACTGCATTCAGGAATACTGATCCCCAACCGAGAGCTTCCCATTGCATTTAGAAGACGATGAGGTAAAGTAGATAAGTGGCTTTGAAACATAGACGCAATTCTGGTCTATTTATATCTGTAAATCACTACTAAGCTCAGGGGAGCTGTTCAGGCATAGGAGTATAGAATTTGGCTTATGTCATCTAATATCATTGCATGAAGAATCATATTTTTTAAAGGTCACTTTGCTTCATTGCTTTAAAGTAACTTTTGTAAATGGCAAAAGAAGCTAGAAGTTTCGTGTAGCTTTCCAGCCTTTGAATGTATTACATACAATGGGGCCCAGCAATCTCCTTCTGTCCTCCAGGTGGATAGTTCACCCCCACTTTTCCACACACACCCCCTCCCTCCCCCCATATACATTCAATAGGCTGAATCCAATAAATGTCATTATCCTGAAAATAACATTAGATTTTCCCAGGGTTCTAGATCAGGGTGTTGCACCATGCTTCACTAATGCCAACAACTCCTGCCTCTGATGAAGGCAAAATACTCCTTGATAAGCAATGGAATTTCTTGACCTTCATTTGTATAGTATTAAAGCTATTAATGAAAATGGACCAGTCCAGGAGGTTAGATTTAGATTAGAGCTTCACATTCAAATTCCAGCTCAAATAAGGCTATGCATTGATTTTAATGGTGCCAAAGCATCAAAAATTTGAGAGACTTCAGCTTCAAATAGTCTTGATCAGGCATGGCCAAACTGTGGCTCGGGAGCCATATGTGGCTCTTGAATGAAAAAGTGTGGCTCACGGAAAAACATCAGCAAATCTTTTTAGTAGGTAAAAGTATATGGTGTGTGCCTCAGTGCAGCTCTTGAATGTTCAATAATCAACTTGTGTGGCTCTTGAGTTCCATAAGTTTGGCCATCCCTGGATATGTCTGCACTTGCAAGTTAGTTTGAATTAAGGAGGCTTAATTTGAACTAATTTAACACCTCTCTACACTAAGCTTTCATTAGTTCGAATGAGGGGCTTCCTTAATTTGAACTAATGAAAGCTTAGTTCTAATTAGTAAGACCTGCCACTTTAGATCGAACTAAGCCTTTGGTTCAATCCTCAGTTTAACGAAGGATGACGTAGACTAAGATTAACCTTTAGTTCAAACTTAATAAGTTTGAATTAAAGGCAGTTAGTTTGAATTAACAAAGTGGACTAATTCAAACTAATGTTCAAATTAGTCCACTTTGTTAATTCAAACTAAAAAGTTTGAGTTTAGTTCGAACTAAACTTGAACTTATTAGTTCAAAATAACAAATTTGAACTAACTTTTCCTAGTGTGGACATAGCCCATAAGATCAGATGTACATACGGCTGATTGAGCTTATACTAAAGCCAAGTACAAACCTATAAAATGAGGTCTCTTGTGGATTTATATTTGAGTCAGAACAAAATTCATTATGTGTGACTTACGTGGTGATATTAACCATACTCTGGGTGGTATTTAACATATACTTGGATTGTACAGGACTCTTCATTATATGAATGAACTCTGTTTTTCCAGATTGTCTTCGGAGAACCACAGACCACGCTACCTCTGCCTTTTCTTGTGACAGCACATGTGAATCTGGAATGCCAAAGTGAGCAGGCACTAACCAGTGGGGAAAATCGCAATGGACATGCCTTCAGCAGTGTACTGATGAGTGACAGAAATGGAGTCAACAAAAGCTCACATAGTCCTTACACTGTATGCAAAACTCAGATTTAGCAAGTTTTTCTAAATGCACTTTGCCTTCCTAAAGTGAAAGAAAAAAAAATACTGTGCAGGTTTGCATCTGTGGGCCCAAGTAATAACCAAGATGAAGGAGTTTCACAATTTAAGAGTTTGATAGTAGGCTGTAGAACTGTACATCAGGCACCAGTCAGTACCAAGTGAAGGCTGTTACCAACTGGAAATTGTTCGGTGTTTGAGAAAGGACTTAGTCTCAGTCCTGTGTGTGTCACACCTGGGAATAACCAGGCTTGAGTGAGGTGGTTCTGTGAGTTTGTGGTGGAAGTAGGACAGTATGAAGGAAATGTGCCTTGTTCCTTACCCAGGCTGTTCTTGTTTTGTGGATTCAGTTGAGGATATCCAGCTGCAAGGCTGCCAATTTGTACCTTTTAGCAAAAGAACAAATGAGGAAAATAACAGAACTTCATTCCCCTCCTAAAATTTCTTCTCTTTGGTCTTATTTTCGTCTTATAAAGTCATGAGGTGAAATTGTCCATGTATTAGAACCCAGCTTCGCTGTGATGATGACACAATACTTGAAAATGTGCTGTGACTGTGACCATGTTTTTGTTATATGTTTAAACAGCATTAAGCACAAAGGGGCCACTCAACGAGGGCTTCAAGGGGCATCTGCAATACAAATTAAGACCTTAACAGGGTCAGAATTTTGTCAGATAAGCAATACAAGATTTGAAAAATACTTGTACACAAACACTGCAAACTGTCAGGAATATTAACATTTCAAAGGGCTCTGTGTAGTGTAGAGATTGTAGTTTGTAAAAGTACAAATGGATTTCAAGTTCCAAAGTGGTGGTCGTGTTAGTCTAGTTCAGCAAAACAAACAAGGAGTCCTGGGGCATTTTTAAAGACTAACTAATGTATTATCACATGAGCTTTTGTGGGAGAAAATCCCACTTTGTCAGATGCCAGACTGGAGAAAAACTGCACTGAAAAAAATACTTACGGTATGGAAAGGGAAGATAAAATCCTATGATTACATTTCGCTGCATCAAGTACCACAGCAAATCAAACAAGTGGATTTCAGTATCTGTATCAATGGGTCTGAAATAGTAATTGCCTTGCAAAATAGCTATCATCACTCACTAGCATTTTCCACCCATGTAGGTAAGATGTAGCTCCTCTCTGAGACAGAATTTGTACATTCTGTACATTGCTTTTGATATATTTAAAAGGAAACATTTTTTAAATTTGTATGCTTTGAAAAGATGTAAAGTCTTAATGTCTGTTTGTATCCTTGAAAAGATAGCTGCTACATAAAGAGAAACAGTTTATGTTCATATTTTAAATAACTGCATTATAATGTATAAATAAAATCATGAACAACCTGTTTTCCATGCAATTTTGTAGTAAAACAATGTTTTTTCAGGAAAAACTTATCTTCCATTCTTAATAAATACTTTAATATAGTAAATATGGTGAGTCTTATATTATGTATTCTAGTTTAATATAAAGCAGTTTCTCTAGCTTTCTAAATAATTAGTTTCCCCCTCCTCCTGAAATTGCTAATTATCAGTCATAGGGCCCTATTTATCCCCATAGTATGTGGCAAAATCTGATTCCATTTTATCATGCACGGAGCTCCCTCTGGCTTTCAACTGAGCAGGATGCTGTGTTTGATACCCACCTCACTTGGCAGGCTCTCTGCATTAAGCTTCCTAAGTCAAAAGAGTCCAAGGTTTGCCTCAGTATCTAAGCACACTTCTGGGACACAGATCTTCGTCTAGCGTTGCCTACTGAGAGCTAAGACACAGATATACCCTCTGGGATAACCGGCTAGCCCCTGAGACTAGTTGTACCTCCTCACACTTTTAGCTTAAACATACCTGCTCCAACTGTGTGGGTGCCCTGGGTTAGCAGTTCATCTCTTCAAGTGCATGTGATAGCAAAGCAAATGGACACACAACCTTTGCACAGGATTCAAAAACACATGACTTTTTACTTAGCACAGGACACACTGGTCCAGACAAAATAACAAGCACAGCAATTTGCATTATCCTGTCTCAGTTTCTTCAGCACTCTAGAGAGTTCTTTGGGCTTAGGACAGAGATCTCTGCGGTATCCAGTATCCTTCCCCTTCAGTGTGTATAACTTCAGAATCATAGGCTATGTCTATGTAACCTGCTAGGGTGGGCTCAAATTCATTCAATTGCCCCTCTCCA
>ML682026.1:17668383-17691316 GCA_007922195.1 Podocnemis expansa | reverse complement strand
GAAGTTTCTGGTTTCTGGGCTGCAAAATCTGCCCAGCAACGTAACCCAGCCATAAGGGTCCCTAAAAGAGATTGCACCTATTTAGGCACATGGGTTACATCTACACTAGCAAATTAGTTTGAATTAACGAGCCTTAATTCAAACTAATTTGAACCCTGTCAACACTAGGCTTTGCCTAGTTGAAACTAAAAACTTTTTTAGTTCAAACTAAGCAAAGATTAGTTCAAACTAGTTAGTTCAGCTTGTTAGCTCAAACTAATTTGCATATTTAGATCAAACTAGCACAATGTAGACATGCTAGTTCAAACTAACGTTCAAACTAGTGGTTAGTTCGAACTGAGCACTTTTTTTTAGTGTGCACTAACTCTTAGTTCAAATGAACCGTGCTTTTATAGTTTGAACTAAAAAAAGCACAGCTAGTTTAAACTGAAAGTTAGTTCAAAGTAAAAAAAAAAAAAAGTGCTTAGTTTGAACTAACTATCAAACTACTTAGTTGGGACTAACCAAGTCTGAACTAAGATTTTAGATGTAGACATACCCATAGAGTCTCTCTCATTGTCCTCAGTTAAATAGGATCACTTTTCTATTAACACATATTCATCTCTTCCTTTCTACAGCCCAAAGCTTCCTGAGAATTTCAGGTTTATGTTCTACTAACACTTGGATCTTTTGTTCTTCTTCTGGGAAATTTCCACTCACCACTTCCCCCTCCTTGCAAAGAAGTTGGAGAAACTAGTCTAGTGTCAGCCAACTCATTTTTCCAAGATGCTTTCACCTGCATAGATCACCACTGTCCTTGGTCTGGCAGAGCCATGCTCAAGCCCAGATAGCTACCACACATGGAGGCATTCCATGGTATAACAATTTTATATCAACCCAACTCATAAGCTTTATATAGAATAATTCCCCAAATTGTTACACAGTGCATGCAGAATACTAAATGGCAATCAGCTGGCACATAAACCCCTCAATCAATTAATTTGCTCTCTTTCCAAGTTATTAACAATGGCAGACTGCATGCCTTTCTTGTGTATTTGCCTATGTTCTGGGCCTTTCACTGGAGCTAGTCAAAGGCTACTCCCTGGAAGGGATTTTGGTTCTCACATGCATTACTGGCAAGCAGATGTGATAAGCCTACGCCCTTAAAAGACTTGCAGAAAGTTGCTATTTGTTTATCACATTAACTAAGAATGCTTGTCTCAAGAGCTGTGCCTTTCACTCATGCCATGATACAAATTCATAACATTCTCTTTGGGCTTGATATCTCTTTCACCAACTAGAATTCCAGCTTTAGACATTCCTAAATTTGATCATACCCCTGTACTTTAAGTTCCCAAGGGGCCACTGTGTTAGTCTAGTCCAGCAAAACAAACAAGGAGTCCTGTGGCACTTTTAAAGACTAACACATTTATTTATCAAATGAGCTTTCACGGGAGACAATCCCACTTCATCAGACACCTCGAAGCTCACGCAATAAATAAATGTGTTAGTCTGTGAAAGTGCCACAGGACTCCTTGTTTGTTCTGATGAACTTTTTAGTGCTTTTGACCTTAAACCAACTACATTCTAAAGTGTTTCTTTTATGGTGGTTGTATATACAACATATTTTGCTGGGCCAGGTCAGTTGTAAATTGGTGCAACTCCACTCAAGTCAACAGACTTCAAGAGTAATGGTAACGTCTACCCTTCTTATTATATTACCTCCCTATGTAGTAATAACTCATAGCACCACAATATACCTTTACGGTATAATACATGAAAAATCAAACAGTATTGCCCTCAAAGTACTGGACCTACGTTTATGAGCTGTCGAGATATACTGTAAGCTCGAATAACAATTTCTAAAGATAATGGGAAATAAATTTAGCAATCCCTCTTTCATTCTCTTAACCTTTAATCCATTCACACAAACTGTAGTAGCCTACAGGTAAGGCCTTTGCATGTGTTGGAACTTGTCAAATTACTCCCCTGCAATCTCTTTCACTGTTTGCATTCTTATCGGGCCTCAGTGCATACCAAGTCAGTCACATGGCTCTCTGCCTCTCACATCTACAGCAGATATTTCAATCCAAACAATGCAGTGGTTCTCCCCAGCTACTCACTAGCGTGACCTAGATTGGACCTGTTCACTCTCTCCAAAATTTGCTAACGTCATTGTAAAGCCCTACAGCAAGGCAGGGAATAGTCTGCATTCTTACCAGTGCAGAAGTTGTCCATCCTACTGATATAGACAGCCTGTAGGGCTTCTTTCAAAGCAGGGGCACATTTATCAAATTGTTCCATGTTTGCTTAGTCAATGAAGTTGTTAGAATGAACTATGGCGTTAAAACTCCACCAGTTTTATTACAAACTCTCTCTTTTCTGATAAACACACTATTATAAAGCAGGTATTACTCCACTAATGTCAAGAAAGTTTCAGCAGCATGAAATTAATTATTGTTAATGGCAGCAGAATGAGGATTTTGGTTTCATTTCTGAGCATGCCTTAATTGATCACATTTTCCCAATTAACGTTTAAATTCTACCACAGATATGAGCTATTTGGTCTTTTTAAAAAAAAAACAAAACACCAACTAAATGTCTCCAAGATCTTGCTCACTTCTGCATTATTGATTATTGTCCACATTTACTAAGTCAAAAAGTTGCTCTCACCAGTACCGTTGTAAATCAAAAACAATTCAGTGGAGAATCACCCCAGATTGATACCATCGTATCAGAATGTTTGAGCTATGATAATCATATGTGTCTCCCTGCCCCCCCCCTCCCGATTTCTTTAAAGTGTCAAATTACTGGCCTGAAAATTTTCATTCCAAGAGCGTTGGGATTTTCTAAATTCCTGAACAGTTATTTAATCTGCTTACTCAGAGTGACCTTAAAATCAGTTTACCCAGAATGTTCCTCAGAAGTCCAAGGACAGGGAAACTTGGCAAGGATGAGACAAAAAAAAAATGTTGGCATAAACATTACAAGGAAATAGGTAAATGCCAAACTATGCAGATAAAAAATGGCCAGGACAGACATTCATATTAAGAAATCTCTGAGGAATCCAGGGCATCTTTCTAATTCTCAAAGGCCAATAAAATAAATGGCATCGTGCTGAGGATTAGTTCCAGAGGGGTGGCCAAGTCAGTCTTGTTCAGCAAAATAAGGGCTATGTCTACGTCACCAATCTTAGTATGGACTTGTTAGTCCAAGCTAAAGAAGACCAAGGGTATTCTGAACTAACCTCAGGCTAGTTCAAACTAACAGCGGCTTTTTAGTTGGAATTAGCCAGGCGTTCTAGTTCAAACTAAAGTTTTACTTTGAACTAATGGCTTAGTTTGAACTTTTTAAGTTTGAATTAAGCCTTAGTTCGTGTCTTGCCCACACTTAGTTTGAACTAAGGCAGCAAGTCTGAACTAACCAGGGGTACTTCTTAGTATGAACTAACCTTCTCCTAGTCCAAACAAAAAATTTCTGTATTAGAACTAGGCAAAGCCTAGTGTAGCCAAGGGCTAAATAAGGCCGGACTAAGCTTGCTTAGTCCAAACTAATTTGGCAGTCTAGACCTAGCCAATGAGACTTGTGGCACTTTTAAAGACGAACAAATTTATTTATTGCATGAGCTTTCGTGGAAGAATTTTCTCCCACGAAAGCTCATGTGATAAATACATTTGTTCATCTTTAAAAGTGCCACAGGACTCCTTCCCAAGGATAATAATTCGCTGTGGAACCTTTCACCTTTAGAGCAGCTGTTCCAATGAACTTGATCCTGTTAACTCTTGGGTTGAAATGATTCATTGTTTGTGAATACTTATTAACTGAAAGTCAATACCTTCTCATAGCTGCTTGGTATCTTTTTCCTCAAATGAGTTAATGGGAGTGGTGCCATGTCAAGGAGAAAGATATCCAGATTCTAAAATGAATGGTGTTATGTGGCATCTGTAAGAACAGTCTCAGCAAACTGAGGAGAGTCATAAAGGAGACTGAATTAGCTTTTGGGACTGAGAAGTGATTCTTCCAGCTAGGTTTCAGGACTATTAGTATGGTGATCTGGAAGAAGCTAAAGCTATTCCTAATTAAGCTGTATGGATGTAATCCATAAAGGTATTTAGGCACTTAAGGCCTGTTTTCATGAACTCTGGGATCTACAAAACTCTCACTTGGCTGCCATGAAACCCTGGAGGCAGAGAGGGCCCGAGAGTTTATGGTGCCCTTGGTGAACTATGACTTTAGTGATCCTCCCTGCTTCCCAAATTCAATATAGAGAAAAATGATAATGTATTAATATATTTTTGAACAGAGAAAAAAAATCACTTCAGTCTAATTTGGTACCCCTTAAAGCAGGGGTCTCAAATTCAAATCACCACCAGAGCCGCATGAGGACTAATACGCTGGCCAAGTGCTGCACCACTGAAACCTTTTCATAGAAAAGTATTGCAAATATCGATAGCGATAGTCATTGTGGGCCACAAGGGATAACTTTCGGGGTCACATGCAGCCTTGGGCTCTGAGTTTGAGACATCTGGTGTGCTAAGCAACTGCTTAATTTGTGTATATGGCCAGGCTGGCCCTACTTGTTGTGGATGCCTAAGTTCTGCCTCTGGGCATGAGTACTGCAGCCTCACTATGAAACCTCAGCATTATCCACTGGTTGAGCATGTACACTGCTGCCTCATGATAGGGATCTGAATGCCTAAGCATGGGGTGAGTCAGAAAGAGGAGTTTGGACAGTGGACTGGCATGAGGGGAACCGATTCAGCAGGGGTACTCAGAAGGCACCTACAGAATGGGGCCCTCAGGCACACACACCAAAAAAGTGTGGGGGCAGGGAAGGATTTCCCTCCTCCTCATCAACCTTCGGTAGGTTGAAGTCCCTCCTCCTCCTAGGGGTAGGGAAAGAAAGGATTTGTAGTGGGATCTACCACCTCTCAGACGTATGTCCTAGCCACTAGGCTACAGAATGACTCTCTAGTGGCTAACTTGAGCAGTAGCAGATCTCTGTTCAAATCCCTTTTTCGCTTAGGAAACCCAGGATCACCTGAATCTCAGAAGACCATCCTATCCACAACGAGACTAAAGGCTGGCAATCTTCACCACCAGCTCACCCAACACAGGCAGCTGAATACCAGTCTTAACCTGGAACATGGATCACTTGGCAGTGCTAGGCACTTCCTTGCAGCCTGGACTTAGCACACACCCTTCTTGGTGGCTAGTTTAAGCAGCTTCCTGCCAAGTGTGTTGACTTTGCGGACTGCAGTTTAAAGTGGTTATCCCTCCTTGTTCATCGTACAGAGATCTTGGGTGTCTTACTGACATTCTGCAGATTGCAGTGTTGTTCCTTTGATTTTCTTAGGCCCTAAAGGCTAGGTGCCACAATACTCAGCATTTCAAGACCTGAATTACTTCATGGAACCCATCCTACCTGTTTGTAGGGGGGGGGGGGGAAGACTTTTCAAGGCCGCCAACCTGGTGCCTTTTATAATTGTGATGTTTATTTAAAATCAGCTGAGTATTATGTAGTATTTTCAATTTTTGCATAGCAGTTACACCCTCAGTGCTTTGTACTTGCCTCAATTTTTCCAGCTAGGAATTATATTAATTCCTAATTCCTTTGAAGTAAACTCTATGATAATGTTGACTTCAATGGGCACATTATCAAGCTGGGAGCATGATCAAGCTTGCATTTTATTTGACTGCCAATAATCCAAGTTCTTTCTTGAAAATTCCTTGTAAGAAATGTTAATGGCCAAAGGTTGCTTTACCTCAAGGACCATGATCCAGGTAAACACTTACGCACGTTTAATTTTAAACACGAGCAGTCCCACTGACGGCAATTGAACAATTCACGTTCTCAGAGTTGAGCACATGCTTAAGTGCATTGTTGGACTGTAACCAAAACAGAAAGATTAGTTCACTTTCCTTTCCTTTTAAGACGGAGACAATAAAGACTTTGCAAACAAAGCATTAAATTCAGAAGAGCTATGTTAACTTGTTCCAGCTGAGAACCTGACCTATGTGGTCTAAGTACGTACTTCCCCAAGATGAATGAAGTACAGCAGTTAACTTTCTGTAAGACATGTAACTGTGTGCTATGCATTTTAGATTAGAATCTAGTCCTCAGCTATTAAGACAGAAATTCATATGGCAGATTATCCATCATATAATGTCAACAGCTATGAAAGTATTGATGAAGTCTGATCGTCTACCAGGATAAGATTCCATCCATGTATACTGTCCTGGATTTAGTTCCAGGGAAATAATTCATAAAACAATAATTTATCTGGCACATTTTGATTCTCTTTCTATTCAAAGACCATCCACAAGAGATTAATTATTTATTTCAATTATTTCACACCATGTCTGGGGAAAACCCTTCCTCCAAAAGGTTGTTTGCAAGCTCTTCCTGGTAAGCATTTCCTATTTAAGACTCAGAGTTTCAGCTCTGTTGAGCAGCATTAACCACACGTGTTGCTGCTTACTACTGCATGAGCAACTCCTGCAAACCTCTCTTGCGCAGTTTATAAATTCAGACTTCACTGTTCATGGATATCTGTTTTCATGAACATTTCTGTCTGTAAACTCATTTGATAACATCTTTATGCCTCTTTCCCATTAATGAGCATAAATTTGCAGTCAAAATGAAGTCAGAAGAAAATTTAGGAATTCTTTGCCGAGGGGCTGCATTGGAACCCAGCCCTCAGTGGACAAGGAAGTAGCTGATCTGCCCAAAGTAGAGTCTTAATCATATTGGTTCCCACTCTGTGCTGACTCCTTAGGAGAAGTATGGAGTCGAAGTTAAGAATCCACCCATTCTCTTCTGCCCCAATCTACCCAGACAGTAGGATGAGTCACAGCTAAGTGCTGAATGTCTTACCCTGCATCAGGCATTCGGGGGTGCAAGCAGACCACACAAGGGAAGTAAAGAGCTCTTTATGCCTCCTCAGTCCTATGTAGCTGGGTTCGCATTTGAGCCCTGCTATCTGGAACCAACTCTTCCAAAGGTAGGACCAAAGGGTGGGTTCCACCAAAGTTCCTAGTCACCTGCAGCCTTGGTTTTGACTCCACGGCGATCCACAAAACTCTAACCAAGTGATGTAGATTCCTCAACTCACTCAGCACCTGTTTTTCAGAGTAAAAGTTCCTTGGGCATCTGATTCTGGGAACACACCCTGCAGCTTCCATGTCAGCATCCAGAAATCCATCTGCCTTCTAAGCCCCAGAGAGGCTGATAAAGCAGAGGAAGATGGGCTTTCAGCCATCCAGCTTGCCTCTGGAGGTCTATTCTGGCAGGCATGCTCATAGGCACCTATCCACTCAGGTCCTAACCAAAATCTGTCCAGAGGCAGCAGGGTGCACCCCTCCCAATAACTTTTAGTCTGGTGGTCAGAACATGCAGCTGTGAAGTCAGAGATCTAGGTTCCATTCACTCCCTCACATACACAAGGGAGAATAGATTTGAGCAGGCATCTCCCCATCCCCACCCTCATGAGTACTCTAGCTACTGAGCTATGCGAGACTGCCTCAGTGTCCCCTGTTGAAGCTATTCTAGTATGAATGCCTAATGAAAGTGTCAATGGGCCAGAGAAAGAGAGGGGGCGTGTGAATGACTGGATCCAAGTGGTACAGAAATCCATGTGGGAGACCCTGGCTCCAGTTCCCTTGCTCTGGTCACTGTTTCATTGTTTGTCCACATGAGGGAGCAGCAGATAACACTGCCATAGCTCAGTCTCCCTCCCAACATATTGAACTGGGTCTCCCACACCCTAGATCAGGGGTGGCCAAAGTTATAGAACTCAAGAGCCACACAAGTTGATTACTAAACCTTCGAGAGCCGGACTGAAGCATACAGACATATACTTTTACCTACTCCAAAATTACTAAGTTTAAAATTCATTGCATGCTTTCATTTTATCATAAAAAGAGGGCAAATATTGATTCTACTAATGTCAGATTCTAATAATTACTTAAGGTTACAGTGGGAACCGTTACCACATGACCAGTTTGCGCGCAGAACCAGTTAATGCATGGTAACGTGATGTCCCCCAAAGGCCCCAAATTAACCCACGGGTCCTGTTAACACGCATAAACAGGACGAGGAGCATCGCTGCCCTGGAGACGGAACCTGAGCATTGGCCCAGGCCCCACTCCCGGTCCCCGCTTCAGTGCTGGGGTTCAACCCAGCCTCAGGCGCCTGCTGCCACCAGCCTGGCTCCGGATCCCCAGCTGGGGACAGGGCAGGGAGCGGCAGTCACGGCTGCGGGCAGCTAGGTCTAGAATGGGGCTGGAAGCAACCACTGCCACTGCTCCCTGCCATGTGCCTGGCCAGGGATCAGGGGCCAGGATGGTGGCAGCAGGCGCTTGAGGCCAGATCGGACCCCAGCACTGAAGCGGGTCCAGGGGTGTGTCCCATGGCCAGGGAGTGGGGCCTGGGACAGTCCCCCAGGTCCTTCCCCGGGGCAGCGACCTGGTCCCATTTACACATGGGCTGCTTTACGCGTGGTCGCCTGGGGCTTGTTCCCTGACGCCTACGCATAAATGGGTCCCCACTGTACCATGAAAATTAGGCCTATACAGCAAAAATTTAGCTGCTGCTCAATGTAGAAGACTGCAGGCTAGTAGCAAGTTTTTTAAAATCCTGACCATGCCATGCTTCTCCCCACTGTCCCAACCCCCTCCTGAACTCCTAGGCTGGGGCTGCTTTCCTAATTTGCTGACGTTCTTCCAGAAGCCACACTTTTTCATTCAAGAGCCACAGTTTGGCCACGCCTTCCCTAGATGAATGCTTCAGCCACTGGGCTACAAGTTATAGGCACCACTGTTGTCTCCTCTGCTTGTGGGGCAAGAGGGATGCCTAACCCATTCCCTTGAGAAATGACTTAGGCACCCAAGTCATCTAAAGCCAGGTGAGAGATGCCAGTTCATAGACTGCTAAGAAATATTTCCCTCTCTGCAGCCTCGATTTAGGTGCCTATCTTCAAGACATCTGAGACTCTCTAAACACAGCCCTCTGGTTGGTTTTTCCCATTGGCTAGTTTAGGCAATCTACCAGCTAGGGTGGATTACAGGTTCAGTTGATAACTTCCAAAGAGGTAGTCATCTCAGTTTAGTTCAGCAAAACAAACATCCAACCCATTCACTGAATAGGGAGTCTAGACACCTAACTTGGCTTTGTGGATTGAAGTGTTGCCCCAGATTTTCTAGGTTTCTGCAAGTTAGGTACCCTAACACTAAGCATTGCAACACTTTTGTCCCTTGGTAGACCCCACTCAAAGGTTTCACAGTTCCCAGCATGTTGTTCCATCCACTTGTACTTGGAACCCTTGCGTGGAGGGGTGATTTTTATTCGTGTATTCTGCATTTTCTTTCCAAGAGCCAAAACAATAAGGACTTATTTAATGGTGAGACTGTGGCAGTTCTCATGAATTATCCATCAATCAAGAATGTAGTCTGAAAGTAGCTCAAATGAATTAGATATATACCAGAGAACAGGTGGCTTTATCAATAAGTAAATTCTAAGTGCTGTTTTTGGAAAGAACTTTTTTCAGCCACACTTGTTTATGAAACCAAAAGTAACTGACTTCTACACTGTTCTCATTTACAAAGGTGTAAATCAAGAGTAAATTCATTGAAGCCAATGGAGCTACACTTGTACAAGACTCGTGCAACAATCATAGAATCAGACTCTATGAATTTGTTAGGAAACGAAGTCCAGCTAGTACATTTTGAGATTATATTAGGGCCCTGGTTTTCCATTGGGTCATACCAGCACATACCATATTTCCCAGAAACATGCCATCATTCATATGAATTTTATTGCTCACTTGTTCTCCACACAGTAATCCAGAGTTGCTTTAGCACTCTGTGTTTAATTGATCTTCATCTTCATTCATCTGTCTGCGACCAAACAAAGGTGCCATCCAGTCTCATCTCTTAGCTATCCATTCTCTTGTGGTATGTCCACACTTAGTCTTTAAATCAAAATAATGCTGACTATTTCAATTTAAAAGATTGCATGTCCACACTACATTTCCTTATTTCAAAATAAGGAGCTCCCTCATTTTGAAATAAGGAAAGTCATTTTGATATAATAAAACCTAGTATTACATTGAAATGATGGTTAAATCAGAACTGTTATTTTGAAATAATGCAGTGTGGATGTGTTGTTTCAATTTAAATGTTATTTTGATTTAACACTTTTGCCCTTGTCCTTCCCAGGGTGCTGTCCTTTATCTATATAATGGGTGGGGGTATGGCCCTTCTTGGTGGCTATCTTGCCACACTTCCCATGGTACCCCTCTCCTAAATTGGTCTTGCAAGTCCTGTCCATGGACATGCTAGTTTGATTTGGGTTTCTAATGGGGACATGTTAAATCAATTTAACTTAAATCGATTTAATGATTGTTATTCTGATTCAATTATATTGATTTAATTTAAACACTCTGGCTATGTCCACACGTACATTGTTATTTCAAAATAAGTTATTTCAAAATGAGTTATTTTGAAATAAAGTCCTTATTTCAAAATAAGTTAATTCGAATTAAGGGAAAAGCTCAAAGCGAAATAGCATGTCCAAACACAGGACTTGCTATTTTGCTTTAGCAGAAGGGCACCATGGGAGGTGTGGCAACATGGACCCCTCCTGGGGCCATACCCCCACCCAGTATAGGCTAAAAGGAAGGCATCCTGGGAAGGAGAAGGGCAAAAATGTTATTTTGAAATAATGGTTATAACCATTTCAAAATAACAGCCATTTCGATTTAAAGAAGGTTTAAGCTATTTCAAAATGACGGCTCTTATTTCAAATGACGGAGCCCATCATTTCGAAATAAGAATACGTTGTGTGGACCTAATCTCTTTAATTTTGAAATAACCAGTGTTATTTTGAAATAAAAGAGACAGGTGGACATACCCTCTAAGTGTAAACACAGCCTTAAAGATTAACAAAAGCTTTTCTACTTTCTGTCATCTGTCAAAATGGGACTTCACCCTAGAAAGCTCATGTGAAAAAATATATTTGTTAGTCTTTAAAAATGCCACAGGACTACTTGTTTTATTGGACATAAGTGCTGTCCTGTGGCTTTAAAACAACATGAAAATAGAGATGAACTTCAGCTATAAGTTTCAGATCCAGAAGTAAACCTTGCCAAAATCTGCAAATATTCACATTCTGGGCTTTATTCTGGATCAATCTTTGTTATAAAACACAAAATACCACGCGCCAAAGAACTGTGTCAAAACAAGAGTGGAATGGAATGGAATGTATTTTATAATTTGCAAATTATACTTTGCTTTCTTAGGCATGTTTCTGCTAACAAGTTAGAACATTTTGCCTTTAACTGCTAAATGCTAAACGTGTTCACTGAACTCAGAGCACTGCACTGTCAGTCAGAAAAGGATGAAACCCAAACTATGCCGTAACTTGCATACAGCACAATGTGGCAATAAAGCAAAAACTGAATCAAGAAATGACCTCTTGTTCCAGTGAAAACTAGTATCCATAGAGCTGATATTTATAGCCTCTGCCATCACACTTCAATATGCAGGAATCTGCTAATAAATTAAATGAAGCAAAATTAGAATAGAATTCATAATGTTATTCATCTGGCTAACAACTAAGCATTCCAAATTAAAAGGAATTAGGTCCATAAAAGAGGGATGATCCAGAACTTGCTTGTCTAGCACCAAAGAGTAGTTTCACTGTCAAAGGGAACATCCTCAGGATTAAAACATGCACAGCTTGCTGTAGGTAAGATGGAAAAATGGTCTTTATGTTTAGAGGAAGGTCTTGGAAGGAAGGCCTGAAAGCAGACCATACTCTGCACTTACTCAGATACTCACATTCCTACCACAGAGCAAGATTCTGACCTCAGTTACACCAATGAAAGTCAGAAATAACACCATTGGACTGTATCCTCATGTCAGGTTAAACCCCACTTGGTGCAGAGGCAAACGATAGCTGTATACCACCACCCTCCTGGGGCAAGCTATGGGCTGAGGGAGATCAGCCCTGACATAAGTGACAGCAACTTCAAGGCTTACTGAGGAAACTATCCCTGGCAACCTAAGTCAGCTTTGATTGAATATGATTTACACATCTGGAGCAGCATAAATGCATAAAACCTTGGAAGACCCAAGGCTCTTTTCTGTTGGCTCCATGAAGGAGATAAGAACACTTCCTTTTACATTCAAATGTTTCTAGGTTCAGGAGATCCCATAGTTTGATGCCCAAGGCTGAGACCTTTCTTATCTGCAGGCTACATCTCCAAGTTGGTGGTGTTACGAAAAGATACAGTCAGCTCCAGAGATGCCTTGTGAAATACAAGCCACTATCTCAATTTCAAGAAATGTGATAAAGCTTCAAAGTTCATTCAATAAAATAAAAGAAAAAATAACAAGAGGGATCTTGTATGTAGTAACACATTGATTTACATTTCTCAAGTAATTGGACACCCTAGACCTATTATTAAATCATTATTGGCAGCCTCAAGAGGACCCTCTTCCAGATAATTAATTTACAAGTGGTTGGAATGCCACTGAGATATTTTTAATTGTTAAAGGCTAAACCAAAGAGCAGCCTGGATTTTCCACCCAATTGAAAAATGTTGCACAACTTGCAAAATTGTGAAATGTCTGAATGCCTTCAAAGAATGCAGAAAACACATTTCTTTTTAATAGCCAGCATTAGTAAACCAAACATGTTACTTAACTCCTTTGTACATCTACTCTGAAGCACCATTAAGGGCCATGTGTGTTTTGCTAGTGCTAACTACGAATTCTGACGTTGAAAAAGGAGCAGATGTTTTTCTCTTTATAAAAAGTGACAGATGTTCAGCTTGCAACATTTTTCACTGCAGATTTATAGCTCATAGAGTTAAAAGGGACCATTGTGATCATCTGATCAGATGTCCTGTATAACATAGGCCATATGAGTTCACTAAATTAAAGCACATCTTTAGAAACATACCCAATCTTGATTTAAAAATTTCCAGTGATAGAAAACCTTCCGTAACCCTTATAATTCCAATTACTGTACAAACATTTAAAAATTGGCCTTATTTCTAGTTTGCCATTTGTACAGCCTCGTCTTCTAGCTTTTCATCTTGTTATACTTGTGTGTGCTAGATACTAGAGTCCTCTATTAGGCCTAGATTAGGATTAGATTTCTGTTCCTCAGGTAGGTACTAGATTGTGATTAAGCTACCCTTTAGCCTTTTTTTTAGTTAAGTGAAACAGCTCCTTGAATCTTTCACTAACAGTCCCCCCCCCCCCCGCCCATTCTTGTGGATCTTCTCTGAAGCTTCCAATTTATCAGCAACCTTTAAACTATGGACACCAGAACTGGACACAATATTCCAATACCAGTTAATGAACACATATAATTTTAGTATTTCACAACCACTAGTACTATAACTGATTGGTTTCTACAGCACTTTTTGCAATAGTGTACAGCATAGGCATGGGCTCCCACTAGGACACTGGCCTGCTTTGGGAAGACTGTATGGATATGCTCCCCATGAAATAGCTTTTGGGAAGCATTGTGCCATTTGCAACCATAAGGTTTCCCAAAGTTTCACCAGATTCAGGGGAAGCACAGTCCCTGCAGCAATCTGAGCCCTAGTCTACATTTAGGGGAAATTCAGCAGCAGTCGACTGCTGGTTACACAAGGAACATAAAATTCCTTGCGTAAATGGTGGTGAATTTCCAAGCCGCCATTACACGTTAGGGGAAAGCCGACTGCAAGCGCCTCCTGCCCCCCAGGGCTTCCAGGGTCAACTTCCGGGAGCAGTGTGGCAAGTTCATACCCGCCGCGATCTGCTCCTGGAAGGGTAAACTGACAGTGGCAAATTTGCCGCTGTCAGTATAGATGAAGGGTGGCCAAACTGTGGGTCAGGAGCCACGTGTGGCTCTTGAATGAAAAAGCGTGGCTCGCAGAAGAAGGTCAGCAAATCTATTTAGTAGGTAAAAGTATACGGCTATATGCCTCAGTGCAGCTCTTGAAGGTTTAATAATCAACCAGTGTGGCTCTTGAGTTCCATAAGTTTGGCCACCTCTGAAGACATATCCTAAACTGACCATTGCACATTGGACTATACCATGGGCTCCTTCCCATCCCATTTGGAATAGTTTGCACCCCACAGTGTGCAATCGAGAATGAATGGACCACAAATTGCAACAAGTACATTTGCAGGGACTCCCTCACTCAGTTCCATCTGCGCACCCACACAAAGGCCAAAGCCAAAGGCAGACCAATCTATAGGTAACTGCTGGCAAATTCAGTCATCCCAAAAATGTAGCAATCTCTGGGGCAGGATACATCAAGAATACCTATAACAACATTAGGAATACAGCTCAACTAAGGATAAGAGGTAACAGTGATAGCACCACTATACAACAGACTGAAGAAAGTCGACATAGAATGATAGGTCTTCAGCTACAGCCCAAATACACTTGGAGCAGTGAAGGAAATGGGCAGTTATGAGCCAGCTTTAATTTGTCCAAACCTGGGACCAGCTCTGAAGGGAAGGAGGGAGGACTGGTCCTTCTAATAAATAAAGGGTATCAAAATGTACTGGACGTTTAACCAAAGTCATGTAAGATGCTGAGTGACTGTGACTATTTTGGGCTCCTACTCCTGTGACCCATCCACTAGATTCCACCTTTCAGTGTCCTACTGTATAAATCAGTACATAAAATTGACCCCCCCCCACGCCCGCGCACGCGCACACACACACACACAAATAGAAAGCAAAAGCTACTTATATTCATGTGAGAAAGCATTTCTAAAACAATTAGGAACAACAACAACAAAAAAACATTTCTAGCCCCAAGCTTGTGTTCATACAATTTTTCTTTCCCTTTTTTTCAGCTTAGTTAGGGTCAGGTCACCAGATCAATCTTTTCCAAGGTTGCTCTTCTAACACTTCCTCTTTGTTCTCTCCATTCTCATGAAGGCAGTCTATCCAACATTGTAATGGTCATACTTTTGTTCTCAAGTGACTTCCTAACAAGATTTTCTTTATCTGTCCTTCAAATATGCCTATACCATCTTACCCTTCTCTCTTCCATCTTCTCTCTGATACTACAGACCATGGTCTTACTGCTGATGACATTCATGTGGTTCTCTATTAAATTTTTCAGTGCAAATTCTTGCTTTAGATTTTAATTTGATTCACTCAGTCAGTGAAGAATGAGTTTTTTGTGAGGCACTTAATAAATCAAGCAGGCTTTTCTTTGCAGGAAATATACAAGAGTAGTTTTCACCTTCATAGAAAAGAATGAATAGGAAAACCTTGGAGTTGCAATTTGTTGAACTAGAGTTATTGTCTGGTTGATTGCTTCTTTAAAAAATGGGGGAGACAGGCTCAGGATATTAATGAGAGCTGGTGGGTGAAGTACTATCTTTTTCTGTTGGAGGGAAAAAGCTTTTGAGCTACACAGAGCACTTCAGACCCAAATAAGAGCTGACTATATAGTTTCAAAGTTTGTTCTCACCAAAAGAAGTTATAAAAGATATAAACTCACGCTGGTTTCTAACATTTAAGGAATTCAAAAGTATACTCCCTTGAAGAAAAGCCTTAAGGTAAATATCTGATTTTTTTTTAATGGAAACAATCTACAGAAAATGTAAATTTTCCCTAAATAAATTACTGTCAGTGTGTCAGAGAACGGAATTTTGTATTATTTGATAACAAAATAAATCCCAGGTATTCCTTTAAAGGTGAGCAGCTCAATTATATACACGACTTGCGGTTGAAAAAGTCACTAGAGCTAATACAATACTTATTCAACTCTGTAATCTCTAAAAGAGTGAGAAAAAGAGAAGAGAACTTGACAGAACAATAGCTGTTTTTCCTCACACATTCTAGCAAGAAGAGGAGTTGAGAGGTGTGGTGTGCTTGTTTGTTTGCCACTGCCATCCCCTTTCCCCTATACTGGAAAAACACTTGAGGGGGAATTTGGCCCCTGCTCAGTTTGCAATTCTCCAAGAGAAATGTACCTTTCAAAGTTCAAGTTGTGTTTAAGTGTTATCTCTTGAAGGCTGTTTAAGAACTGATACAAGGGGCAGTTAGAGGAAGCTGTTGTCAGTGCAGAGCATTTTTTTTCATTCTAATAAACCCAGGACCTATGCCACACATTCATGAGGGTCATCTGCTTCCACTTCATCTATTAACCACGCACACGCCTAATGGAACAAAAGCTTTCTCAAGGTGAGAGAGTTTTGCTGTATGGGAAGAAAGATACTTAGGCCCAGATGTTTCAAGGTATTTGAGGATTGCAATGAGTAGTTGATTTAGAACCCTCAATCTCAGTTTCCAAAAAATACGATTTAGGAGGCTAAATTCCATGAGCTGTCAATAGGATTTTGGTGCCTACATGCCTTTTGGAAAATGAGATTTTGAATTCTAAATCTGTTGAATTGTTGCAATAGTAAGCACAGCAAAGCTTAAGTACCTTTAAAAAAAGCTAGGCTTTAGGCTCCTAAATCCCATGGGCTTCTTGGATTTAGCCACCTTACTTACTTAGGCCATGCAACACTGATTGTAACAACACCAAAATACCTTTCAATACCTTGGCCCTAGATTGTATTAGATGGACTCAGCAGTTCACGAAGAAGCCAAACCAGTAGGAAGAAGGCTAGGCATGTGATAGGGCATTAAAAGCTTTGTGGGCTAGAGAATCAGATACTGAGATGACACTTTGTGTTCTGGAAATAAACACAGCTGAATTGTCACACTGCAACTGTAAGTCCAATGTTGTGCAGAGGTGTTTTGCCCCAGCAGTCCAGCATGCAGAAATGTGAGGGACATATGTGAACCTTGCCAAGTTCCAAAGGGGCAGCCATGTTAGTCTAGTAAAGCAAAAAACAAAACAAAACAAAAAACAAGGAGTCTTGTGGCACTTAAAGGCTAACAGATTTATTTACTGCATGAGCTTTTGTGGGAGAATATCTCACTTCATCAGAAGCTTTGAAGAGGGGGAACTTACAGAATGGGGTGAAAAATAAATGCAGGGGAGTGTAAGACATGGGATCAGGTCATACTGCAACAGCAAATCAGAGCACTTATAAGGATTCAAACTCTAGGAAACCACATAGAGGGAGGGTGAAGTCAAATTACCTGTTATAATGTGAAAAGAATCCATAGTCACGATTAAGTCCTGCTTTCACACAATCGAACGCCACTGGTCACCACATACAATCCTCAAGTCAGACCTCTACAACAGATCATTAAGGACCTACAGCCTATTTTAAAAGATGACCCCTCACTCTCTGTAGCCTTGGAGACAGACTTCTCCTCACCTACAGACAACCCCTGAACCTTAAACAGATACTCATCAGCAACTACAGACCTAACAACAGAAACAGTAAAGTAGGCACATATCCCTGCAGCAAACCACACTGCCAACTTTGTCCACATATCTGCACAAAAGACACCATCATAGGACCTAATCAAGCCAGCTACTGAATCAAAGGGTCCTTCACCTGCTCATCCACTAATGTGATTTATGCCATCATGTGCCAGAAGTGCCCCCAAGCTTAAATGTTAGACAAAGAGGACAGTCCCTACACAGAAGAATAAATGGGCACAAAATTGACATCAGAAATCACAACACAAAAAAAACAGTTGCTGAGCACTTCCATCTTCCTACTCACTCCATTAATGATTTGTTAACAGTGGTCCTCAAGAAAATCAATGGGACATCAAGACTTCAAACAGAAACAGCCGAAATCCAACTAATATGCAAATTAGATTGAGTGAAAGCAGGATTTAATTGTGACTATGTATTCTTTTCACATTATAACAGGTAATTTGACTTCACCCTCCCTCTGTGTGCTGTTTCCTAGAGTTTGAATCCTTACAAATGCTATGATTTGCTGTTGCAGTATGACCTGATCCCATGTCTTACATTCCCCTGCATTTATTTTCATCCCATTCGGTAAAATTCCCCTCTTCAAAGTGTCTGACGAAGTGGGATTTTCTCCCACAAAAGCTCATGCGGTAAATAAATCTGTTAGTCTTTAAGTGCCACAAAAGTCCTTGCTTTTTATACATGAAGCTGTTACCCCTAGTGCACCACATATTAGCAATGATTCAGGAGGAAACATGCCCAGCCTCCTGAATCTCTTTCTCAAGAAGCTAACCAACAAGTACTATGCTTTGTACGTCTAGACAAATGATGATTCATGGCTCCTGCAACTGCTTGCCACTGCAGCTAATAGGGGAAAGGTAGGATATAACCACTATGCCTCAGCTCTCCAAACTACTTTCTGCTCCTCATTTATTCATTCCTGCATTTTCTCCAGAAGATTACAGAGAGAAGTTAAACAAATGTCCATCCTGATGGGTCTGGATTAGTTGTTTTTTGTGATGCTTGTGAAGCAACCAGCACAGGCCTGAAGATAGAAACTCTGGATTTTCTACTGCGTTAAACTTATCTGCAGTTGCAGATAAGAATGAAGAGTACTAAAAAAGTCATGGCATATTGTTATGGCACAAGTTACTCTTTATCACAGCTATAGATAAACTTGGCTAATATTCGATTGTACACAGACACTGCACATCTATTTAAACACTGAGAGAAGATATTTTGGATGGCCTCTGATTAAACAAATACAAAAGGTTCTGTAGCAAGATTCAATAAGAACATGAGAACAACCCTATCAGGTGAAACCAATGGTCTATCTAGCCCACTATCCTGTCTTTCATCAGTGGCCGATGCCAGATGCTTCAAAGGAAATGAACAGAGCAGGTAATGATTTAAGTGATCCATCCTATCACCTATTCCCAGACTCTGGCAAACAGAAATCCGTTCCTGTCCTACCTAATAGCTATCGATTGGCCTATCCTCCAGGAACTTATCTAGTTCTTTTTTGAACCTTATTAGTCTTGGCCATTGAACCCACTATAGTATTGGCTTCACAACATCCTTTGCCAAAGAGTTCCACAGTTTGACTGAATATTATGTGAATAATTCCTTTTCTTGATTTTAAACTTGCTGCCTATTAATTTCTTTTGGTGACCGCCTAGTTTTCGTATTATGAGGAGTAAGTAACACTTCCTTGTTTACTCTCTCCACATGAGTCATGATTTTATAGAACTCTATCAGATGTCCCCAGTTGTCTCTTTTCCAAGCTAAAAAGTCCCAGACTTACTAATCTTTCCATACACGGAAGTTTTTCCATATCCCTAATCATTTTATATAGGTATCTGTAGTTGTCTATATGCAGCAAAAACAATGAGCGTCCTGTGGAACTTTAAAGAGTAACAAATTTATTCAGACATAAGGTTTCGTGGGCTGCAATCACATCAGATGCATGAAGTGGAACTCTGATGAAGTGGGCTGCAGCCCATGAAAGCTTATGCCTGAAGAAATTTGTTAGCCTTTAAGGTACCACAGGAGGACTCTCATTGTTTTTGCTAATCATTTTAGTTGCCCTTTTCTGAACTGTTTCCAATTCCAAGAGATCTTTGATATGGGGTGACCAGATCAGCATGCAGCATTCAATATACGGGCATAACATGGATTTATAAAGAGGCAATATGATATTTTCTGTCTTATCAATTCCTTACCTAAAGATTCCCAGCATTCTAAACAGATGGGTGAAATGCACCTTAACTATCACAATATTTATTTATAAAGGAGAGAGGCACTGATAACTGGAGAACTAGCTCATGACTACTTCATCTCAGCTGCTTAGGAAATATACAAGGCTTTACACTGTGGTATAAACCTTATTTTAATTTCAGCCTAATTTTTCTTTTAGGGCTTGTTAAAGATGCAAGAAATCACTCTGACACGCAAGGGTTAAAGTAAGCCAGAACGGCCTGGAACTCTGTTCCAGGGCCCACTATTTTAGGGGTTCAGCATTCCGGGCCCCCTAAAAATAGAAAACGGTGCCAGAATGCTGAGTTCCAGGGCCTGCCATTGAAAAATAGTGGGACCCAGAACACAGCATTCCAGTTCCATTTTCTATTTTTAGGGGCCCAAATGCTGGGCCCCTAAAAATAGCAGGCCCTGGAACTGCGCTCTACTGTGCGTTCCAGCAGGTGGGGGGGGCGTGCTCCCCTGTGCATGCACAGGCTGCAAAGTTTCCTGGCCCAGAATGCTGCCCGTGAGTATGGGGGTGGCCCAACTCACACTGGGGGGGAGTATTGGGGGCGCTTGAGCTGGGGGTGGGTATTGGGGGCAGGGGTGGTTTTGGGGGACATGGGAGTGCATAGTGGAATCAGTAGCTGGGGTGCTGAAGAGGGCCCAGACATGCGGGGGCAGCCACCCATGTGGGAGGTGGGCCCACCCACCCAATTAGGAGTGTTCTGGGGCCTGTCAAATTATACTTTAACCCCTGCTGACACGCAAAGGTTCAGTGGGCTCACAGGTTTGTCAATAACATAGGGTGGGATGAGATATTCTACGTCCTGTTCTGCGCAAGTAGTCCCTGGAGCACATGAGGTAATGTTCTAGACACATCTAATATGACTATTTTTTCAATCTGGTTTGAAGTTGTAAAAAGAAACTGAGTAGGTATAGTCTGGATGTATCCATCTAAAGTGGCACCTGCAGTTTTCTTGCAACTGGTTCAAATGCCCACTGACGTCAACCCAAAAAGAGAAAACCAGGAGGCAGCTATTGTATTTGTGGAACATCCATCTCCGTAACTTTGGCGGTAGTTGCCCTGGGTGCCAAAGAGGCAGAGATTTCATGATTTCACTATCCTTCAACCCTATTCTTTGCCACTAGCCCTACAACTCATTCATGTCTGATGTCATTCCCTTCTGCATCTCCAGCTATCAGTTTTCCAAACTTAGAGAAAATCTTGCTGTTGTTCAAAGCATTTGTATACTTAAGAGCTTGATCCTACATACCCAAAGTACTTATCAATTTCACTATGAATTTGGAGTGTCTAGACCAGGGCTCTCCAAATGATGGCCTATGGGTTGTATATGATCCAGAAAACACTGTTATCCAGCCTGCAAATGAAGGAGTTGCTGGCAGGCTGGGAAGTTTTCAAATCTCCTGCCCTGAGCATGCTCAGAAGTGCGGCTCAGAGTGGGAACAGACTGGCCAGGAAGCAACTTGAGACACCCCTGCATCTCTGGCCAGGTAAGGGGAAAGTGGTCCAGGGGGCTGGGGAGCTGGCAGGCAGGCAGGTTGGGGGTCTGACCCATTAGTAATTAAGTGAAAGCAGATTTGGCTCTCAGATTTAAAAGTTTGGAGACCCCGATCTAGACCTTCAATGGGCAATTTCAAACTATACAGCAGAAAATATATTGGGCTGGATTTTGATCTCACCTTCTCTGATGTATCTCTATAGGATATCCATTGATACTCCTGGACTAACACAGCTGTAACTGACATCAGAATCTACCATTAATGAGCATTTTTTCAATCACAGTTTTAACTAATGGAAAGTCAGTTACATTGAAATATTCAGCACTCATATATTTTATCACATCAATGTCTTGTAATCCTGTTTGTGGGCCACGTATCTACCCTCTGGCAAAAAATACTAAAACTTCACAGTGGAAGAACTGTATTAAATAAGATGTGTTGAGAATTTTGGTCTGAGGAAAACACCAAACTAGAGGCTAAGAATAGAAGAGAATGCACCAAAAATCAGCATTTATTCAGCTGTTTGAAAAGGGAACTGAAGTGTGAATTGCCATGAGCAAAGCTTTTTAGCATGACAGAGTTATATAGTCAGCACAGTACATATTATTAACTCAAAAAATAAAGTTCTACCAGGATTGGACTTTAGTGGTTCTATTTTTGTCTCATTTTAATAGAAAATGACACCAGGTGAATTTGCAGGCTTGACAGTCTAAGACTGCTTTACTATTAATAGAAAAAGTCTTTAATGAGTAACTGTGATCACTGTGCACGATAAAACAAACCCATTTCTTCACAGCATATTTTCGTGAACTTTATGACACGGTAACCAGTTTTGGTTTTTTGGTTTTTTTTAAAAATAGACAGCTTTCTTTGATCCTTGAGCACAAAACAGTAGGTGGTTGCACTGCCCCAGAGTTGACTGGAAGGCAGACTGTGACTCTGACACCGTCTGCCAACTTCGTTCTGCAGGAGAAGTACCTTTTTCTAGGCCTATAGCTGACATAGCTCACTTTCCCAGGTGTGGCAGCTACCATACCCTGCACATGGTAGGCTGTGCAGCCAAGGCTCTGCTCACTGTTTATGTGAAAGAAAGGGGTGGAACATGTCATCACCTTGTGGAAGCTACTACTGTCCCCACACTGTTTCCTGTGGTCTAGGTTGTGTCATGATTAGAGGAACTGGAATTAGTGGGCCACTGTTGCCTGGAGGGTCTCAACTGGTCCACTGGCATAGACTCAATAGAATATGAAGAATTAGGCTGGAAGTAACTCAGTCACAAGCACAAGGTTTAATGAAGTTCACTTTTTCAGCTTAAACTGCTCTTTGGCTTCATATGCTGTGAAGTCAACATGATGGCACCATCAGAGCTGTGACTCCTCTGCCATGAAGTAGCTGGTAGTGTGAGCCATGGACCTCAATCTGAGTTACTCCCTGGAGCCTTGAATTTTGCAGGCACCAAGCTAGCTAAGTGATGGGCCTAGTGGAGGGAAGGGTTCAAGCCATACACAGACTGGTCACAGAGCAAGAGGGCAACACCAGGAAAGGAAAACTATTATGTTCCATGAGTGGAGAACAAGGCAGGGAGATCTGGACTCTCTAAAGTTTACCACTGCCTCAGGTCTCACAAGCAGTCCTAGGAGCCCTGGGGAGCTGTTATTCTCCAAAGCAGAATAAAACAGTGGAGCAAGACATAGAGACCACTCTGAAATAGGGAAGAGCCCCCCATGTTTCTGCCTTATGGTTGCTTTGTGCAATTTTGGGGCCTTTTCAGGACTCTGTGATTTGGGACAAGGATGATCTGCAGCACTTGGAACCAACCCACTTTGCGAATGGCTGCCT
>ML682026.1:17602537-17663383 GCA_007922195.1 Podocnemis expansa | reverse complement strand
CTGCCTCAGGAGGATGATTCATTTTAGGCAAATTCTCAGACATTAGCTGCTCCCTGGAAGCCTCAAGAGGCACAGCACCCTCGAAGTACATCCTCTGAGACAACGGCAAAGAGTAGGTTGCCAGGGTTCCCTTCTCCCAGGGAGACAGATTTGCTTTGTGAGAAAGCATAAATGGGTGAAAGAGAAATGCCCCGCACAGTATTGCAAAGAAATATGGTGAGTTGAACTTTTTTAGCAACATGTGCAGAAGCAGAAAAAGGTCTCAGAAAGATTCAGTCCAACATATGTAAGAGGAGGAAGGCACATCAAACAGTAATGATGACATCTTCACTCTCACCGTGACTCCAAAAACTTATCAGGTTCAGGCTCCTGGGAACAGAAGCAACATGAGACAACACCAACCTCTGTGTACGCAACAGTGTTAACAGGAAAATCACCCTGTGTGATTTCTGACAACGAGCAGGCCCTCTTGCAATAGGACTCCTTGGGAACTATTAACTTGAATGCATCCATTACAAAGAACAGACTAATCCAAGGTTGCACTATCAGAATCCATACATCAGATCACAAGGCATGACGTTGAGAAGAACAGTGCAGGTCCCCAACAGCAAGCATTTAAAACTCAGAAACAAACAGGCACCCCTGTCTTGAAGCAGCATCAGCTAGGAGAGCAATTGGCGCTCTGGTCTAATGGATCGGAGAAAAGCCTGGATGTAGAGATGTAGCTCTTTTGCTGGAGCAGACAGTTGCTTGTGACAGGCAAGCCGGGTCAGAGACTGAAGAGGGATATGCCCAAATACAAAAGAACTTTTGGTGCTGTTATTGGAGTGGAGCAATTTCATCAGTACACCTATGATCAGCCAGTAACAGTGCGATCAGACCTCAGGCCCTGTAGGCAATCATGGCAAAGTCACTTCTTAGTGCTCCACAGTCTGCCACACACATTCTACGGGGCAGCACTGAGATATTGTCCAGGATAATTATTAGTGCTAACTGACACCCTGAGTTGGGCACATATTCCCAGCATCAATGAGTTCAGGGAAAAAGTCAGGTGACTCTGAGCTTCATCAGTGAAGCTGATGGAAATCAAGGATACTATGGAAAAGGACAACTGACCACAGACTATCAAAACAGTGCTAGCAGAATGCTCAGAAGACAACAAGGCAAGTACCAGTAGAAGCAGACCCATGTCTTCAAATTAAAGGGGAGCTGAGTAGACAGGAAGGAATCATATTCTGATGACAGAGAAATGCTGACCCTGCTTCATGACAGCCTTAAGTAATGCAAAAAACCCAACATGCCTCACACCTGGCATGTAACACTGACAATTGCCTTAGGTGGGCTCAAGAATGGGTTTAGTGGCCAGGAATGGACACAAAACTCCGCTCCTTGATAGACATGTGTGACACTTGCTAGTCACGGGATAAACACCAGCAGAAAGGCTCAACACGTGAGTTGCCAACTGGACCCTGGCAAAAGGTGGGACTGGGAGCAGATTTATTTTCAAGAAAAAGCAATGCTTAATTACATTGAAATACTATTTAAACTTTCGGAGTTCATACGCTTCATGATACAAAAAGCAAATAAAAAATTGGCAGACTGAAGATCAGCTGCAAGATGTAACATTCCAGACACTGTATTCACCACCAACAAACCCCAGTTTGCCTTGAAAGAATTCAAGGGTATTTTCCTGCAGATATATTCTTATGCCATTTCCCCACCACCCCTGAAAAGTAAATATAAAATGGAATCAGCTGTGAAAACAGCCAAGAAATTGTTACACAAGGCTGTTTCTTCTGGTTTAGATCCCTAGTTAGCAATTTTGAAATTCAGCATTTGGTGTGCCAAAATTTTTCCATCAGGGCCTGTGGTTGACTGAGGGCCAAAACCTTGCTACAGATGACAAGCCTCCTGTTGCAGCCAGAATGATGGAGTCACTGCTGAAGGAAGATAGCAATGATCAGAGAAAGGAAGCATTAAAGTACAAGCGATCACTCAAGTACCAACTAGCCATGGAGACAGGCACTCCTGTGAGGATCCCATCATTAGAGAAACACCAGAAAGGATGAATGACCCAAAAGAGTTGTGAGAGATTCAGTGGCATCCAGTTCACATGAGGGGATACTCAAGATGGACAACTGATTCAAAGGATCAGTTGGGACTTTTGAGCCACCAAGCAAGCAGAGGGAGTTTGAGATCATCGCAGAACAGAGGCAGAAAACCATCCAATGGCCAACCCAACAGAAAGGGAGGAGATCTGACAGAGAGATCATTTGTTGGACTCAGAGATGAGAGAAAGAGAGAGAAGAAAGAAAGGGGAAGAGAGGTTACCCCAGGAATGGCCAGCTGCTGAGATATGAATACCTCAAAGACAACATAACCAGCTGAATCTGTGTTAAAGATGAAATTCAAACTCAGCTGTGTGCTAAAAGCCTCTGGTCAAAGGGATACAGGTTGGAGGCATATGTGTCAATTTTTTAAAATGTTTATATTAAAATGTTTGTAAAATAGGGAATATGTATCATGGGCAGTAAAACTGGAGTCAGAGGGCCAATGTTTCCTGGATGGATTGATACTGACGGGACACCAGTGGAACAGGGAAGAGAACATGGGGAATTAAAGGTATGAGCAGCTCAGCCATACGTATAGGACAATCCACAGAACTGAGTAAAGTTCCTCTTATTGAATTTACCCTGCATTCTGCTTCAAGGTTTTTGTTTCAGCTTCTGGGCCAAAGGGTTGATAGGTGACCTCTTACTTCCTTGAGCAGGCTACCCAGTTTTCCATTCACTGTCTGGGTTAGGGTAGCTAAACAAACATTATAGAGATAATAATCCAATGTAGATCTGTTTTTACAAATAAGAAAGAAACCCAGACTGCATAGCCTGGATCTAGTTCTGTGCCTCCTGCGAAGTGAGATGTTTGAGTTGGGTCCTTGGGGCCCAATGCATCTGGAAAGCATGGAAGGACAGCGATTCAATTCGCAAGGAATACATAAGATGCCAGTCATTTAAAAGCAGCGTTTCCTGCATCGGTCTGTTGTTTCAGTGTTCCACAACGATGGTTAGTGTAGTAGACAAGAATGCCACTATTCACCAGGCAGCAGTCAGCAGCAGGCATAGTCCTTGTCTGTATAAACAGCACATGCCAGCCATCCTAAGTCATAGGAAATGAGCTGAATGGTGGCTTTATATGGTACGAGGCTGTGGGGGAAAACTAGGATCAGAAAACAGGAAAATACGTATAGCAGGCTGGATGTTTTGACTGACATTTACTTCAAATGAGAAAACAAGCTAGTGAGATTTTGCCTCATGAGCCATTGCCAAAGGTGAAGTTCTGACCTAATGCAACAAGTCTGGTCATTCTACTTTAAATAATAATTTGTAGAAAGGTTTTTCTACATCTCTACTGTGCCTGTCCTTTCACTTATGCTGGCTCTATATGGGTGTAACTCCTTTGATGGAAATGGAGTTATTCCTGAATCATGCTGATATCAGTACAGACTCATGTACCTGATGCATCTGACAAAGTGTGCTGCAGCCCACGAAAGTTTATGCCCAAAGAAATCTGTTAGTCTTTACGGGGCCACAAGACTCTCGTTGTTTTTGCTGTACACTAACTAACACGGCTACCCATCTGGAGCTTACCTGTGAAAGCTTTTCCAAACTGGATTGAGACAATTGTCATAAATAGCTAGAAGGAAGCAAGGCATTCCCTGCGCTAAGGAATTAAATGCCTTTTCTCATTATTAGGAAAATGTGGGCCAATGCTTGTTCCCACCACACTGAGAATTTCCCCAATGAGGTCTACATCACTCCCTTGTGGTCCTCCACATACGATATGTGGCTTGGAAAACGGGCCACTTGCCGATTATCATTCATAGCTAACATAATGTGCTCTTGGGGAGATGGTAGCTTGCTCAACTGGCTCTGTTAACGAACTAAGATGTAAAGGACTTTTGTTAAAATGCGTTAGCTAACACGGTCCCAAACTTTAATGCAGATTTCACCTTGTAGTAAGTTGTTTGAGGTGAAAGGCTTGTGTATGTTTGAACATGTTAGTTAACTCCACACCTTAAACTGTAGTCAAGAGAAATCCACAAAGCTGGTTTACAGCCACCTTTCCTCCTCCACATTCTGAAGTATATATAATTTGCCATAAGAAAACACTGAACCCAAGAGTCTTGAACCCTTCTGTCTTGGCATGTTCAATTTCACCTGAAGTTCACTGAGTTAGCTACCTGAGGATTTTTTCATCATGGCAGCATATAGATTGCTTAATATCTCTCTACTCCACCCCCTGTTACAGGGGACAGGGCAGAGGGAAAAAAACCTCAGAAAGCTTACAACATCATTGTGCTCTGGCAACTCCTCAATGACGGAATGACCCATTGGGACTAAAGGGGGACATATACAGATCACAGCAGCCTACACAAGAAATGAAGTGTAATGCACAGCCCAACTTATAGAAGAGAATGGAAATAGAGATAGGTGAACAACACCACATAAGAGGCACATTTTTAGTCTTTCCAAATGGAAATATATAAACTTTGGGTCAAAGTACTTCCATTTCTGTGTGTGATTTTTTTTTTTAAATAAAAAATTTCTTCTTGAAAATCGTGTAAAACTTCAAACTTCAAAGCTCCAATTGTCTTTTGAAAAACAGTTTTGATGAAATTTTTGACCAGCCCTATTCTTTAGGCAAAAGAACCTGCGCTCCCTCACCTCCCCCCCCCATACAATCCTAGTAAAGAGCTAAATTACTTTCTACATACACCCATACACACTCCCCTGCCCCACACACCCTTACTTTTTTCTTCTTTATGTTTGCAGTATCAAACTTCTTACAAAAATTATTTGTGAAACTGACCTCAAGTTGTGACTAACAAACTTCCAGGTTAGGGTATGCTCAACTAAAAGGTTACATTGTTCAGACAAAAAACTAAACTGTTACTCAGTGATTGCCCTCTAAAATCCATTACCCAAAAATGTCATTACATAGTCAACTGGTTTACATACTGCACAAACAAGTGGTGCATATATTCGCTTTGCACTGGTGTTTGTTTCCTAAGAAGGAGGCAGTTATAAATAACCCCTGAAAGGTCAGGAAAAGACAAGACCAATATTCCAGAATCCAATTGCCAGAGCCACTAATGACTGTATACTAAAAGAGTTTGTATTTCCAGCTTAAACTTGACTGGAACACCATTCAGCCCCCAACTGAATTGTGACCCAGTTATTTACTCTCACAAATATAACAAGGAATTGCATTTGCATGCAACTTTCTTTAGGCTATTGCTAATGTTTACTAAGGAAGTCTCTGTAAGATGTTAATGGTTACCCTCCAGGCCATTACAGCTTCCGTACCCACACATTGCCTATCCCTGTGTGGTAGCTATTATGACTCAAATTGCAATTTCTCTATAGACCAGAAACCCAGCCAACTCTAATTCACACTAACAAGTTGGCAGGGCTAGTGTTCTATATGAGGTAGAATCATCATAACCTGTATTCAGTGTGAATTCAGGACTGTTGTTTTTTGAGTGTTTCTTAAACAAATTAGCTTTTTTAAATGGCAAGACAAAAATAAAAGTGCATATTTAGCAGCAACATTCAGTGGCCTCTATCTGAAGACTCTAGAACAGGGGTAGCCAAATTTATGGAACTCAAGTGCCACACAAGTTAATTATTAAACCTTCAAGAGCCGCACTGAGGCAGATAGCCACGTACTTTTACATACTAAATTGATTTGCTGACATTTTTCCACGAGCCACACTTTTTCATTCAAGACCCACATGTGGCTCCTGAGCCGCAGTTTGTCCACACCTGCTCTAGAGTAAGACCAAGAAATGAAAATACTTTTAAGGCATTCTATAACATATAAATAAGTCCTGTAGAACTATTCATATCCTCTGTCCTTCTTTGTCAGCAGAGGTCTGATATTAGGTGTCAGGCAGGCTTTTTCACATGTAAAATGTGTATGTAGTTCCATGATAGTCTTATTTAAAATGGCTACACTTCTGCATGCATAGGAAAGGCCTTTTTCCAAAGGTGACTGAAGTTAATAGCATGTTTTTTATTGACTCAAAAGAGCTAGGATCAGGCCTAAAATGGTTCCATCATTTGCACTCGGTGACACTTGTCCTGTGGTGTACAGATCCATTCTCTTATCACTCATTACACACACTCTCCCTCTGCTTGAAGTCACACTTTAACTACAAACACACTTAACTACTCTGTCCTCTTTAAACCAAAGCTACAAACTATAGTATGCAGGGCAATCCAGTATTTTTCTGATAAGCGATAGCTAATCATTTTACGCAATTGGCAACAACACACAAGACGATTAGAAAAGATACTGTGGAGAATTCATTGCTTCCCTTTTAGAACCTTTTTTGCACTCCAAGTATACCATCCTAATGCACCGATAAGGAGGTTGTGTGAGTCATCTGTCAGATCCACTATGACTTTGTGGTGAATTAACACTGATGTATTAAATAATTAACCCCAACTGAGAACTCCAACATGCACTTTATGACCCCATCATTGGAACTCCTAGAAAAAAACAAGTTTTAACAGGAGAAATATTTTTTAAGGCAGCTTATCATAGAATGAGTCTTGTTAAAAGAGTAACTTTCTAGTGCATAAAACCAAATCTTACTATAAAAACCAACAAGGATAAAAGGGGGGGGTCAGCTTTTGATCTGGTGTACATGCAATTCTACTGAAGTCAGTGGAGCGGCACCAGTATACACCAGGTTCGAATCTGTCCATTTATGTGTAGTAAAAAATTAGAGCCTAGATCTCCAGTGTGCGGTGACTACTTAGTGCTGCTTGGCTAGTACCAGGGTATCTGTTTCACTGGTAAGGTGAGAATTTTCCCAGCAAAGGGAATAGCAAAAAAGCAAGGAGTCTTGTGGCACTTAAAGACTAACAGATTTATTTATCACCTGAGCTTTCATGGGAGAATATCCCACTTAGTTCAGCATCTGACGAAGTGGGATATTCTTCCACAAAAGCTCATGCAATAAATACATCTGTTAGTCTTTAAGTGCCACAAGACTCCTTGCTTTTTTTGCTTTACTGCACTATGGCTGCCCCTCTGGAACAAAGGGAATAGCTAGCTATATACCTCCATTCCCTAACTTTTCTGTTTAATACAGGTAATAAGGTATATGATAAAACAAGAAGTTGGCATGAAGCTCCCTTCATGCTTAAAAAAAAAAAAAGAAAGAAGAAAGATTTAATAAGGTGGCAATTTGTACATTGCCTGAAGATTACTAAATAACAACAACAGAAAAAGTCACTTTGGGTTTGACTTTTCTATTTGTAGCTCATTCTACCACCTCCTTCCATTCCCACACCCCCTACACGCCCTTTGTTTTGCAGCTTAGCACAGTTGTTCCTAGTTGAACCTAGCTAAGCGAACAGAGAACTCTTTACCAAGAGAGCTAAAGACGTCCTTAGTATGATCTGAGAACATTCTCAAAGACAAGCTACAGCAAGTAAAATAGCAGTGTCCCATTTCCAGTTACAAAAAACCTCTAGAAACCTAAAAATAAGGCCTCTTTCTTACTGCAAGTTGAGAAAATGCACAAATGCTTTTGTAGCACGGGACGCAGAGTTACTTGTTGCCTGGTAATGGTGACTGCAGGATAGGAGTGGTAGAAATAGGATTTTATGATGCCTGTCCAGAGCTTCAAATTTTTTCCTGCTTCTTGGATTCATTAAAAGCCTAACTAACCTAGGGCCAGGTTAGATGAGTTTCAGGTGAGTGTAGGCAAAGCTTCAAATAAGCAAAGGCCAAGCTTCCAGGTAACACCAGCCAATTTTCCAGATGTTCTAAATTGAGTTTCTAGGAAGTCGGGGGTTGAGTCTCAGTCAGCCTGGGAAGTTCGAAGCCAGCCTGTAGCTGACTGATAACTTCAGGTGGAAAACTGTGAAAAACCCTGTGGTTTTAGACTGATTACAGGAAATACTCAGCAGTTTTGACTGAATTTCATTTGAGGTTATGATTTCCTTTTAATCTGAAATTCATAAACTAACTCTCCAAAAAGTTACACAAAGGTCAATGTAGTGAATTCCTGCCAATGAAACGAAACATGTTTTTGACAACTCCTTGCAAAAGTGCTGCCTGGAGGGTCAGATGCATGGGCCAAATGTAGGTGGGAAGTACGTATGCACAGAAGAAAGTCAGTTTGTTCTACTGTTTGCACTTTAATCGGTTTATAGTTACTAGAACTGAGTGACTAGTAAAAGATACAACAGATTCAGAAGTGACAGAATAGCATTTTCTCTGAATACTGTGCTAGACATTTGAAGGACATACTCTAGAAACAAAGCTGGAATCTTAATGTACTCCTTTGCCTGTCAATATCTGGAATTTTCTTTCAGTTCAATAATCAGGGACACAGTCTGAATTCTCAGAACAACCAGAACATAGGAAGATAGATATCACCATACCAGTCAGACCTACGGTACATCTAAACCAGAGTCCGTCAGCAATAGATTCTTTAGAGAAAGGCTCAAGAGACCTTGCATTAGGTAGACATGGGATGTATTCCTCATATTGTCTCCTCCTAGCTGAAAACTGTTGTAAACCCTGCAGCATGAGGTTTGATAGCTCTTCCATAATTTGTTAACAAGAATATCCAGAGTTCTAACACTTATCCACACAGATGTTCAATGCCTATTGAATATTGCTAAATTATTGGCCTCAACGGCATCATGGTTCAGACTATGTTTGTGCGATGGATATCATCTTAGCTATTTGGGTTTAAACCAGGGAACCTACACAACTAAAAGCAGTTTGACCTAAAACAGCCTAACAGGCCATAACAAACCAACAGCCTCTGTGGATTGGGCACCCCCTGATTAGTGGGATACACTTGCTTTAAGTGTGATTGCAGGTCAGGTGGACATATCTGCTAGCATGGCTAAAAAGATCAACGTAGAGCAGTGGTTCCCAATCTAGGGTCTGGGGACCTTTAGGGGTCCGCGGACTTATTGCAAGGGGTCTGTGAATACATCTAGCCCTAGTCGCTGCTGGCCAGTGGCAGGTGGCCTGGACCTGATCCGACCCCAGCCACTGCCAGCCAGCGATTCATGTTGGAGAGGGCTCTGAAATTCTGAATGAATTATGCTTGTCTGTTGTGAGCAGCCTCCCCCTGGATATGTCCCCACCACTTGGGAGCAGGCAGGGGCCAAATTCTGCAGCACTGCTGCCTGCAGTCAGTCCTCGATAACATCTATTATCATTTGGGCAACCATGAAATTTTTTGATGTTAAAAAGGTTCTTCATACTCAAAAAGGTTGGGAACCACTAGCATAGAGGCAGCAGTGTGGGCTTTGGTAAGGGCTGTACGAGCTAAAGGTGGACCCTGGATAGATAGGGATAATGCCAGATTGTATTGAAACCTGTGTCTCCTCTTCTATTTTTAGGATCTGGCATAGGCGTATCTACTCCTGCTTCAGTCACACCTTGGATGGATTGCACTGAAGACATACACTTATTGTCACAACTTACAACATGGCGCTTTGTTTGGTCTGTACCACAAAGCTCAGTTTCCTTAATCCTACTGCTGCTTTGGACTTGCTATGTTTTTCTATACACAAAGAACAAACTTTTTCAGTCCAACCTACATTTTTGCTTGTTTATTTGTTGATTAAGTGAAACAACCAAATAAAGTGGCTGGAAAAGGGGCAGCAATCTCAGTAAGAGCATGGCACACACATCTCCTTTGTGAACATGCCGCTTCAGCAGTGCCTCACAAAATAGCTGCCAATTGGCAGGTGCCACTCCTTAGGAACGAAGGAGTGTTGTGTGGAGAAAACAAACTGATATATGGCTATGTTCACACATAGAGGGCTTGTTTTGCAACAAGCCCTTTCGAAATAACTTGTTTTGAAATAACGTGTTATTTCGAAACAAGTTATTTCGAAATAAAAAAACACTGTCCCCAAAATAAACAAAAAGCGAGAATTGAAATAGCATGTCCACACTGTGGGCATGCTATTTCGGTTCTGGGGCAGGGCACCATGGGAGGTGTGGCAATATGCCCCCCCTGCAGGCCATGTTGCCACTGAATCCCCTGCCTGGCTCTCACCCGGAGAGCCAGGCAGGGGAAAAAGCCCGGAAGGGCAGGGATTCCCCCACCCCTGGGTGGCAGCTGCTAGACCCCCGCCTGCTATGGGTGCCCCTAGCCCGGGCAGGTTGGTGGGAGCCCCTGCAGCAGCTCCAGCCAGCCCCCAGGGGCTAGGGGCTTCCGCAGCTGGCAGGGGTCTAGCGCGGCTTTCCCCGCTGCAGGGCTGCTCCCAAGCCCCGCAGCAGGGAGACCCGCACCCCCCTCTCCTGCCGCGTGGCAGGAGAGGGGGGCGCCAGGCTCTTCCTCATCACCCTGGCCAGGGTGCTGAGGGAGGGTGGCACTTCCTCCCAGGGTGCTTAGCACCCTGGGAGGAAAGTCCATAGTTATTTTGAAACAACAATTGTTTCGAAATAACATGTCCGCACAGGGTTGTTTCGAAACCACTGGTTTCGAAACAGCCTTGTTTCGACAGGAAATGGGGTTTAAGCAGTTTCGAAAGGACGACTGCCATTTCGAAACAAGGGGTTTGCTTGTTTCGAAACAGCCATACGTCGTGTGGCCATGGTCTTTCTTATTTTGAAACAACCTCTGTTGTTTCGAAATAAGAATGCTGTGTGAACACACCCGAGGAGTCCCCATGGGCTAACTGCAACTCTCAGCTATGTCTGCACACACATCGTTATTTTGCAATAAGTATTTTGAAATGAGTTATTTCAAAATAAAGTCCTTATTTTGAAATAAGTTAATTTGAATTAAGAAAATGTTAATTTGAATTAAGGGAAAGCCTGCTGTCCAAACGGCTCTTATTTCAAAATGGTTATTTCAAAATAAGGCCGTTTGGATATGTTGTTTTGAAACAGTTGTTTCGAAACAATGGCGTTGTTTCGAAACAACATGTCCAAACGGCCTTATTTCGAAATAAAAGCCATTTCGAAACAATCAGGGTTTAACCTGTTTCAAAATGACAGTTCTTATTTCGAAATGCCAGGATCTGTCCTTTCGAAGTAAGATAACCAATATTATTTTGAAATAAAAGTGCTGTGTAGACATACCCCTCCTGAGTCTGTATCTATTAGAATTGGTTAAAGTTACCAGGGAGCTTTCTCTTTCTAGCCCCCTGACCTATTTATTTTGTAGCCAATAGGACAGACAGTTTCCCAGTTCAATTTGCAGAATCCTCAGTAGTAACAGTTAATTAAGGGGCTTCCAAATGGTAGCCCTTGATTTATTAGTGCAATTACTATAAGTAGGAACAAAATGCAAGAGATGCAGGGAACTGTGCCCTCATAAATGAATTTTCTGGCCAAACAGCCCTTGTGGTAATATACAGCATGCCTCCTTCTCCCTCAAAATATTTGCTTAGCATCTGTGTTGTAAGGTATGGATCCAGTCATGAATGTGAGCAGAAACAGCTGAGATTGTATGTGTATATTCACAGAATGTAGGTGTCCTTGTTCTGTCCAAACAGCACTGTCCTGAGCCTGTGTGCCTGAAGCTTGGGGGACGGACCAGGGAGAATGCACACACTATCATTAACCTAGGTTGTATGAAATTAAAAAAAAAAAAAAAATGGAGAGTGCCTTGCTTGAATGCAGGGCATTGTTGGCGCCAGGCTTATGGGGCTTAAGCCCCGAGTCCTGGCACCTGACCCCCAGATCTTTTTTCGGGCCAGAGGCACTCCTGTTTGAATGTCTGTGGAAGGATCGTCTCTATTCAGAGATGGGGAAACTGAGATGCTGAGTGGTTAAGTGACTTGCCAAAAGTCCCATAGGGTAGGTCTGCATTGGAAGTTCCTTTAAGCTGACCTATAAGGTCGACTTTAAGTCAACCTAAAGTCAACCTTGTTAAGTTGACTTAGAGAGTCCATACTGAAAACTCCTGTCGACTGCCTGTGCCCCACTGGTAGGTGCTAGGTCAATGAAGGAGTGGTGCTTTGTGGGCAACTGTCCCACATTGAACTGAAGAAGTGCAACTTCTGGGAACTCTGGGAGAGGCCCTGGAGGCTAGTTAGATTGACTTAAGGGCTTTCTCCATCTACACTGGGTTAAGAAGACCTAATAAGGTCGACTTAAGTGTTAAATCAACCTTAAGAAGTGGTGTTATTAAATTGACTTAAGGAAGCGCTTAAGTTGACTTAATAAAAGCCTGATATGGCCGCAGGAGTCTGTAGGTTGACTTAACCTTCCTTAAGTCAACCTAAGGCTCCAGTGTAGACGTACCTATAGTGAGACTGTCAGAGCTGTAAAAAAATCCAGGGTAGTCACCATCTACTGGATGATGCTGCCCGAGGGCATCTTGTGGACATTTGAGAACTAGGAAATAAACCGGCTTTCCAAACAAGTAGATAGGGAGCTTCCAAAGTCAGGTATATATCAGGATTTGAATTCTGTACCCCAAAGTTAAGGGCTGTTTGGATCAGTAGTATAGGTACTGCCCATTACACAGATCAAAGACAGCACTGAAATTCAAATCTGAGTTCAGATACTCACCTTCCTAAGTGTCAGAGTATTCAAACCCAGAGTTTCAGTTCAGGCCCATCTCTACAACACTGTTTTTGGATGAGAAATTCCTCCTGTGCAATCAATGCAAATAAAATTAATGGTTCAGCACTGCCATCTACTGACTGATTGCATGGTGACAACAATTCTGAATGCTTTCCTGGGTCACTTAAGGTATTACAGCTTTCCAGAATCCCCATTGCCTAACTATCTTTCTTTAGCAATCATATTAAAAAAGATATATTTCCACATTTTGTTCATGATTTCACTTCTTAAATGTTAAGGCCTAAAACTCTTATGTAACTCACTCATTTCTTTCAGGTTCTTAGTCATTTATTCATTCACTTACTACAGTACTACAAAAGGTTAGGCTTGGCAAGGCCTAGATCTAACTTTTGATTATAGGCCTTCCAAATCAACCACTAAGGTTAATCAACCCTTGTCTCCAGGCTCAGAAACATAATCTATATTGCCACCACCTAATGACAAAAATGGTCCTCAAATTTCTTTTTAAAATTCCATATATAGGGCCCTAGTACTCATTTGTTCTTCAGCACATGCTCACTAAAATGTGTCTGGTATCAATAATCTTCTATCTCAGGTTTGCTGGAATGAGAGTATATGACTAAGCACCGAGGCCAGCCCATAAACAAAGATTAAAATTCTAACACCACTGGATCAGCAGTGATAGGATTTTATTCAAGCTGTGAATCTTCAGGATGAGACCTTCAAACTAGAAGAGGAGATTCAAACCTGCTTAATTACATTCAGAAAATGGCAATTGAGAAAAATTATCTTCCTCTAAGCAAGTAGTTATAAAGAAACTTTTTTCCTTTTAAAAACCCTAGTGAACAGAATTATTGTTTCTAAGCAGTTAAGTCCTCACCTGTCCTCAATTTACTGATACAAACATTTACACTCAGGTTGTGATATTCCTCTACTGACTGGCAAGCATGTACATGTGCTCCTACACATGAGCTTAATTATTGATTCATTCATTTTTCTGGACTAAATGGTGTTTGCTGGCGCAGGTATTCAAGCCACTTCCTATTATTGTGCTGGTTTATTGTCAAGGGAGCCTGGATTTAAGTGGATTTCATTACAATACTTAAAAACTTGTTTCATGCTTGCAAGCTTTATGTAAATGTAACAGGGTCTCATTTTCAATCCAATTCAACCACTGTATGTCTAGATGGAAGCAGCTGTGTGACAACATTGCAAATGATTTTGCTGGTCTGTCAGTGCTTCGGTTACACCTAATTGCTGGGGTTTAAATTCATTTGGCACTAAAATTTTTGGGGCCATCTACAGAACCCCCTCAAGTCAAGCCATGACAGTACCGTCTCAAGTCAAGCAGTCAGTGGTGTAATATGCTTTTCCAGCTCCAAGCATGTGCTTCCATTATGCACTCAGTTTTGGTGCATTCCTGAAGGCAGAGTGTACCTAAGACGGATAATTTTCTCTCCTTTCTACCTAATCCATATTTGCTTGTATGTGCTAGTCAAGGTGTTGATTACCTAGACAGTTTGTGACCCAGTTTTTGCTAAAAGCACCTCTCTTTGGGTACATCTACACTGGACTCTTAGGTCAACTTCAGAAAGGTTAAGTTGTCCTACAGACTTCTGCAGCTACACTGGGCTTTTATTAAGTTGACTTAAGTGCTTCCTTAAGTTGACTTAATAACATCGCCTCTTAAGGTTGACTTAACGCTTAGGTCAACCTTATCAAGTCAACTTAAGCCAGTGTAGACAGCAAAAGCCCTTAAGTCGACCTAACTGGCCTCCAGTTACCCCAACGGACCACTCCTCCATTGACCTAGCACCTGCCAGCATGGACGCAGGCAGTCAACAGGAGTTTTCAATGTGGACTTTCTAAGTCAACATAACAAGGTCAACTTTAAGTTGACCTTGTTAAGTTAACTTGACGAGCCTCCAGCGTAGACATACCCCTAGATTCCAGCTCAGCAGTCACAATCAGCTGGATTGTTTTTGCTCTGTCCCCAAAGGTGAACTCTTAGGAAAATATACAGCACTGGGACATATGTCAGTTTTGGGGCCGAGCATCAGGGGCTGGGGGCTGTACGTCACTGAGCAGAACTCTGGCAGAAGAGAGACTTTTGCCCTTGCCTTCTTAGCTAGATTTTTAAAGGTATTTAGGAGCCTTATGATTCATTTCCCTCATCTGGCTCCTATGGATAAAAATCCCGCTAGATGTCTAGCTGCATCTCTGGGTGCCTAAATTATCTTTAAAAATCTGGCTCTTATTTCCCCAGTAAAAGATAACCCCAACTTTCTCCCAACCTCCTCTATTGATATAGCAGACAGATTCTCTCTTATCATAGGTACCTGCAGGGAATGGTGTTATGGGGGAGGTGCAATATTTAATAATGTCCATAGATGCCACCATAATATAAATGGTTTTGCTGAAATGGGAGAAGACATGCCTCTCTCCAGCACTGATATCTTCAGCAGACAACAATCCTGGCAGCACAGTAGTGGGGTAGATGGTGAAGAAAAATTGACTGGGGTCCAGCTCCTCAAAGGTACTTTTAAGCCAGTGAGCTGACGGGGAAGCCGCCTGAACAAGCTAGGAGTGAACAGTTGAGGATGGGGCTTAGGTGCCTAGTGCACATCAGTCTAGCTGTGCAGAAATACTCTGTCTCCTACTCATGCTCAATACATCTCTCACCCTTGGCCTATGTTTCCTTGACCCTGGTTGTCTTTTGGATAGATGCTGTAGCCTGCTAGGGGATCTGATGGGTATCAGATCTTAAGCATGTTTGGAGCATACCTACCAGATCTTGCTCAGGTGGCAAGGCCATGTTCTTCCACTGAGCCTGAAAATTTCACTGCAGAGTGTCCCATACTTTGGTTTGAGGTGGAACTCCAAGTTCCCTGTTAGCCGCAGGGTGGTGTCAGAGCTTAGGTGCTATCTTCAAGTAGGCACCAAAGGGATTTGGGTGCCCAGGGCTGGCCCAACCATATACATGAACTAGGCAGTCACCTAGGGCTCCAGGCTTTAAGGGGTTACAGAAGTGAATTTTTTTCTTTATTTAAAAAATATGTTATCTCCTATAAATGAAAGTATCTCCCTCTGACAGGGCACAGAAGTCATAGTTCACCTAGGGCATCAAAAACGCTTAGGTCGGCTCTGTGCGTGCCTACAGGGCTAGGTGACCCCTGACCTGAGTGCTTGTTCTGAAAATGCTGATGGTGCTTAAATGGTGGATGTAAGGGCCTAAAGAGGCCTTTACAGATAGGCACCTAAATACCTTTGGAGATCTAGGCTTGAATTTCTGAGGCATATCATCAGCCCATGGGTGGGGCTTGAACAAAATTTCTCTTTATTTAGCTATGATTCATGACTGTATCCAGTTGGTTTTGTGGGAGTGGAAAAGAAGTTTTGCTGTCAATAAAGAAGAGACTTTTCAGGTGAAAGGTTACCTCCCTAATACTATCTAGCCTACAAGGAAATGGGACTAGAGGTTCTCCCTGTGCTAGTTTAAGTAAAGGATCCAGCATACAATAGTAAATGGTAATTGGTGGGACCTAACTGGGTTTAGAAGCTTCTTGGACTGTGAAGCTTTCTTACCATTAGTGTTGCTACTTCAACACAATCACCACAAGAAACAGGCACAAATACACAGAATCCAAAGTAATGCCATCTCACTCAGGCTTTGTCTTAGTACATTAAAAGTTTACATTCGAAAAGGATAAGAAGTAAACTGAAAAACCAAATTAGCTCCTGTTCAAAACAGAGATCTCAACTGTTCATTTCTGGCCTAGTAACCCAGTAAGAACAAAAAAAAAAAAAAAAAGGCAGGGGGAGCACCTTCAACACTAACAAATTTCTTAGGGCATAAGCTTTCATGGGTGCCAACCCGCTTTGACTGGTTTAAAAGTAAGTACAAAATAGCTAAAGATTCAGACAATTGAGGCAAAATGAAGGAAAAGGGAAAGCTATGAGGTTCTTAGTTTTCAGAAAATATAATTGGTCATGATGTGCTAGAAAAGACTCCATGAACAGCACTGCAGCCTCCGGTCTGGAGTCAAGTCTCCCTTCAAGGATATTGAGATTCAATCAGCATTTGAATTCAAACAACTGTTTTTCTGCTTAAAAGAGGCTGATGAATAGGGCTGGAAGGAATTACCCGTTGTTTAAGCTAGAGGTAATGATGGGGGATTGTGGGACATCAGCTTCCAGCAATCAGTCTGAGGCCTATCCCTGTCATCTAAAGTGCTGGCTTTGAGCAAAGCATCAGGTGCTTGTACAAGAGGCAGGGAATGATAGTGGCAGCAGCTTGGTTGGTGGTGTGACTTTAAAAAAACCACAGCGTCGCACATCATACAGTTGCCATCTGATGAAAACCTTCCATGTCTCTGGTTAAATTGTGAGGGGTAAAGGACCGAAAAAGCTGTATGAGACTGGACAGCCAAAAGTGCTTACAGGCTGAATATCTGAAGTAGGAAAGGGACAGAATTATTTTTTCCTACTCTGTCCCTCCCATCTTGACCTTTACAGGAGCCTGCAAGATCTTGAGCACCTCCTAATTTTATGCTACCACTGCAAAGTTCTAATTCAAATGTCAGTTTAGATCACAAGTGGAAATTGGTTTGGTAGCTCTCGCCATCTCTGTTCCTACTGGTAATTGGTCCCTACCGTATGACCATCAGTGCACCATTTAGCACAGCTTTGTGTTCTTAGGACATAGAAATACTGTACTGGTAGATAAGAGCTGAGCTGTAAGTGTCAGCACCATATATGTGAACTCTGTGCCAAAATTCTCCCTACTGTGCCTGGCAACAGCCAACACTATGACCTCACTGCCTTAAATACTAAACGCATTAATAAAATGTTCATTAAAAAGCAATCCTGTCCCCACAAAATTGGTGTACATGTCAAATGTTGGTGAATTTGTAGTGAGCTATATGCAGCAGGCTACATCTGCCCCGATCTTTAATTTGCAGTATAATCCTAGATTAATGTGATGTGAGAATCTTATCATTTTTGTGTCACTTTTCTACACAAACAAGCTCTCCTCCCCCCACACACACACATTTCAACTGATTTTTTTTATTAGAAAACTTCAGAGATTAAAAAAAAAACCCTAAATACAAATGTATCTATGATGCATTTAAAACCTCAGAAGAGTAGACCCAACCAACCACATGTATGCTGGATTTCATACAATATTTGGATCATGGCCCTTTGGATATGAAAGCAACAGTTTCTGGAACTGGGAAGACTTTACCAGAAAACTTTCTCATCCCAGCTGTAAACCCTTTCTTGCTCCTCCCAGCTCACAATTCATTATGTTGCCTAAATGTTGGACCGACTCCTCAGATGGAATAATTCAACATAGCTCTACTCACATCCCAAGGGTGTTAGAAATAAGCAAGCCAAAATCCCAGATTTTAACAATCCAAGTAGTAAAATTAATTTAGTACTTAAAAACACTCTGAATCCAGTAGCTGAAAAAAAAATTCAGATAATCAGTAATAAAGCTTTCCTCTGGTCAGTGCACTGGAGCTACAATTATCTGTTTTATATATACTTATACTGTCTTATGTTTTTCTTTAACTTACTAAACCAAAATATTTGAAGAGAAAAATTGGCTCTGGCAGCCTTATCTCTCAGTGACTTAGTTCTCTGTTGTAGTGGACACCCATTAATTCAGTAGTTATAGCATCATTTTACTGTATTTGCTTACTCTGCAAAATTTTCTGCGATAGTTTGTACACACTGCTTTCATGCAGATTTTCAAAGCCTTTTGTAAGCACGAACCATTCATCACTAGATCTTTCAAAGACAGGTAAGTATTATCCTTTAGTGTAAAATGGGGATAATGTTACAGCTGGGGAAACAAACGGACTTGCTGAAAGCCATGCAAAGAGTTGGTAGTAAAGGCCGGGTTAGAAATCAGGGTCTTGATGCTGACAGTCTTGTGATTCCTACATGCACAGAACTGTCTTGGGTGTGATATACTCAAAGGGAGCGGATCCAAGCTGGCGATCTGAGAAAGTAATATTGCTCCAATGACACCATACATCTAAAGTCTTGTACATCCCATGCTGTACTTGCACACACCATCTTTTACATGATTCATTCACACCAACACAGTCATGCGTTTTACAGTGGCCCACCCCTGCTATTAGTATTGCTACTGAACTGCCAGTAGGAACTGTTTGCCAACAAGCTATTTTCTCAGCAAAGTACAGATTGATATACTGCAGTCTGGACATGAGTAAGCCCTTTTTCGGAAATCAGGTCTTTCATGGGTCACACTAAGGGGAATGAGGGAAGATATTAAAAAGAATGCTGTAGCCATAAAGCTTCAAAAGCATGGACAGTTGATGAAAATAATCATCTGGACTCTGCAGAAGCCGTATTAATGAAATGAAATGAAATATTTAACATAGCATTGTTATCATCAGTGCATATTTGGTGGTAACATAAAATGCTCATACAGGAGAACGATTGTGGTTACAAATGCCTGTTCCACCCACTATGCAACTGTATGCACAATAACTCCCTGTTATGGTTCTGACACAGTAAACTTTTATCTGTTCTGGAAGCTCCCACATAAAGAAATAGCTGGTTTATATTTTGTAATGCTCTTTTAAAAACATGAGAAGCCTTTTCTCCTGGGGAGGAAGGGGAGAACCACCAATTTCCCTTTCTACATCCACAATGTGAATCAGAAATCACTTGATGGCAAGACTGTAAATTATGATACAACATTGTAACATCACACTCCAAACTGTCTGGAAAAAAAATTAGCAAGTTTTTTTAATTTTCAGCCATGTTTTGACTGAAATATCTAGGCCATATTCTGGTTTTACCTCAGGGATATACCTGGAAAGATTTCCTTGAGATCAGAGGAGTTCTAAGTAGAGTCTGGCTCTCAGTTCCTACAGAGAAATAGTGGCAATAATTATTGGTGCTTCTTTTTTCCTAGAGTTTCCTATGCTGAAGTAGTTATTCTCTGCTTTTCATTACCAATTTAAATGGCAGCAGCCTAATAAATTACATCATTAGCAATTAATATGACAACTAGTCAAAAAAGTATCAGCTGGTTGCTGAAAGCTGAAGTCCTCCAATTATCATCAGAAATCACTAAGTGCAGAAGCTATAGCAACCTCATCCTTTGCAAAATAAACAAGGAGTCAGATGAAGTGGGATTTGTTTCCCACAAAAGCTCATGTGATAAATAAATTTGTTAGTCTTTAAAAGTGCTACAGAACTCCTTGTTTGTTTTGCTGAACTAGACTAACATGGCTGCCCCTTTGGAACCTGTCAATATGCAAGGCACTTTATCCTTTACATTTCTTTTGGGTATCTACAAAACTATCCCATGGCAGTTTAAGCACAGAGCAAGCTACTTACATTTGACTCTCAAAACTGCTCATTCTCACTAATGACACCTGCTTATGCAACCCTTGCTTTCCTTCAGCCCACACTCGCTTCAAAAACTTGTAGATAGTGAGATAGATCAGAGGAATCACCTAATATGGAATTAAACTACTCAGGAATGTTCTGAATCTTTTTAAAATGGAGATTTGTCAAAATCAAAACTGAATCAAACATATGTTTCCAAGAAAAGGTTTCTCAGGTCCAGGACAGAATTGCTGGTCTAAGAGAGTGACCAACTTCCAGAATAGTCGATAGCCTAGTAGCTAGGGCCATTCAGCTGAAACTTTGCTCTCCCACATCGCAGGCATGTGCAGTACCCACTGAGCTAGAGAGTTGCTCTCTGTATAAATAACTCAGTTATCATTAATCTAAAGAGACTGATTTCATATCCTTATGTTTAGGGCACTCACCTGAGAAGTAAGAGACCCAAGTTCAAGTTGAATGCTCTAACCACAGGGCTATTCATTATTCTGGGGGTCTCTCTTGCATATCTTCTTGTGGAAACATTTCAATTGGAAAGAGAACAAAATCTGAAACCTCAGTTTTTTGTGTGCCAGAATTCTTCATTTCTTGTCACCCTATTAATAACCAGGGGTTAAAGTATAATTTGGCAGGCCCTGGAACCATCCTAAATTGGTGGGCCCCCTTAATGCCAGCCCAGGCCCCCCTCACACCAGTCTGGGCCCCCCTCATGCGCCCCAGCTACTGCCCCCCCAAATGCCTACCCCCCACCTCACCTACTGCTCCCCACCCCAGCTACTGCCCCCCATATGCCTACCCCCCACCCCAGCTCCTGTCCCCACTGCAGCTACTGTTCCTGGCCCCTTTCTGGCTGCTGGTCCCCCCCAACCCTTCCCCAACCGCTGCCATGTCACGCCACGCCACCTTCTCCCACTGCCCCAGGCCGACCCCCTGCCCCGCACACTTTCCCCACTGGGCCATCTTGCCTGTCCCCGAACCCCCCCATCTCAGGGCCCTCTTACCTGGCCACAGTACCAAGTGACCCCAGCCCTGAGGCTCCAGCTCTGGGCCGGCTCTGACTGAGCATGCTCAGAGGTTCTGAGCATGCTCAGTGAGAACTGACTCAGGGCAGGAGATTTAAAATCTCCCAGCCAAAGCAGCTCCCCTGCCCTGCCAGAACGGTGTTTCAGAGCCCACAATTTTTAGGGACTGCACATTCAGTGGACCCCTAAAAATAGAAAATGGAGCTGGAACACTCATTCCAGGGCCCACTATTTTTAAATGGTGAGCCCCCAATGCAGTGTTCTGGCTCCATTTTCTATTTTTAGGGGCCCCAGAATGCTGTGTCCCTCAAAATAGCAGGCCCTGGAATGCCGTTCTGGTGCATTCTGGCTTACTTTAACCCTTACTTATAACAATATCAGATTCATCCAGTTAAGTTATTCTTGAACAGCTCCATGAATTTTATCTGGTTTTCTAGAGATGTAGCTAAAGGTGTCAAATGTACATTTAGGCACCTTGGACAGTAATTTCCTTGAATTCTGTTAAGCAAGAATTTTTTATTGTGGAAGTCATTTTGTAATGCCCATTAGTAACTGTGGATTACAGAACCACCAGCAGGAGTTAACTCTGACTTCACAACTGAACTTGTGAATTTATTCCCTAAGGAATTTAAAGGCCTATAAGGGGACCAGTGAATGTTGATTCTTCTCTCACAGCACAGTCAGTGACTTTGCTTAGAGAAGATAGAAAGCTTTAGGCATCTCAGGATCTTCTCCTTTGGAGTCCCTGTGCAGGCTGGAAAATGCAAGGATTGACTCAGTCTTAGCTTCACTATGGGGGAGGAAATGAGTAGCTCTGCCAATTGGATTGAAAGAGAAAGGACAATTTTTAGCCTTTGGATGAGATAAGCAACCACTATCAATCAATAGGATTAAACTGAATCACAGTCTTACCTTATTTTTCTCCATCATTCTTTCCTGGGTTCATTACTTTGCTCCCTCTAGTGTTGGTACCAATGTATTGTTACCTACTTACTCCTGTTCCATTCAATCAGTTTTCAATATAACAATTTACAATCTCTACTCTCACATCAATGGCTTAGGGGGTTGCAAATAATTGAGGGGACAAAATAGGTGCACAAATGGACTAGATTTTTAAACCTCTCCTTAGCTGTAAATATTTGATTTGTTCTGCCATCAATTTTGGTCATCAATAAATGAAAACAGATAGCCAGTCAATTAATGGTCCAGACACCTTTTATAATTTAATAGGGAGGCTCATGAAACTCTGTGCCTATGTCCACACTTAGGCAGTTAAATTGCTTTAATAAAAGCGCTATAAAAATCCTTAAATCAATTTAAGTTAAATTGATTTAACATGTCCCTACTAGAAACTCAAATTGAACTAGCAAGTCCAAGGACAGGACTTGCCAGTTCTATTTAAGAGAGAGGTACAATGAGAGGTGTGGCAATATAACCCCCTAGAAGGTCCATGCCCCCACCAATATGTAGAATAAGAACAGCAGCCTGGGAAGGAGAAGGGCAAAAGTGTTAAATCGAAATAATAGTTAAATGAAAATAACACGTCCACAATGAGTTATTTGGAAATAATAGTTTTGATTTAACCATCATTTGGATACAATACTAGGTTTTATTATATCAAAATGACTTTCCTTATTTCAAAATGAAGGAGTTCCTTATTTTGGAATAAGGAAATGTAGTGTGGACCTGCAATCTTTTAAATTGAAATAATCTGCAGTATTTGAATGTAAAGACTATGTTTGGACATACCCTCAGAGACCTAAGTTTAAACTGCTCAGGAGAGCACCTCCTAGACAAGAATTCCATAGTTATAGTCTCATTAAAAATTCCTGATTGAAAAAAACAGCATTTTTGCTTGCTGGGAAATAACTGAAGCCATTGTGCTGGGACAGCATCTAGTTTGCTTTCCTTGAGGAGAAATTCTCCCTGGCACCTTTATCTCCCCACCTCAGACTCCATGCTCCAATGAGGGCCATTGCGCAGGAGCCACTATCAAAGCCAGGAACCTAGGCTACACAGGCCATTGGCCTGTGCTGAATGCAATGTTCCCTCTAAGCTGCGCAGCCATGTGGCCATGCAGCCCCCACCACTGCCTAGTGCAGGGAACACTGCCGGCCCTACATGGCCAGCAGCTGCAATCCCTGCCCAGCCAGAAGACAGAGTCTTCCAGTTGGCTGAGAGCTGCTCCAAATTGGGAGTTTTTAAAACTCCTACTCAGAGGAAGCTCTCACTGAGCATGCGCAAAGCCTCTGTGCATGCTCAATGAGAGCTCCCTCTGGCTGGAGGAGCAGCCAGTGGTAAGGCCACGCTGCTTCAGCAGCCAGGTAAGGGAGGGTCAACTGCAGACAGGGCAGGGACAGCCAGCCATGAAAGGGGGTGGAGGGTTGGAGGGAAGACGGGTCGGGTCAGCTGAGGGAGTGGGGGGCAGGATCGGGCCAGCTGGGGGGTGCCCAGGAGAGTGGGGGGGCAGGATTGGGCCTGCAGGAGGCAGGATCGGGCACATGGGGGGGCACGGAGCAAGCAACATAAGTTGCTCAGTTGCCTTAGGGCCTTAGAGGGAACACTGGATGTCAGCTTCTCTCTCTTTCCAGTGTCGGAATATTTGGAATGTCTTTGAACTGGATGTAAAAGGGACCATTAAAACAGTAGTGAAATATTTCTTAGAAAAAGCTATGTTCTGGCAATTTGTAATTGTACATAAAGAATAGATGGTAGAAAACAAAATCATTTTAACAGGGAAAAAGCCAAGCTCTGCTCTTGGTTATGCCAGTGTGAATTTTACTAACTTCAGCAAAGTTTACTTGAATTTACACTGTTGTACGGAAAAGTAAACCACTCAGCCCTCCATGAGGCAGATTCATCCCTGATTTAACTACTATGACTTCAATGTATATAGACCTACAGTGGGTTATTTTTGCTTTCACAAATGTTCCTTACCAAATCAGATAAGAGAAAGTAAGTTTAAAAGGGAGTGTGGGGCTTTGACTTCAGACTCTGGTTGAGCTCCAACAAGTGTCCCAGAGTGCCTAGCCTGACCACTTTGGCCATCAGTTTGACCTCTACTGCCCTGCAGTCAGCCATCCTCCCCCTTTAAAGCCCTGGGAATTTTTGAAATTCTATTTCCTGCTTGGCTGGTGTGGGAAGCTCATCTCATATCTTCCCAGCTGACTATGGTGATCCCACACACCAAACGCACTCCTACTTGGAGCACACCAGAGCTTCTGGATCTGATCAGTATTTGGCAAGAGGAGGCCATAGAGTCCCAGCTCTGCTACCACTAAAGGATCTTTGATGTGTATGAGCAGATTTCTCATGGCGCAGCAGAAAAAGGCTATGAATGAGATATGCCGAAGTGCTGTGCAAAAATCAAATAGCTGAAACAAGAACAAGAGCTGGACTTACAGCCAGTGGTCATAGGTCACACTGCCCCTCACTGCTGTCTTCCCGCCAGTGCAGTTTTCTGTGTACGTTGTGACTAACTGTCAGGTAATAAAGACGTACTCTGTGAAAGAAAAGGAATCTGTATTCGTCTCTTGTAGATGGTGGTTGTCTAGCGGGCGCAGCATGGCACAGTTCAGTTTACAGACACCTTACTAGTGCTCAGAATGGTTCCTCAAGACTGCTCTGATTTGTATGGCCCCCTGTTATGCACCTCTCATAGTTCTGCTCTCAACCCAGGGGGAAAACTTTCACTCCTAACTTCACAAATAGTATGGCGCACACAGCAGGCAGCTATAACTGGGGAAATATTTTCCTCATTTAGCTCTAACATGACATAAAGGCATCACGAGGGAGCTTTTAATCTGACAAACGTATATTCAACCATCATTCATCACCTGTCAAACTGATTATTGATTCGTTCCTTGTTGCTAACCAAGTTGCCTATATGTGGCTTCATGAGCAGGGTTTAAAGTAAGCTGGAATGCCCTGGAATGCTGTTCCTGGACCCACTATTTTTAGGGGCTCAGAGTTCTGGGGCCCCTAAAAATAAAATGTGGAGCCAGAACACTGCGTTTCGGGGCCCACCATTCAAAAATAGCAGGCCCCAGAATGCACTGTTCCGGTTCCAAATTCTATCTTTAGGGGTCTGAACACTGGCCCCTAAAAATAGCAGGTCCCGGAGGGACATTCCACCGTGTTCCAGTGTGCAGGGCCAGGGGCAATGGCCAGAGGCGCTGCTGATGGGCTCAGGTCCCACCCCACTCCCCTCCTCTTCCATGCCCCAACCCCAACCTGGGGTCTGCTGCCTCTGCCCCAGCTGCGCTGCCGTCCAGACCCAGGGCCTCCTCCCCTGCAGCTGCACTGCCGCCGGTGAGTGCAGAGCGGCTCAGCTAACGTTGTGGGGGGTATTAAGAGCAGGGGGTGGGGTGCTGGTATGGGGGGCCAGGAGCTGGGGTCCAGGGGGCCCAATGGCACAGGAGAATTCCGGGGCCCCCCAAATTATACTTTAACACCTGTTCATAAGGCAGGGTGATAAGGGATTGTCTGGAGCCCCCAGGATCAATATGGGTATTTCAGCATCTCCCATTGGCCTCTGTTGGTCTAGAAAGAGTGTCCCTGCTTGCAGATTTCTTTACAGGCCAGCTCTCCTGAAGTTGAATGCATCATACACCATCCCTGACCAATCCTTACTGATGTCAATAAAATGCCTACACTGATCCACAGGTGCTTACGGTCATGTAATCCATCACAAGACCGTCTGGGGCCAAAATTGGGGTATGCGTGCCCTCTATTGCCACAGCAAAGTTGAGGAATCAAATCAGCTATTTTACACATATTTCCAAGACTGACATCCTTTGTAGCAGAATGTGATTAACGGTCCTGCACGCTTGGGATAACATAACTCCAAAGGGGGAATTCCCAACTCCAAACTGATTCGTGACCCACCAGTGGCATTCTGGAGTTGCCAGCTTCCACCCAGTAATTATCATGCACATCTCCACAAATTGGGTAGCTCTCATTCTGGAGTCCTTGCATGGCAGGGCAGAGGTGAGCTCTGTACAGAGTTCCATGAACGTGGCTTTGCACATTTGAAAGGTCTGCAGCTACTGCTTGCCAGCGCAGACCTGTATAATGATGCAATCTCACTATTCAATGCTCCTTTCACAGGCCCAAAATAACAGCGCACAATGTGCAGATGCTCCATGAATGTGAACAGTAATCTGGTGTTATTTGTTTGCACAGCACCCAGCAAGTCTGGCACCTCCGATTCTTCTTCCCATCAGGAGCTTCTGATATACCACATAAGCAGCTGTGATGTGTTCAGAACACTGATGATAGAGATGGAGAGGGGTGCAGGATTCATCCATTCAGATAGACATGGCAGGCACACAGAAAATTGGGGCCAATAAAAAAGTCCACGATTTACAGTAGGAAACCCATGGAATGCTGGAACAGAAATCACTCTATCACGGGACACTGAACCTGCACACATGATGTACTGTGATTGCCATGGCCTTCCCACAACTCCTAGCAGGAAAAGAAGACAAATTGCACAGTGGGATACCTACTGTGCACTCCTTTCACTGTCGATGCTAGAGAACCAACTGTGGACACTCCACTGGGAAAGTTGAGTGCTATGTGAACAAGCCCAAGTATAATTATAGCACTTTTTTCTCTTTGCTCTAACTTGCATCAACAACACTCTCCAGTATAGATAAGGCTGAGAAAGCTCTAGGCTCCATCTTTCACTTCTAAGGTGGGAGAAATTGGAATTAGTTTGCTACGGGCAGCAGATTTAACTCTGCCTCACACTTGTAATATCTGAAGACAAGTAGCAAGTGAATAAGCATTTAGATGAAAATGTTAAATGAGTTCCACCCAGATCCAATGACACAGTGAAGGAAAAATGCCAGGGCAAGTAACGATGAAAGGAAAATCCTTTGGTAAATAAAAGAAAACAAACAGACTACAATGTAAATACCAAGGGTGAGTGGCTGACTACTAAAAATGTCCTGCTTATGTACCAAGAGACAAGAGACCAGTGTTGTTTCTGTGTCATCATGATGGTGAGGCATATGATAGACAACATTATATTTTGGCTAATGTAGTGAATTCTGAAAAGGAGTAGGGAATAGAAATGCAGGGTCTTTGCTTTGTTTTACTTCAGTCCTTACACAGACAACCTATTAACTGAAACCAAGAGTCAGAAGGAAGATAAGGCCATTGGAAGAAACTAAATACAAATTCTTTTCATGGGTAGTCACGATTGGGGAGTTCAGATCTGACCCATTCTTTTTAGGTGACAAATCTGAGGAACTGTTCCAGACTAAGGTGGTGTTAGGAGAAGGTTTTGGAACAAAGTGTTAAATTAAACAGTAATAAGTCAACAGGGCTATATGGTAGCCATCCAAGAGTTCTGAAGGAATTTAAATGTGCAATTGCAGAACTACTACGGGGTATGTAAACAATCATTAAATCAGCTCCTGTACCAGATGATTTCAGGATAGCTAATGTGACACCAAATTTTTAAAAAGACTGAAGAGGTGATCCTGGCAATTACAGGCCAATAAGCCTAACTTTATTACCAAGCAAACTGGTTGAAACTAAAGTAAAGAATAGGGTTATTATTATTATACAGGTAAGAACACCATGAGGATCCAATAGTTAGTATTTTGCAATGCCCTGAAAATAGAAATGAACTATGATTGCACTTTCCAGAAGGTAATTTAAGATCCATCCTACGCTAAACAGAAAACCAGTGAACCATTTTCACTTAGTCTATTTTGCCATTGTGGAGAACTGGGCTTTTTAAACAGCATTCAGCAAGCAGCTGTTCTTCCCATAGGGTTACCACACAACCAGCAAAAGAAAGACATGTCCTCTTTTTTACCTTCATGTCCTCCATCCATCTGGCATTCTAAAAATAGGTGATTTTGTCTGGCTTTTTACTTCTAATGAATAGACTGTTTTAAAAAAGCCTATAACAGTCAAGGTCCTGAGCTGAGCAGAGGGACCTTCCCCCCTGTGGCTGGGTATTGGAGCACTGAAGTCGGAGGTCGTCACATGCACACACGGCCTGATTGCAGCTCAGCACAAACAACTCCTCACTAAGAAGTTGGGAAACCTCTGACTGTGGGTTTAGCCGGCCCATGATTTTTTATAGTATCTTGATTAGCCCAGTGGGTAGCGCTGGAGCCTCTTAATCTCAGGGTCATGGATTTGAGACCCATGTTAGGTGTTTTAAATTTTTGGCTTGTTGCTCCCTACAAAAGGACTAAATTTCAGGGGGGGGGATAGAGGGACACCAATAAAATGAAGGAAAATAAAGTACACCGTAAATAAAGTTACTAAGAGTGTTCAATTAAGTAAAACAAACAAAGGGCACATTTGAACTGGATAGAAACAATTTAGGACAATTTTTTTTTAATTTTAAAAATGGACTATTGTGGAAAATGAAAAATGAGAGGTGAATTAAGTGCTTTTTTGCAGTTTTTTTACTTGTTTAGGTGCTTTTCACGTTTATATTTGCAAATTTAGTTTAACTTTTTTAGCCTCATGAGCATTAATGAAAGGCTCATGAAAAACTTTCATTTAATGAAAAATCCAGTTTTTCGTAAAAGAAAATATTTAGGTAGTTTTTTTTAAATAATTTTAATAACACATGATATTGCACAGTTTTAACACTGCATTCATTAATCATTACCCATTTTCCATGACATGGTATGGTAATGACAGTTATATTAACACTACATTTTCTCCATGTCTTCCAATGTCCTTCCTTCCGTACTTCAGTATCTGGTAAGCCTATCTTTCCCAGAAGATAAAGAATTTATTGATGTTCAGACAGCCTCCTACAAGAACTCACCTGGCAAGTAAAAGCAGTAAATGGATGTAACTGAACAGGTTTGAGTGGCCCTACAGTCCAGGAACAGAACATAATTTGACAGGGTTGACAAATAGAGTACTCCACCTTTCCGTAGATATTCACCTAGTGGTGTTTGTTCTGACTCCAAATTAGTGAAGGCATAACAAACCACGCTGGGTAGCTGTTTGCTAAGGGACTGCAGCACCTTGTTTGAACAATTCCAGGTTGGTTCAGTGGTCATGGGATTCTTTAGCGAGAGTCTCTATAACAAGGTATATTACACTGTTACGATATCTCCTGTACTTAGGGCTGTGCTGTTGTTTCCATTGTGTACCTCACAATTCATCTTAGATCTGTGTGTTTTCGTGTCTACTTCTGCCCAGCATACAGCTGCAAAGCCGCGTCTTGGTTTGTTTATGATTCAGCATGGCTGGTGGATGTTGTCTCTTGCTGTGCATCAGCATAATCTTAGTGCGAATTAACAGAAATGACAAAAGATTGATTCTTACCTAATTGTGCAGGACCATCAAAGCCTTCCTGGTACTGGGAAATGGCATTTCTCTGGTAAGATTTCCCAGGGGAGCTTGGGTTGAGACAGTAAGTGCTAGTCTTAGGTGGTTTACCCTTCCCATCTGATTAGTGCATGTCTTTCAATGCACTCACCTCTTGCAAAGTTTGAATGTGAAATCTTAAGGACTTTAATTTTGTCCTTTCTGACAGCTTTTTGTTTTCTTCACAGTGTTGTTAACTGTTTGAATTGTTCTTGGGTGGTTCTTGTTTGCTCAGAGTGAGTAATTTCACTCCTCCCCTTTCCCTTCCCTTCTGTTTAAAGTGGATAAACTCTCTTTCCTTAGCTGAAGTTCAAGAGTCCTGTTTTCTGCCACTCCCCCTCCCAATTTAGAGTACAACTTCTGTCCCATCTTCGGCAAAGGGTAACTGAGAGCTGCATGGGACTTTGTGAAGGTAAGAAGAGGATTTTTTGAAGGCCTTTCCCCAGCCCTAGCCCCTTTCTATGGTTCAGTATATGTCAGATAAAGAGTTTCTTGCTCTAGCTGCGTATTTACCTGGTGACTAGTCCTTGTCCTCAGCTGTTCTGTATTTTTTTTTCCTCATGCATCAGCATATGGAGCAGATCCAGTGGGATTGGATGTACTTGTGGGTTTAGGAGGCAGTCCTGATCCTACTGAAATTAATAGCAAAACTCCCTTTTCCTTAGGTCAGGAACATAGAGAAGTGAACTAAGCCTGATTGATGGTAAAGGGACTGAAGCATATGGGATGCTTCAGTGCTGAACTAAGTGAATGATTGAGTTCCATGTGTATTTTCCTGTATTACTGATTTCTATATGATAGCTTGCTGTAATAATCTTAGACTGGTCAATAAATGGCATTTAAAAGATCAGTTTCAGTCCGGTTTAACAGAGTATGGATAAGAGATCACTTTTTATTCTTTACTTTTCCAATTAATCTGTACTCTGCAAAATCATATATACACATAGCAGAACCAAACCTATTATTTTTGAGGGGTTGGGGGGGGGGCCTTCATTCTTGTATTTCTTCCTTGTGAAAAATGTTATGGTTCCAAAAAAAAATAAAAACAGGAAGTTCAAAAAAAAAGATGTTATTTCTTTTTGTGTTTCTTTTCCCAATTCACAACATAAGAGGTGAAACTTAGGTAGAACTGTTCATGGGTTGTGTCTGACTTAGACGTTAGTAGTGTGCTCAACTTTTAAATCCAGTTAAACTACATTCCTATCTTCTAGAGCAATGGTTTTCAAACTTTTTTCCTCGGGACCAGTTGAAAAAAATATTTATGATCGTGACCCAGCAGTTACATCTTTGAGCAATGCACTCCAATCTTGTGGCAGCGGCAGCAAACGGTGCTGCAGCCCAGTGCTTAACGGTCTTCGATCCAGTAGTGGGTCCCACCCCTAAGTTTGAAAACCATTGTTCTAGAGCTAGTACATGGTTCTTAGCTGACAGGCTGGGCCTGTCACACTGACTAGAAGGAAGGAGGGATTCAAAATGCTTGTACCCAGGGGCTCATGATAGTCTTTGTGGTTTTTGATTCATGGGCACATGTCAAATTGTGCAAACATTTTCATACCTGGTTTTGCAGACACTTACTGAAATTGCATGCCCTTGAAAATGAGAGGGCCACATTTGTCATCTCCGCTGGAGTAACCTAGAGGAAAGAGGTTATTATTACTGATTGACTAGATCTGTGCAAAATGATCCCAAGAAGCAAGAGCTTTCCTTGGGAAACTGCATAGGAGAGTAGACGTCCCTAAATAGAACTCTGATCCTGGTAACCCCGCCTTTGAGAAATTCTGCCTTGATTTGAACAAGCTAGCCGGTCTTTAGCTATTGCAATTACAGACATAAGCAACTCCCTGAAGGCAACCTCACCTCGGAAATATTCAGATATTTGAAAAATGCAGCAGCTCTTTATGAAACCTTGAGTTTGACAGTATGCATCATGGGGCTGTGCTGTCTTCTTAGACTGGTAACTTAGTGGTACCCCACTGCTTGGCAATTTATCTAGAGTGAAGTTAGTAGGCAGTGTGTAGTCTTGAAAAGTTGGAGAAATAGGGTTTTTTATACTATGAACAAGAGTCCTCTGCCTAGTGGGTGTTGCTGGATGCTGAGTGGGGTCTAGAGAGAGGTAACTTGGCCATTTCATTTAAGCACCTAAATAAGAGCTGAACCCTTTTGAAAATTAGGCTCCAAATGTGGGTGCCAAAAATCTCTGCTGCAGTGATACTCACCCATAATGGCAGGAGTAAAGGGGAGAGGCAATCAGTTTGTACCAGGCTATTGTGGCAGATAAAAGTGACACCAGTTTAGCATAGTTGTTTGCATCTCTGTTAATACCATTTCCATTGACACGTAGCTTTGTCTAGAAGTAGCATCGACCTTTCACTTTTTTCTTGAAATGCAGCATGTATGTATTTCTTTTTTGAAAAAATAGCAATATTAGAGAATCAGAATCATGAGCTGATTCCAGGCAATATCATTTGCTACCCACATAATAAGGACAAGAGTCTTAATGCTTTTCAGTAATCTCATGTCTCCTTATTTTGTGGAACAGCCATTGTAATAATGACAAATTGCCATGACATGAGGACAGTCTGAATGGATAATATCACAAACATGCATCTAATGGAATTTTCTCTAGCTTTTTGTATTTTCAACATTCTCCAAACTATTGGGATAATAAGTTAACCCCAGCTTTTTATCAAAAACAGTTTACAAATTAGCTGTTTGGGGTTTCCATGAGATAGGTAGCTCTGATGATGGAAGATTTCTTGAATTTCAGTTTTAAATGTTATTTTGAAAGTCAGCTACTCTGTACAGTGGCTGTCACAGCAGGCCTCATCTTTGGTTGGCCCTGAGGCACTATAGTAATAAACATGAATAATAACACCACGTTTTATTTCAGATGAAATTACATTGTTATCAAATTTATAAATGTAATTCTGTGTAGGAATGCAAAGTTCAGAGACCAGATTCTGATCTCAGTAAATCACTACTCAGATACATGTGAAATCAGTAGGGTTGTATCAATAGGAAATGGGTGCAAATGAGATAGCCCCAGATCCTTTGGGAAATGACTAAATACTGTGCTCTTTCAAATGCATGTATGTTACGTCTCATGCATAAGTGAGAAGTGATACAAATAGTTTGCAAATATTGCATACACTGTGTAAGTTTTACAGACTGCTTGTGTAAGCCAAGCAAGCAGGGAGTCCTGTGGCACTTAAAGACTAATATATTTATTTATCACATTAACTTTCGGGAGAGAAAATCCCACTTCATCAGATGCTTTGAAGATGGGAAGCTTGCAGAAAGGGAGTGTGCACTTCCCTGCATTTATTTTACTCTCATTCTGCAAGTTCCCCATCTTCAAAGCGCCTGACAAAGTGGAATTTTCTCCCACAAAAATTCATGTGATAAATAAATTTGTTAGTCTTTAAAAGTGCCACAGGACTACTTGCTTGTTTTGCTGAACTAGATTAACATGGCTGCTCCTTTGGAATTTGTGTAAGCAGGAAAGTCTGATTACGTTGGAGGATTTACTTCTGTTTTACAAGCACAGATTCAGCTAGACATTGAATTAAGCAGTAGGATTTGAAGTTTTTATATCTTAATGTTGCTAGCCAAAAGAACTACCCACCAAGGATAAGAGCCCATTATATTTCCATGAGGAAATGTTGGCTGTTTTCCACATTAAGTCAAAAGTTCTGATGTATAGTGGAAATATCAGGAGAAAAGATGATAAACCTCTTGTAAAGCTTCTCTGCAGTCTGAAGTCAGAATGCTACAGCCTGTACTCACGCAGCTTTTCATACTGAAGTCAATATATCTGCTGTGTTTATGTACTGAAGTCAATGGGATTATTTCAATGTTCACAGCCATCTAGTATCATACCCTTAACAGAGCACAGTAATCAAAGGATGCTAGGGAGAACCTCGGCTATGTTATCATCAAAGTTGGGAGTTTGCATACAACGACCAGCTCTGAACTATCCCTGTAGACAAGAGGGCAAACCTCTCCAAAAAACAACTTGATGAGGTCTGGCAAAACTATCCCAGATTTTAGCCCATATAAACAGAGTTTACAGTAGGTGCAATCTGTAACTGATTATATCAACATCCAACGTTGGCAGCTTCAGCTCCAGGGGGATTTTGCTCTGAACAAGTTTTGCAAAACCGAAGTCTGACCAATGGATTTCCCCATCTTACATATTTAAGGGCTGCCTAATTAAAACACTTAGAAAAACTTTGCTCTGAGCTACATCTGTGCAACGTGACTGGGGGCACGTGGGGTTAAGCAATAGCAAACTTTGTACTTGCTGCCCAACTAAAATAATGAACTGGACCCCCCATTTTTAAAGAGAAACACAAAACTGCTTGCCCCAGGGGACAATTTGGAGCTAAGGTTGCTGTGTTTATTTGTGTGTGGCATACAGATGTCGTCATTTAAAAGATGGAACGGGATGAAGTGGAATGTACTACTAAGTGGGGTAGTGACTGTAGAATTAATACTTAGATTTCTCTGTTTTAAGGCTGGGTTCAGGCTCTTCTCTCTTCACTATTGTTTTTTTTTAGCTTTAAGAGCCTATAGGCCTTCATCCCAAACCTATGATAATCAATAGGAACCTTCCTATTGATTTCATTGGGCTTTAGATGGGGTCCATTGTGCTAAGCAAGCTGCAGTTTCTTGCTCAAACCCCTTACCCACAGTTTAAAAGCCTGGAGAGTTCAGATGATATAATGCAGTCAAATGACCTTGCTGATGAACTAAAATGTATTACCTATGCAGAATCCAGTCACATAAGGCCCAAACTGAAGCCCAGTTAACCAATAGGAGTCTCTTCATTGACTGACTTATACAGGTTTTGGATCAGTTAGGTAAGAACAAACATATCCCGACTTGGACATGACTCCCTCTCCCCAACACATCTAGAACTGAGTGTACACTGCTATTGTACCAGGAGAACTCTCTTGTTGACATTATCTGATACTTTTATGCCAGTGGTTTTCAAACTCTTTTTCTCAAGACCCAATTGAAGAAAATCTTTTATGCCCATGACCCACCAATTACACCTTTGAGCAATACATTGCAGTCTTCTGGCAGCAGCAGTCGGGGGTGCTGCAGCCCGGTACCTGAATGTCTGTGACCCAGTACTGGATCCCGAACCAGATTGTGTAACCCACTGCTTTATGCATTCTATATGCCACTTACAAATCATGTGAGGATGTCAGCAAGGAACGGGGGAAGAATGCCTCCTGTAGGATTTGCCATATAATGCACACCACTCGTCTGACACGTGCCAGGTTTTTAAAATGCTTAGGTGTGTACACATGTATCTTGTGATTGCCCTTTGTGTGAAAGCTGCTGAAATAATCCTCCCTCCGTCCTTCCAGGGTGTTTCACTATCAGTGTACTCATAGCGTTTGCCTCTCATCTTAATATTTGGTAATTTCCTGCATACCCAGAGCCTTCTTTCCAGCACAGTCAGTGTCTGCTAGCTATTATTTCATACCTCCTAACGGTTCATATGGTCTTATAGACTCATAGACTCTAAGGTTAGAAGGGACCAATATGATCATCTAGTCTGACCTCCCGCATACTGCAGGCCACAGAAACCTCACCCACCCACTCCTACAATGAACCTCAAACCCATAACTGAGCTATTAAAGTCCTCAACTCATGATTTAAAGACTTTAATACAGAGAATCAACAGTAAGCGAGCCATGTCCAATGCTACAGAGGAAGGCAAAAAACCCCCAGCACCCCAGCCAATCTGCCCTGGGGGAAAATTCCTTCCTGACCCCAAATATGGTGATCAGTTAAACCCTGAGCATGAGGGCAAGTCCACAACAGCCAGTCAAGAACAACTCCTCTGTAATAACTCAGAACCCACTTAATCCAATGCCCCTTCCCAGGTCACTATCATACCCATCACCAGTAGTAAAAGACAGACAATGGCCAAGCTACACTGTCCATCATATCATTCCCTCCATAAACTTATCAAGCTCTGTTTTGAAGGCCCCTAAGGTTTTTGCCTCCACCACTTCCCTTGCTAGACTATTTCAGAACTTTACCCCTCTGATGGTTAGGAATCTGCATCTAATTTCAAGCCTAAATTTCAAGTCTTGACAAGCAACCTATGTGTCTGCTACAACTAAACTTCTTAAAGAAGCCAAAAAAATTTGTGAACCTGCACCATTTTTGGTGAGCAGTTGTTAATAGGTGAGGCTGTATCCAGTTAATGAGACCTGTAGTATCAAGGGGTATGTCTGCACTGGAGGCTCTGTTAAGTTGACTTAACAAGGTTGACTTTAAGTCAACTTAAAGTCAACCTTGTTAAGTCAATTTAGAGCATCCACATTCAAAACTCCTCTAGACTGCCCATGCCCACATTGGCAGCTGCTAGGTCAGCTTAACGCTTAAGTTGACCTTATTAAGTCAACTTAAGGGCAATGTCCTGTCTATATTGGCTTAAGTCAGTCTTAAGAGGCGCAGTTATTAAGTTGACTTAAGGAAGCGCTTAAGTCAACTTAAGAAATTCCTAATGTGTACAGAGCTCTCCTTAGGTCAACTGCTGGGAGGCCAATACAGCAGTGCATGGGCAATCCAGGATATTTTTAGAGAGTGTTGGGGACAACTTTCTAGTACAAATGCTAGAGGAACCAACTAGGGACCTTGCACCGCTCGACCTGCTGCTTACAAACAGGGAAGAATTGATCAGGTATGTAGAGGTAAATGGCAAGCTAGGCAGTAGTGACCATGACATGGTTGAGTTCAGGATGCTGATTAAAGGAAGGAAGGAAAGAAGCAAAACAAAAACCCTGGACTTCAAAAAAGCAGATTTTGGCTCCCTCAGGGAACTGATGGGCAGGATCCTTTGGGAAGCTAATCTGAAGGGGAAAGGAGTCCAAGAGAGTTGGTTATATTTTAAAGAAACCTTGCTAAGGGCACAGGAAGTTGCCATTCCAATTAGGAGAAAGAACAAACATGTGAGGCAGCCAGAATGGCTTAGCAGAGAACTCTGCTCTGAGCTTAAACATAAAAAGGAAGCTTACAGGAAGTGGAAGCTTGGTCAGATGACTAAGGAGGCATATACAGATATTGCTAGGGACTGCAGAGATAAAATCAGAAAGGCCAAAGGACAAATGGAGTTGCGGCTAGTGAGGGATGTAAAGGATAACAAGAAGGGGGTCTAGAAGGGGTTCTACAAGTATGTTAATAACAAGAAGAGGATCAGGGATGGTGTAGGTCCCTTGCTGAATGGGGCAGGCATCCTTGTGACAGAGGATGAGGGAAAAGCTGAAGTGCTCAATCCTTTTTTTGCTTCAGTTTTCACAGACAGGGTCAGCTCCCAGCCCACTAACATGGGTATGGCAGATTGGAGAGAAGAAGACAGGCCCTTGGTGACGGAAGGTCAGGTTAGGGACTGCTTAAAGAAGCTGGATGTGCACAAGTCCATGGGGCCGGACGAACTGCATCTAAGGGTGCTAAAGGGAACTGTCTGATGGGATAGCAGCACCGCTGGCTATTATCTTTCAAAATTCATGGAGAATGGGGGAGGTGCCAGAGGATTGGAAAAAAAGCAAATGTAGTGCCTATTTTCAAGAAAGGAAAAAAGGAGGATCCGGGGAATTACAGACCAGTCAGCCTCACCTCAATCCCTGAGAAAATTATGGAGCAGGTTCTCAAAGAATCCATCCTAAACACTTAGAGGAAAATAAAGTGATCAGGACCAGTCAGCATGGATTTACCAAGGGTAAATCATGCCTGACCAATCTCATTTCCTTCTATGATCAGATGACTGGTTTTCTGGATGGAGGAAGAACCGTTGATGTGATATACCTTGATTTTAGCAAGGCTTTTGATACAGTTTCCCACAGCATTCTCACTGGCAAATTAAGGAAGTATGGGTTGGATAGGTGGACTATAAGGTGGATAGAAAACTGGCTAGACCAACGGTTTCAGCGTGTAGGAATCAATGGTTCCATGTCTAGCTGGCAACCAGTCACGAGTGGTGTGCCCCAGGGGTCGGTCCTGGGGCCGGTTCTGTTCAACATTTTCATCAATGATCGAGATGATGGAATAGACTGCACTCTCAGTAAATTCGCAGATGACACCAAGCTGGGGGGACCAGTAGACACATTAGAGGGCAAGGACAGGATTCAGGGAGACCTAGATAAATTGGAACAGTGGGCCAATAGAAATCTTATGAGATTCAATAAGGTCAAGTGTAAAATCCTGCATGTGGGACGGAAAAACCCCATGCACTGCTACAGGCTGGGAAACATTCAGCTAAGTAACAGCCGTGTAGAAATGGACCTGGGGGTCATGGTGGATGGGAAGCTAGATATGAGTCAGCAGTGTGCTCTTGCTGCCAAACAGGCCGATGGCATACCGGGCTGCATCAAACAAAGTATTACCAGCAGATCAAGGGATGTGATCATTCCCCTCTATTCTGCACTGGTGAGCCCACAGTTAGAATACTGTGTTCAGTTTTGGGCTCCCCACTACAAAAAGGACATGGACATGCTAGAGAGAGTCCAGCAGAGGGCAACCAAAATGAATAAAGGGCTGGAGCACAAGCCCTATGAGGAAAGACTGAAAGCATTAGGCTTATTTAGTCTGCAGAAGAGAAGATTGAGAGGGGATTTGATAGCAGCCTTCAAATACTTGAAGGGATGCTCCAAGGAAGATGGAGCTTGACTATTCTCGGTAGTAATGGAAGACAGAACGAGGAGCAATGGTCTCAAGTTACAGTTAGGGAGGTCGAGGCTGGATATTAGAAAAAAACCTTTTTTACTAGGCGAGTGGTGAAGCATTGGAATGAGCTGCCTAGGGCGGTGGTGGAGTCTCCATCTTTGGAGGTGTTTAAGGCCCGGCTGGACAAAACCCTGACTGGGATGGTTTAGTGGGAGTGGTCCTGCCTCTGGCAGGGGGTTGGACTAGATGACCTATGAGGTCCCTTCCAACCCTATGATTCTAAGGTTAAGTTGACCTAAGGCTCCAGTATTTTCATACTCAATAAGATAGCGATCTAGTAACTTTCTTCAAAGCAGATGGGACTTTCAAGGAATTCTAAAATGCCTGTGAAAACCTGTGGCCTTTTGCCATCTCCGTTTGATCTAAACTTTCATAGCCATGCACCAACTCTTTAACTGTTTTTCTCCACAGAGCAGCAAATATGGGAAATAACCTGTCTGTTCAAGAAGAAGCTGAAGACCAAGAAAATGTGTGCGTAACTGAGAACCATCAGGTAACAAAGAAATTTTCATTCTAACATTTCTTGGTTGCTTTTACAATTAATAAGAATGGATGACAATCTGGGTGCCTAACTCCCTCAAATGCTTTTGAAAATCCCATCCTTATTGCATACAATATTACTTTGTTAAGGGTTTAATTCTGGATTCCTCGTTCCACTGTATGTATTATGGAAGGAAAGGGAGCACAAATCCCATGATCTTGAGGTACAATCTTGTCCCCATTGATAAAACTCCAGTTGACTTCATTGGGACCAGAATTTCATCCCTGTCCTGTCCACTTCTGATGGGAACAATAAAGTGATAAATTCCATTAATTTTCGATGCTTAAATGCCTGTGAAATTCTGGGCCTCAGGGATGTAAACTTGATCTCTAAAGATATATAGACATTGCTCCATTCCACATTAAACTGACCAAGTTGACATAAGAGCTTACGTCCCATTGACTCAGATTTCTAAGGCCTTGGAAAATTCAGGGAAACTTTGAGGAAAATATTCAGAGTAGCTTGTGCAACTCCTGTTGACTTTCTAACTCCCCCTCAGCACTGTGTCTTCCCTGTGTGCACCACCTGAGGCAGTGGTTTTACTAAATCAATTTCCAGATCAACTTAGCATGTTTTAACTGACCACTGAATTAATCTGGAAAGTTTCATCTGACAGTGGTGACTTTGCTGCCATCAGTGCAGATCTGGTCAATGTCTCCTTTAAAAAAGGGACTTAACAATTTCCAAGTTGTTTAAGCATTTTAAAAATCTTTACCAGAAATCTTCTGCTATTCTGATGTGTGCAAATTCATGCAAATGTGTCTTCTAAGGCATACAGCTAACAACATATTATTTGATGTTTCAGGTTGCATCTGAACCTCCTGCCAGTGCTAAAAATGGACCTGTCACAATTCAGGTTGTACAGGCAGTTTCTTCTGAAAAGAACGATAAAGGTATGTATTGGAAAGGGAAGACTGTCACATTCACTCTGCTTTTGCTAGCAGCCAGGAAGATTTAAGGTTAAAGCTGAAGCAATGAGAGGCAATGTTTAATGTCAGATGAAAAGATTAGCTCATGTGTCGCTCACTCACTTGTGAATCGGGGCTTGTGGTTTTCAAAGCTTAGGCCTTTCAAGAAGATAAGACAGCAAAACTAGCAGCTAACTCAAATACTCTCATTAAGCTGTTTGTTTAATCAGATTAGATATTTGGTGCTGCAAATTGCACATGAATCCTAAAGAGTTCTACAGTACACTGATGACTTATCATTATTGCAGGCTGGTACTAAGGAGTTACAACAGATGTAGATACAGCACGGCAATCCTCTGTGCTTCTGCATGCTAAAGGGACGCGCTAAGTCGACTTAACAAGCATCTCTAGAGTACCTCCCTACATCCGTATCTTATCACAAACTTCTCTTTTATACTAAAGCCATCTCTTTCACAGCTGGGCTTCATCAGCCTTTAGGGCTTATCAGTCCTGATTCCAGGGACATCGCTGGTGCCAGACTTATGGGGCTCAAGCCCCAAGTCCTGGTGCCAGAGCCCTGCATCCACCATGGTGGCAGCTGCAATAGCAGCACACTTACAGCGCTTGAGCCCTGAGTCCCAGCCCCTGAGCCCCGGGTCTTTTCCTGAGCCAGGGGTGCTCCTGCCTGATTCTCCTCCAGGTATAGCTTGTCATGGAGTTAATTGGTCTATTCCTTTTGTGGCATAGACACTCCATCACAGCTGTGTTGGAAGAATGGGGATTACATAGATTCGAACCATGTTCATGTTTTTTTAAAAACTCCTATCCCCCTGTCTCTGGTGGACTGAGACCTACAGAAAATATGTGTTTGCCTAAACTGCTTCCCTGTGCCACTCTGCCAAAATTATTCTTCAGTGGAAGTTGTGGGTGTTCAGGCCTGCTCAAGAATTGGCTCATCAGACATTTATAGTTATTGTAACACACATATAACATATATAATACATGTGTTACAAGGACAGTACATGTGTAATGAGCCAATACTTTTTACTAAATAAAAACACAGGCCAATAAAAAGCCCTGAATTTAAAAGTTTTTTCTTAATTTGCCTGATTAACTCTAATGGTAGTGTCAACACAGGTATTTTCAAATCATGCAAAGCTTTGAAAGCTCAAATGCACCTGATATTGACCGAAGATGGAAGCCAGTGAAATGAACTGAAAAAAAAACATTGTAGCCCTGCAGTAGTATTGAATTTTGGTAATGAGATATACATGTTGATTATTTTGACCTTAAGTAAGGGTGTATGTAAGATCAGGGCACTGAAAGCAGGTTGGGCAGTGGGAAAGTTTCAGGCTAGATCATCAACTGGCATAAATCACCTAAGTTTCAGTTATCTGGACCTTAAGCTGCTAAGACTGTTTACATTATTGTCTACGAAAATCCACGCTATTTATTACAGTTTCAGGCTTTGAGATACATTTCTAGATTTCTAACAAAATAGGGTTGTAAGAGAGAGTAATGCGGATGATATTGCACAGGAACCAAAGGAGTGAGGTTACCAGTATATAAATAACTTGGATCCCAAAACAGTCATAAATGAGAGAAGGGCTTAGAAATCAAATCCATAAAGGAGCAATGGTCTCAAGTTGCAGTTAGGGAGGTCGAGGCTGGATATTAGAAAGAACTTTTTTACTAGGCGAGTGGTGAAGCATTGGAATGAGCTGCCAAGGGGGGGGGGGGTGGAGTCTCCATCTTTGGAGGTGTTTAAGGCCCGGCTGGACAAAACCCTGACTGGGATGGTTTAGTGGGACTGGTCCTGCCTCTGGCAGGGGGTTGGACTAGATGACCTATGAGGTCCCTTCCAACCCTAGGATTCTATGATTCTATGATTCCTTAAAGATTTCAATTTTTAAAAGTACGTATAGTCTTCTTCATTGTATCCTCTCAACCTTTTGTCTAAAATCTCATACAGTCTTTTATGCTAGATGTCTTTTCTGTCTGAAACACAAAATCATGGCTCCAGAAGCCAATATAAGTTTTACTCAACCAGAGGAAAAAAAAAATAATTAGAGCACTGATTATAAAAACAGCACCTCTAAACCTTAACTTGCTCACTCCCACCTCCTGTGTTTTAGCATCAGCAAGGAATCTACTTCTGCATTTTTATTAATCTCTCTCTGGCTTGATTTGTAAGAATATTAGTAAGTGTCAGGGTAAGAATGTTGTATATGCTCATATCGTACTAAACATTCCCGACTTGTTTTCGATTCCTGATTATATTCTTGCCTACCCTTGGGATATTGTTTTCACTAGAAAAATTATTAAACATTTTTTTGTGAAAAAAAGACTATTGGAAGCACCTTACTCTGACATTTTTCATACACTGTACAAGCAATAGGTTGAGGCAAGATGTTTGAGTCTTAACACTTTAAGACAGATGTTAGGGGGTAAAAGGCTGGTAAATTAGTAAATTGGTCATTTTTTATGAAACCCACAAATCAGACACTTTTTGTGTTAAGGAAGGTAATTATAACATGACTGTCTCCAGACCTGATTAAGACACAACTGTATTTTGCCATGGAGAGGTGACCAATTTATTGATCATGTATTGTACCATTTATTGGCCCATTAGCAGTGTTCTCCTTTTATAGAATTCACCCATACTCTTAGTTATTAAAGAAAGTAAATTCTCCAAGTGAACACAGCGTGTCTGTCTCTTGTTTCAGGCTACTTCAAAACACAACATAAAATGGCAGCTGCTTTCATTAGATGATGGGAAATTTAAATGTACAGCACACAGAAATATAACAATAATTTACATAAATACAGATCTGAGATACCAGATGGGTGAGGTAATATCTTTTGAGTTTATCCAGTAAAAGATACCACCTCACCCAACTTGTCTCACTCATATCCTGGGATCAGCAGAACACTGAATAGCTACATATGTGACAATCAAAACAGCAGCAATATTTGGGAGTATGATTACCTTAGGATTCAGTCCAATCTACACTGCAAGACCAAAGCCTGCTTTATCTGTGTCTGGGGAATGATCATAATGTAATTTAACCTTCTGACCTGTTTGACTGATAGTCGGAACTGGATTTTAGTGTACTGTTTTGTATGTAACTACAGTACATAGGTGGATCCTTGTCGTTTGTTTTTTTTTTTTAACATAGAACAAATTCAAGGTATGTCAATATCATGTGTAAACTATGGGTGTTAGCTGAATACCTGAATGATTAATACTATTTGATTCAGCTCCCAGCTGCCTTTTCTTTCCTGTTTTCCAGACTATACTGTCAGCAAAGGAAAGATATGCCCACGTGGGGAAGGGAAAGAGCAAGAGCGAGAACCCACTGGTCATATGCCTTCATGCCCAGTCTACAGAAAGGAGGGTGAAATAGGAGACCAGATAGCATTAGCAAATATGAAAAAATCAGGATAGAGGTGTGGGTAATAAGAGCCTATACAAAACAAAATCCCAAATACCAAAACAGTACATATAAAATCAGGACACCTGCTCATCTCAGCAAAGACTCCTGTCCATGGAGTTCAACTGTGGAGCAGAAGCAAAGAATCATCTGCCTGTATGATTTGTCACTGACATGTTTTCTGAAGCCTGTAAGTTAAGTGAATTAGCACGCTCCACAAAGGGGACAAATCCCCAGTTGAAGAATAGTGAGAAACTTGGCTGGCTCCACCTCCTGTATGCAAGTTATTGCCTTTCAGGGAAGAATGGAATTTGGATTAATTACTGACACATGTACTGTCTGTCAGTTTTCAAAGTTACCTATCTCTCTCTCATCCACTAAGAAAGCTAGATCCCCTCTGGTATAAATATGATTTTACTGTGTCTCTCTTTCACCTCCCACTGTTACCAATATGCAGCTTTTCTCCAAATAGGCCTGTGTGGTCAGTTGGCAGGCAGTTATTTAATGGATCCACCAAAACCTTGGTGAAGCAGTGAATTGAACTGATAATCAGAGTCTATTTTTCCAGAGCCAGGGAAAATCCATGACTGAGTTTTGTGATTTCCTCTTATTTTTTCTTTTTGATTCTTTGTGAGTTATGAATGAATGTACTTAATGTGCCACCAAACTGCAATATTTTAAATCGCTCTCTCCCCCAAAACCTTTTGCCCTGAGCCTTTTTGATATTTGAGTTAGCTTTGTACTGTCATAATGTGACCTATATTTAGGTGCCTAAATGGGAGATGATCTTTAAAAGTTTGGCTCTAGCCGTGTGCTGAACTCTTGAAAATTTGGCCATGAGTGTTCAGGCGCAGGTATTCTCTTCTGCCAACCACAGCTTTTAAATGTCTCTTTGCTTTCCTTTTGGAAATGTGAATTTCATTTTCCATCTGTTATTTCTGAAGCCTTGTCAGATGTCGTGCTACGTGCTGAGAAAGCACTGGTTCATAGCATTAGTGTTTCAATTTATATCTATGCTGATACAGCCGAGTGAATGTTACTGGTGTTTCTTCTGCAACAGACATTTTCCATTTCTCACAACTATAAAATGCTGTTTCCAATCCTATGTAGAAATTTTTTTATTAAGTGAAAAGAGCCTTTGATATTTTTCTGGAACAGTAAGAAAATGTTCAGCTGCACTATGATGCAGAATCTCAATTCCATACTGTTTAGCTGTAATAACTCATAAATTGGGGGGGAGGTCCGTCCGTCCTCAGCTGATAGGAATCAGCAGAGCTCTGAAGTAAATGAAGCTGTGATTTACACCAGAATATGGCATAGCATATTTACAATTTTAAATTAACAATCTGACATTTGACTTTCAGAGTAATGAAATAGTCCCTATGAAAATTCTACTTATTTCCAATGGGGGAAATGAATGATAAAAGAGGTATTTATTACGAAGACAATAAGTGAATGTCTTTGACTTGACAGATGTGAGGCCAAAGCGCATGCAGAACATCTTTATACTTTATGATGCCCAGTCCCAGAGGTGATATGGTGCAGAGGTGCCAGGCAAATCATGTGACACATACCCCCCCATCAGATTTCTGCCCTTCCCTAAGTCCTGCTGCATAATACCAGAAACTTTATATTGTGCCCCCTTCCCCTCCCTATCCACAGTTATATGTTGGCTCTGCCAGTCCATATCTTTATCTTGTTAATTTCTTACTGTGCTTTCCAACAACACCCTTACCATGTGAGTGCTGTTTGTATTTAACTGTATATTTGGTAAATAGGTGGACTTCACACACCCATCTGCTAGTAAAACTGAAGTAACCCGATAGTTAAACTACTCCTGTGATCAGGGCCGGCTCTACTGTGAAGCAAGAGACAAACATGGCTTCCAGTGACAGTTCTTAGGGGCGCTTAGCCCTCCCTGAAGACCAGGCTGGCTCCCGCCTCTTCAACTCTTTCCTAGCAGCTGAGGCACTGTTAGTCAACCTGCAGCTTAAGTCATGTAGGCAGAGTGCACTTTAAATCCCTCTGCATCGAGACGCTGGAGGTTTATGCACTTTGGAAAACTGTTTTTAACCTCCATGAATGAGATGGGAGGGCACCAAATCGAAATTTGGCTTGGGGCACCACGACCCCTTGAGCCGGCCCTGCCTGTGATACAACCAGAATGAATAACATTTGGAAGGCCCTATTACCATCTGCTACTCATTCCTGTGGGCAGATTTTTGGCTGCCTCTCTAGCTATGCTATTTCTGTAGTTGGAAGCAGAGGTAAAAGTAATGTAAGTAAAAGTAATGTATAGTTATACTGGTTGTAAACCTTTTCTGCATGAACATATCTAGCTGAACAGGGGGCTGTTGGAACAACAAACTGGAAAGTAACATAATACATCTCAATAAATAACCTCCCAACAGATATTTTTGGGGAAATTGCAAATCCATGGCCCACATACAAGCTTCAGTCCAAACTTACATAGTTGCCAAGTCTAGGAATCTAGAGAACAAAGGGACCCTAACTTGGGAAGTGACTTAATTCCTGACTGAGGTGAGCAAAAGATTGAGCTGCTTTTAAGACACTCTCCTTTATGCAGATGGAATGAACAAGTCTGCAATTAAGCAAACAGATTATCCCATTCAGTATTTAGAAGGCTGGGGGAGAAGATAGTGTCGAAGGCTTACCTGAGTCCATCTGTGAAAGATGAACAAACACCTGGTAAGCTAGACATGTGTCTAATCTCTTCAGTGTTTTAAAAGCTTTGAAATGCTTTTGTTCTAAATACTTGGTTTTAAGAAGTCTGCCTTGTGCCAGTCATTACTAGTAGAAGGAACAGCACTAAGATACTGAAATTAATTCAGATTTGCTGAGGTCATCATATTTGCTATGGGGCACTGCTGCCCAGAACTGGTCTGAGTAACAGAATGACACAATTCTTCCCTCCTTTCCCTGACTTCACAGGAAACAGCTCAAGGCCTAACATCCGAGGTGGGGGAGGGAGTCCATACAGAGAAACTAAGAGGAGTCAGAAATGCAATTAGTTTGGTAATTATCAAAATGGCATTATTCCTGTAAAAAAAAAGTTGCCAAATGGTCAAAAAGTTATGATATTGCAACCCACACATTGTTATGTATCAGCAATTCTGTTTTCATCTGGTTGCATGTTGTGTATAAAGAGCACTGTGGTTTGGGAGGAATTGAAAGCAGCTCATTTTTTAATTTCCTTGTTTTCATTAACTTAAGTGAAACTCTCATGTGTCATTGTAAAGGATTATGTGTTGATTTGGCTGGTTAATTCTACTCATGGTGCAAAGTCATCCAGCTACCACCAGTTTGAGACTTCACCCCTTGATGTTATTTCCACATAGATTTCTCAAGTGAGAATTTAATTCTTTAAAGAATAGTAACTTTAAAAAGGAGAAAAAAAATTTCTGTGCTTATAAGTGAGGCTCTAATATCTTTGAAAATGAGTGAATTTTCAGTTTCAGATTAAAACACTTTCTTGCAAACCGTTGGGGTCTGCCATGTAAATTCATACTAAGTGAGCAATGTGATATCTTTTATTGGATCAATTTCTGCTAATCAGAAAGAAAAACTTTCAAGCGTACATCAAGCTCTTCAGGTCTGTACAAGCTCTATGCAAACTTTGAAAGCCTGTCTCTCACTAATCAATGGAAATTGGTTTAATAAAAAGATATTACATCACCCCTATGGCCTTTCTAATATCCTTGGACCAATAAGACTATAAGAAATCTGCATATGCAAATACATACAGTCATGGAGCACTCAAACGTGCAGCAATTTTAATATAATAATGTTATTTCAAATATCTGGGAGGAAGGAATTCATGCACATTAATCATATACACTGAAAATATGAAAATTTAATCTAGAAAAAAAAACATTCTTATAATACAACATAATTAGAATCCTTTAAAATGTAGATAATTCACCCGAAACACAGCAGTGGCTCATTCAGGCCTGTTACAGTCCACCACATTAGTCAGCGCTGATAGACTTTTAAGATGTAGACTGTTTCCTGGAGTCCGTAATGGCCTCCTCACAGCCATTAAAATCTGTTGCTGCTAAGATTTTCAGTGGATTCTTAGGAACAAGATAATTAAACTGACAGCCTGTAATTGCATTTCTAAACAAAACGTCTAACCTGTTTATTATGTGCTTGTATTCAAGACAGCCAAAAAACCCTTCACATTTTGAACTAAAAATTCAAACCACATTTTGAGCTGACATGCAAGGCTTAGTTTATGAAAATAAGAGTGTTTTTTGAATGATAGGAAAGCTATAATATCTGGAAAAAAATGAACTTATCTCACCATCATTAGTGTGTTGTGCAATCAAACAAGATGGACAAGGTAAATGATAGTATATCTCTTACTGGACCAGCTTCTGTTGGTGACAAAGACAAGATTTCAAGCTACACAGAGCTATTTTTTCAAGCCATATTAGAAAGATGAAGAAGTCTCTGTATTGATGAGTTCACCACCTAACTGCATGGTTCTCTAGTCGTGCAAGTAGTTATACTGAAGTCAGTGGGAAAATTGTGTGATTAGAGATGCTGACCGCACTAGGGTAAGACTTTGCAAGATTGGGTCTTAGCCAAGACAGACACCACACATAAATGTTAGTCATGAGGACACGCATAGCTCACCAGAGCAGAGATGAGTGATTAAATGATTTTTTTTTTAAGTGAGTGTTACAGTGGGATCTAAAGGGCTAGCTTCGGAGACTGGGAGTGTGAGAGGCAAGTAAGGGAGAAAGAATGCACTCCACTCCACTAACAAAGAGGAAAGTAATTGTTTGCTCTGTTTAACAAGTGACACTGGTTGGTTATTTAATTAAAAGCAGACCATGGACTCAGAATTAAGATTTGACCAAGTTTCTGGCCTCAGTTATACTTTGTTAGTCCAACATGTGTTTCCAGTCAGAAAATTTACATACCAATTTATTTGTTGGCAGATTATTATCATTTATGACTAAGTTATAAAACTCATAAAGGGCGTATTAAGAGAAACACGGGTGACTGCTTCTTCATGAAAGCACTGTTAACTTCCACCAGTTTTATCTGAATGTCACTTTCCTTGCAAAAGGCATACAAACCTTTGGTTTTGCTGGCAGCTCTAAAAGTCTCCTTACAAGTTTAATTGACACAGGGCCCACTCACTGCTAAGGGGCCTCCTGGCAGCTCCCAGGATTAGCTCCTTTCAGGTTCTGGGCCCTCCTCTGAGTTTCTCCACCCATCTCTGCAACTTCCAGTGCTCCTTCTTTTGGGACTTGGCCCTGCAGCCCAGTCTCTGTGAATGTTTTCCCCTTCCAGTGTATCAAAGTCTCTCAGGGCTAACTGTCCCAGGCTGGCCATTTTCCCCTCCCTGCTCCATGTCTCTCTCCTTGGGGCTGGTAGTGGAGTCCACTTCAAATCCACATTACAGCCCAGGGGTCCTCCCCTCAGTATCCACACTCTGCCCTATGCTATGTCACAGTGTTTTTTTCCTCCCCTTGTCTTTCCAGCTCTCTCCCCTCTCTGGATTTGCCAGCCCAAATGCTGTTCTTCCAGGGAAGGGACTGTGACCTACTTGTCTCTACAGCCCCAGACTTACCGCCCTTCACTCAGGGATTAACCACAGACTACTTCATTACAGTCCCCCCTGACCACAGATACTGGGCTTTATACAGATCATGTCTGGTCTCATCCTCTGAACCTCATCATCAGTCCCTCCCTGCTCTCCTGCGCCTCCTCCATGTGCAGCCTGGGCTGTTAACTGGCTCAGCTTGCCAGCTTACCTCTGCCAGAGCGTATGTGGGATAGACGGTATTAAAAACACTAGTAAAAGAAAACTTCTCAGAAGCTTATTATGTACTGGCTTGCTCAACAACAAGCCCTGTCTTTTGATGCCTGTTTAAGAATCACCCTCAGCAATTGCAGTTAAATGAGGGGTTTGGCACAAGTCCCATATGTTGTCTTCAGTTTGTCATCTATGCTGGGCTCTACTTATGTAAGTGGCAAGATGTCATTTTAAAGCTCAATTCAGTAAATCTTATTTATGGTGCCCAATAAGTATTCATATGAGTAAATATATGCTACATGGAGAGTTACTCAATCTAAGGCTGCAGAATCTGTCCCTTAACATTTCTTCTTTCCAGTGTTTCAGGGGCCACGGGGCTTCCCGTGATGGTACAGGAAGTGATTCATTACATGAATTTCAAGAATATAGTCCAGTTAGTGTGACCAGATAGCAAATGTGAAAAATCAGGACAGGGGGTGAAGAGTAACAGGCGCCTATATAGGACAAAGCTCTGAATGTCAGAACTGACAGGGGCATCGCTGGCGCCTGGCACACGGGGCCCATGCCCTGAATGCCAGCACCAGTGCCCCGCGTCCTGGGGGGCCCCGCCTCTCCCGGGCTCTAGCCAGATCGGGCCAGAGATCTGGGGCCCAGCCACTTGCGGCCATGGCTGCCACTCCTGGCCCCGTCCCTGGCCAGGGATCCAGGGCCCAGCCACCCATGGCAGTGACGGCCGCTTCCAGCCCCTTCAAAGGCCAGGCGACCCCGCGGCCACGGCTGCTGCTCCCCACCCTGTCCCCAGCTGGGGGCATGGCCTGCAGGCAGGGGGCAGGGCCTGGGCCCGTGCCCCAGGCCATTCCCCGGGGCAGCGACGTCCCTGAGGACTGACCCTATAAAATTGGGCCATCTGGTCACCTTATATCCAGTCCCAGATTTAATGCCTATGTACAGCAGAAACATGCCTACCTTCCATTTTCAAGAGTGACTCAAGCACTTTGGAACCTGCTTTCCATGAAAATCGATGACAGTTAGCTCCTGAATCACTTGGGCAAATTTTTTGAAAGCACCCATGATCTAACAGTTGTAACTGAAAGCTCTCCACACAGAAAATGTACTTTACCTACCACTCAAGGATATGAAGCACCGAACTGACCCCTCTTCTGTTCCTAGGTTGTCAGTGTCAAATCCGGCCACTAAGTTATGTTGTATCTCATTTTATTTAGCCATGAGTAATGTCGATTTATTTGGTGAGCCCTTCAATTATTTCATGTCATGCATATTCCATTCCTCTCAAGAGCCAAAGACAAGCTGAAGATCATTTTTTCTGTGCTTCTCCCTCTCTCCTGCCACCTTCAATCAAAGGAGCAGGGCCAGCTGAAGGGTTTGTGGTGCCCCAAGACAGGTTTTGGTTTTGTGCCCGGGGAGTGAGGGGAAGTGGAACCCAGCCTTTACTCTGTGCCAGCTCGCCCCACCTGCAGGATGCGAAACAGCCAGCCTAGGGGCACAAAGGGCCAGCCCAGAGACCGAGCTCTGCTCTCCTACGCCTCCTTGGGCCGGCTGTCCCTTCCCTTGGGGCGAGGCAGACCAGCCCACAGGTGGGGCGAGAGAATAGAGTCCAACTCCTTGGCTAGCCTGCTCCACCCCTGGTGGGTCGCTCAGGGGAAGGGCGGGAGCATGGGTTTGGCTTCTGGGCTGGCCAGCCCTGCCCTACCCTGGCACTCCTAAACTGCAGTGTCCCAAGCCAGTGCCACACTGGCTCATTCCTCGAGCCAGCCCTGCAAAGGAGTAATTTTTTCTGTAATATCTGCAACAGAAAAAAAAGAAAAACCCACAACTGGGGCCAGGATTCTCTTCCACCAATCCCCTAATAGAGCTCCTCCAAAAAGGCAGCCATTCTGATCACACGGCTATTTTTTAAAGCTTTTATCTGACAGGTGTGAACTGAGTCATACTGGGTGTGGTCCATCAGACCAATGATACATCAGAACACACACTTCCAATTATGTCTATTCTTTAAACAGAGTAAATGAAATCAGGAAAGGAAGAGGGTTTGGGGGGGAGGTTCTTCTGTTTTGTTTTGTTATTTATGACTTTGTCAGAAGGCTAGATCGAGGGGGTAGTATTGTTAAGATCTGATATCAGGGACCAGATCCTCCACTGGTTTGAAAAGCTAGCCACTGCAGTCAATGAAGATATGCCAAGCCACTAGATACCAGCAGAGGATTTAATGAAAATAGAAATGTTCAGGTAACATTTGTGAAGATGCTTCCTGATTTTATTACCATATTTTGCATCTGCAATTAATTGAAATGTGGGTGTCAATGCTAGTATTTATACATTCCATTATCTGATTGCATTCAGAAATGAGATGATTAAATGTAAAAATCCTATCATTTCTTCCCACTGCCACTTTTGCAACTCTGCCTCTCACTTCATAGTAAGTGCTGGGTTAAGGACTCTGGAAAACAAAGCAAACAAATTCCAGAGCAGCAGTGGTGTTAGTCTACTTCAGCAAAAGAAGCAAGGAGTCCTGTGGCACTTTTAAAGACTAGCAGTTTCTTTTTGGTCATGTGAGATTTCATGTATAAAATCCCACTTCATCAGACTCATGAAATGGAAACTGCAGTATGAAAGGGAATAGATGAATGCAAAGAAGTGTAAATCACAAGATCAATTCAGATTTTTTTTTAGCAAACCAAGTAAGTTGTTTTAGTTTTAATTCTAAAAAAATCCTTAGCCTGTGAATGGAGATAGTCAGAAAGCAGGTCTGTGAGCCAAACTCAGTATAGAGGGTGATGCTACAGTCTTATCCATCTATTCCTGTGTGTAGGTACAGTTCATTTGACCCTTGTACCTTCAGTACACTATTATTCCATTACTGTGAGTGACCAGACTAATATAGGTTTGTAGTGCAGCCCCTGAAGGTATGCCAAGTGCTTCAATAAGATAAAATCCCCTCTCCTGAAGAGTTCGTTTGTCTAGCACGCATTACTGATCTTTGACTGAAACCTTGCATGGGTTCTCAGATTGCTTTTATGTCACGGAGAGCTGGCTGGAAATCAAAACTTCCATTCTGTGGAAAATTAATAAGTTTGCAAAACATTCATTGAGAATCAGAATGAAAAGTCAAACTCCTGAAATCTTCAATGAACCAAAAATGGCAATTTGTTATTTGAAACTATTGCAATGTTTCACTTTGATAATATTTAGTCATCCTATTTAGACTACAATATTAAACTGTTTGAATTAATATTTTAATATAGTTTACACATTGAAACAAAATTAATCAAAATTATAAAGTAAAAATGACACATTTTGACATTATTGAAACATACACAAGAAGGTTAAAACTAAACTTTTCATTGTGAAAATTGTTTTAAAATCAACGCAGTCCCACGAAACATCTCGATTTCAACAAAATTGTGAATTTTGTGACAAACGATTTCATTTAAAATTTAGTTGGCAATCCAGTTAGTGTTTGACAGAATCAACAACTATAAATTCATAGTCACTTGTCAAATACATATCATGTATGTCCATCTGTTAGTCCTGGATGACCCAAATCATCAGAGTTTATTAAAGAATAGACAATTCTGTTTTGAATGTCTTTGTCTGTATGGATTTTAATGATTGTATGGCTCTTTATGTTGACTGGATAGCTAGCTTAAGATTGGCATATGTGTCTGTTCTGTAGCTTTCCACTGACAACATGAATAAACGCCAAGCTTACTCAGTGCAATTGCTCTTCTTTTTTGGTGACATGATCTGCTTTGCCTGATGATGAATGAGCAGAATTTTCCTGACACTAAATTTGATGCAAAGTGTACAATACTTTCCGGACCTTTTATTCCTTTCATGGCAATTAGAGACATAAGAACTTCATGACTTCACAAACCCTATTGTAAAAACCGAGAATTTAGCAAGACAAACTAACAGAAGATATTGAAATTTAAACTCACACACAGAACAGGAAGGAGGACGAAAATGCTAGAATGAAAGTGATAAAAGTAGAGAAATTAAATGATACAGCCATTTTGGCATCTGCTAAGATCTTGGCCTTGATGGTGAATCTCATTGTCACAGCTTTCCCTTTTCATCAGCTGCTTCCTTCCCTGCTGGCAAACCTTTCAGCAAATTCAATTTACATTCATCCTAGCACATCAACTGCCTGCTAAAGCCCTGTCTTTCTCTTGTCACTCCAGTTTATGGAAGGTTCCCACCTGCTGCCTGTTGGTAGGCCCCAGTGGAATGAAGGAAGCAGCGTCAGGAGTCTAAAGTAGTCAGCCAAAGAGTTAACTTTCTGAGGAGAGTGCAAATTTGATTAACTTGGTGTGTATGGGTATATGCACCCTCTCTTTTTTCTGTCTAGGCCACCTAGCACAATGAGGCATCCTCCATGGTTGAGCTCCTAAGAACTATTAAAATATTCATCTTTAGTGGTCATAGTGTAATTTGACAAGCACCAGAATCTTCCTAATCTCTGGGCCCTCCGCCTCCAACCCTCTGGCCGCTCCTTTTGGGGGGGCCCCCCCCCCCACCCCCCCGCCCGCCCCTTGCCCCCCCCCCCCCCCCCCCGTACCTGCCTAGAGATGCACCTTGGCCAGGCCACTCCCGCCCTGAGCATGCATCTGAGCATGCGCAGGGAGGGAGATTTGAAAACTCCCACAGCCTGGCCACAGCTCCTTGGCCAGGGTAGGATGGAACATGCGTTCCACCCGATTGTCCTATTTTTAAGCATCCCCAGAACTCTGGCCGCTCAAATTTGTGGGCCCTGGAACTGTGTTCCAGTGTATTTTGGCTTACCTCTGCTCTTAGCTACACTGTGTATGCTATTGTAGATCAGGTTTTTTCTTGTAGACTAGCAAGAAAAATCCCAGCAAAGCCATCCTGTTGATCTTCAAGAAATTGCACGTCCTTTACTGTTTGCAGGCAATGGGAAATGAACTATTCTAGACAGCATAACTGTGATGTTCAAATCACCAGCTGCTGAACTAAGCCATCAGCTCAGCCATCTCCGTGTGAACTGCTTCTGATTAGTACCCTCTAGTACTGTTGCCACCCAAGAATTTCACTTGAGTTTACAAAAATTTAAAGGCAAAATGCTAAATGAGATGAAATTTGAGCACTTTTTTCTTCACAGTTCACTGCCAGCAAGAAGTAGAAAAACTGGTAGATTTTTGGCTTTAAAAAAATGGAGATTTTCCCCCAAAATGAGCCCATTTCAAAACAAACATGGTCCCATTGTAAATGAATTTTTTTTAAATTTGAAGTTTGAATTGGACTTTAAAGATTGGTAATTTTTTTTAAAAAAATTCTATGTTAAAATTGCCATTTTAGCAATTTTAACAGAAAAACTCGTATGTATTTGCACAACATCTACCACCACAGGAGTCAGTTCTGACTGGGATCTTTGGTTTGGGCACTACCACAATATAGACATCAGATAATGGAATAAAGCAAAACATAGCAGGCAGGCAACTGGCCATAATGAGATGCCAGCAATTTTCATCTGAAATTGTGTAGAAAAATTGTCACCAGTTCTATGTTCTAAACTAAATAGATCTAAATCATGCCTGAATACTATGTTGATGGTTGTGTCAGAGGCTAGATGTATTTCACCCATATTGTGGAGAGTAAGTGTGAATAATAAATTTTTTCTATAAGGAAATATGAAAGGAGCACCATTTGTGCAGGCCTTTTCCAGTACATGGTGTCTCTCTATCTTAGATACTACTGGAGAGGTCACGGAAGTATCTAAGGCTATGTCTGCATTAGAAATAGTTAATGTGAACTTGTTAGCTCGACCTAATATGTTTGAGGTTAGTTCGAACTAACCTCAAACCTGTTAGCTTGAATTAACAACATGGACTAGTTCAAACTAACTTTAGTTCAAACTAGTCCATTTTATTAGTTCAAACTAACTGCCTTTAGTTCAAACTTATTAAGTTCAAACTAAGGGTTAGTCCTGGTCTCCACTGTGCTTAGTTTGAACTAAGCACTGGTAGTTACTAGTTCGAACTAAGGACAGCTTGAGGTAGAGAGGTAAAAAGTTAGTTTGAATTAAGCCTCCTTAAGTCGAACTAACTTACCAATGTAGACATAGTCTAAGTGCCCAACAATCTGTAATGTATCTGTCTTCACACATTCCTGTGAGTCAGAGCAGTGCTGTAAAATTTCCATTTTACGAATTAGAAGAGGCACAGAGAAGCTAAGTGATTTTCCTAAGGTCACACGAAGTCTGTGGCAGAATATGGTACTGAAGCTGGATATTCAAGTTCTAAGCTAGTGCCCTAATCATTGGGTCCTCCTTTCTCTCCCATTTCACTGTGCCTCAGCTTTCCATCTATAAAACGGAAACAGAAATTCTTCCTCTCCCCGCCCCTAGTTTGTTTTTCTATAAGTCCTAGAAAAGAAATAATAGACGTGATCCTGGGCTGGTGCTGAGCACCACAATTGCTATTGACTTTAATAAAAACAAAGGACATCAGAAACTCAAAGAATCAGGCCCCAAAGCTAAGCAGAAGCTCACATTTTGTACAAGAGAACACCACATTTATTTAACATATTGCATTATATATTGTGTTCCCTAAGGCATTGCATTTTTAGAATGAGTTTATTAAAGCTCTAGTCACCATGATTAACAGTATAATGTCCCTACTTTGTTGGATAATTGCTGTTTTATGTTTCTATTTGCAGTGGATGCAAGGACAAGTGTTGAACAGAATAATGTGATCGTTTCTTCCCAGAAGACAATGGAGATAAGCTCCACTTCTGATGCAAACGGAAAGAATCTTGGGAATGAGGCCAAGAAACCCATGCCAGCTGCTAAATCTCTTTTCAGCTTTACTTTTTCACGGCCTGTACCAGGGCGTACTGAAGACCAGGCTACAGACTCATCAGTTGAATCAGCTAAGCTTGATGTCAGCTCAGAAATGCCTGAAGTGAACAAAGCATCAAGTGAGAATGTAGAGCTTCGTGCAACAGCTGTGCTGGAGAAAGGCTCAGATAAAAACCTAAACCAGACCCCGTCTGCAGCAAAAATCAGTGAAACTGAAGTAACAGCATCAGCAACACCTGAGGCAGTGGACCCAGCCTCTCTCAAGTCAAAACAAGGAAACTTCTTTGACAGAATCTTCAGACTGGAAAAGGGAAAGGAGAAGGAAAAGGAAAAGAGTAAGACCCAAGCTGAAACCCCAGAGGAAAGCCAGACCATAGAGATTCCTGACGCAAGTATCACAGTGGAAGAGGCTGCTGGATTACACAGCACACCAAACAACATCCCACAGGGGAAGGCAAGTGTTTGAATGGGAATATCAATTTCTTCCATAATGAAATTTGTCAGGTTTATTAATGGTGCAGTACAACTTCATGTTCTGATGATTGTATGTATCTGGCAGCAAATATTCTTGCTTTGTAGTCTGACTCCCCCGCTTATCAGGGAAAGCTAAATCTCCAGATTATTAGAAGCAGTGGCATCTGTTTCCTGGCAAAATTGGTGGTGTCTCAACTACAACTCCAGTTGTTTGTATTTCTATGAAAGGCTTAGGCAAGATGGCTATATTCATGCTCCATTAGTCTAGATGAACCCCGGCTCACTGCAAGCACAAAAAATACGCTTGGAAGTATAAGTGACTTTTATGCTTTATGAACTCAGTGTCTGACATTGGATGGTTTTAGGAAACTCTTTGGGCATACTTCACATGACATGCATAAAATACTATCTCACTCTTCATGTGGAAGCCAGAAGCTGCCTAGTGCGTATCATGCATTCTAGGTCACAATCTTTTCTAAATAACAGAATACAGTAGCAACTCTTTGTGCTTTTATGTATTGTGTTCTTCATCCAGGGAATGATCATTCTTTGGAATGGTTAGAAATGAATTTTACAGACAGGGGACATGAAGCATTAAAAAATTAAGTGACTTGCCCAAAGTCATATATTAGTCAGTGGCAAAGCTGGAAATAGCCTTTGACTCACCTATGTGCTTTGATAAAAATCTCAGCACTTGAAATAAGCAAATCTTTTTTTATCTATAACATTTCACAGACCCCTGAGTTGCTTGTTTAGACCCACCTCAAATGTGATGGCTTTTTTAACTCTCCATGTAGAATAACGGGTTGTAGCGATCTGAAGAGGGGGTGGTTTATTATTAATTTTATTTTTTTTATTTATGAAATGTCTTCGGTAGTCTGATGGAGAATTAGTGGAATGTGGAAACAAAATAATCTGAGTTCTTTCTGGCCTTATATTACTACTGGTAGCTTCTTAAATGTAATAAGAAAAATCAACTTCATTTCACTGACTTCAGTAGAGTAGACTAATGTTGCTTTTCATTGGCTGAGCATCCGGCCCACATTTTCTCCAAAGGAGGAGTTCAGGTATCATCTGTAAATTTTTATACAAGCAAAATTTCTAGGGATTGATTTTGCATACCACAGTGCTTCAAGCATGGCTATATTGCTCAATGATCAGGCAGTCAACAGGTGTAAAGTGGTGTAACTGTTAGCTTTAGTGGATCTGTGACAATTTGTATCAGTCGAGGATCTAACTCAAATATTTTTATGACCTCTGGAGAAAAAGACTAATTATAAAAACTGGACAGCTGTTTATGAGACTCTATGGAGGGAAAAGGAATTTTAAGAGTAGTTATTATTTTGATAAGTTCCAGAGGGGTTAGCTGCATTAGTCTATTTCAGCAAAACAAGCAAGGAGTCTGCTGGCACTTTTAAATTTATTTATTGCATGAGTTTTCGTGAGTACAATCCCACTCTGTCAGATGAATGAAAAATAAATTTATTATTATTTTATTACTTCTACTACTACTACTACTACTATTATTACTATTATTATTATGCATCATGCATAACTCTTCTACTTAAAATAGCGGTGGAATATCACTAACTGCTAACTTGAACACTGTTGGCCATATCTCTGAAGGATATCTGTTTGTCTCCTGAATATATTACTGCAGTGTTGTTTCTGAAATGTCTCTTTTTTTCCTACTCTGAAAGTGTTCCTTTTTTCCTTCCCTTCCCCCACAAGGTTTTAGGAACTCGGTTCTGGCCTCAAACTAGAGGATCTCAGCCCTAGAATAAATCTATTATTCAATTTGATTTTTTTAAGGTTTGCCAATGTGTTTTAAGATGAGTATGAAAGAATAGAGGCAACTTTGATAAGTTTGATAACTGATAACAAATGCGCTTTTGTGCCTGTCCTTATCTGAGACAGCTTTAGACGTGACCTGTGCTATCTGACTTTATTGGAATGGTTTGCTCATAGACAAAACCCCTGAGTGGAGACACAGTTATAACCAGAAAATGAGTGGTTTTTTAGAGCTATAGTTTATACATCTTCCTCAAACAAAACAAGCTATATCAACAAAAGGACATTATTGCCAATATACCTGATCTATTCTAGGGCTTTTTCCTGGTATAAAAATGTTGTAAAGAATCACACCCTTAGATGACTGACAAAGGCTTCTAGTTGGCCTATGCTTCTGTTTCTCAATGCGAAGTCTTAAATGATGCACAAATTTCTAATGGTATTTTTGACTGTAAAGCATGCAATTTACAGTTCACACTATGTTGGTTGGTGCAAGCAGTGAAACGTGAAGCACACATTTTACACAGCATTACATAATCAAGTGTAGCTTTTCAGTAGGAATTAGAGCCAAACATTTGCTTGTTATAAACACACACTCACAGCTGTAAATGCTGAGCATGCAAGTGTTTAGTGTTTGTGAAAAGTAAACATCAATGCATCATGAACACATTTAGAGCAAAATAAACTTTTCCAACTCAAACAATTATACATTAGAAGTGTTACTGCTCTTCACACAGCTCTAGCTTGGATATGTCTGTATTCCTGCCCATCTACTAACCTTATTTATGTTAGGCCCCAATCCTGCAAACACCTAGACATGTGAAATCAATGGCTATGTCTACACTATGGGCTTAAGTCGATTTAAGGAGGCTTAAGTCGACTTAAGCAAAGCCCTGTCCACATTTGGAGTTGATTAAGTCGACTTAATAACTCCTACTCTTAAAGTCAATTTTAGGGGTTAAGTTGACTTAATGCAATGTGGATATTAAAGTTGACTTAATAAAGTCGACTTAGTACAGTGTGGCCATGTAAGTCGATTTTATAAAGTCGACTTAAGCCAGGGGACCCATTTAAAGTTGACTTAAATGGGTCCCCTGCCTTAAGTTGACTTTATAAAGTAGACTTAATGCAGTGTGGACACCCTAAGTTGACTTAATAAAGTTGACTTAGCTTTTATAGTGCAGACATAGCCAATGAGACTACTTGGTAGTAAAGTTAACATCATAGTTTGCCAGATTGAGGCCTTAGTTTACATCTAATCCCTTTGGAATTCAGTGGAACTACTTGTGGATTAAAGTCCCTGATTCTATAAACACTTGAAGCGTGTAAGTGGTCCCAATGAAATCACAAATGTGCATAAGTGCTTATAGGAGAAGGGCCTTGGCTGGTACTCAGTGTCAGAGTGAAACCTTAGCTTTGCATTAAATTTCCTGTCATTCATTTGAATATTTGAGAGACCAAAACACAAAAAAATGGTGGGTGGGGAGCCTGAGACTTTTTTTATGAGATAGGAATGAATATTTTATAGTCAGATTAAAAGATATAATAGAAATACTGTCAAATTTATAATTATTCTTGAATTAAAGAGCTTTGCTTTAATTTCATATTGTTAAATGAAGGTCTTGCCTCCATCTCCACTTGCACACATACTGTCTTTCCTGTAAAACTGGTTACTTTGCAGGCCTAAAATTTGAAATTACACCAAAAAAAATCTCCCAGGCATCAGCTAATTTAACTTCATTGTGTCTGCACAAATTATTGCTGGTGGCACATAATCCTTTTTCATGGATTGGAACTTGTAAGCTTTATGAGAGCCTGTTCAAGTCAAAGCATTACTGAGGTTGAGTGCCAACAAATAACCAGTAACACAGCTCGTCAGTGAAGGATAGACTCAAGTTTTTGCTTAGGAGCTGCACAAGCATTCACTGTTTGACAAACCCAGCTTTATTTTTGTACTCTACAAAACTACATTCACATCACAGCATAATTAAAACAAGTGCAGAATTCATGAATTGATGAAGAATTTACTATTTAAGCCAAAGAAAAGATAAATTATTTGCCAGCAATGTTTCACTGATTCATACAAACAAAAGGGTTGGCAGGAATACATTCTTTTGATCCGTTTTTCTAATGACTGAACTAAGACTACAGTATAAGCCCTTAATTACTCAAAAGGTTGGCTCCTTACAAAAATGCATTTACCCAGGAACATTTTAACTCCTAATGCTTACTTTCCTCCTATGTTGTTTCCAGAGCTTCTTTCATTAGCATTGGTCTTTGAAGGGCACTTTATGGAATGGAATGAGCCAATGCAAAGGGATTTGTAGTTATTTAATATGGCTTTAAAATGTCACACTGTGGGGTACCCTATTTATTATCTCCTCTTGAATTACATAGTAAGGGCCAGATGCTGCATTCCTTATTACAATTCTTGCTGAAGATAGTGACAGCCCGCTATTAAAGCCCCAGCACAAGTTCTAGGTTTGAGTCTGAATTTGCAGCTTGAAAGCTGATAGGAGCCAATTGTTTAGGGAGCTCCTCCAACCAAATGGGTAGTTATAGTGTAATGAGGAAAGTGTGTGCAACTGCCCATTGTCAATAGGCAAAAGATATGTCTTATGAGTGCATTTTGCTTTTTGCTGCTATGCACCCCATTTTGCTGCTGCAACTTGGTTGTCTGGGTATGAAAATAGGACCATAACTATGTAGCATGTGTGTGCCTATGGGGGGAAAAGAAAGAGCTACAGAGAATTTAGCTGCGCCTTGTGGAGTTGGCTCTGGGTAGCATGGTACCTCAGGCTTTTTACATCCTCCACTTCTCTGCGCACTTTGTAATCTGGCTCTCGTTGGAGAGTGTTTCAGTTTAGCAGTGAGATGCATTGGAATGGCTGCCTCATGAACCTATAACAACTACTGGTGTGTGTGTGTGTGTGTGTGTGTGTGTGTGTGTGTGTGTGTGTGTGTGTG
>ML682026.1:17409783-17602527 GCA_007922195.1 Podocnemis expansa | reverse complement strand
GTGTGTGTGTGTGTGTGTGTGTGTGTGTGTGTGTGTGTGTGTGTGTGAGAGAGAGAGAGACAGACAGACAGACAGACAGACATCAGTCACTAAACAGTTCTTACTGAGATTAGTTCTTGTGCTGATGTCACCAGTTTGAAGCACTCGGTTGAGGTTGCTTTTCCTTAGCAATGTATATTCTCTTGTTTCTTTGACCTGGTGCCTCACACTTTTATAGTCCCTTTTATAACTGAATTAGAGCTAGCCTTATCACATGTCCAGTACCACTACAGAGGTCATCCTTGGAAGAATGGCTTCTAAAACGAGCACAGATTGTGTCTGTTTGTATGAGACATACCATTCTTGCAAAGGCTTTGTCCCGTATCTGGCAGCTGTACAAACTATTGTGTCAGGCCCCTGCAAGGTTCTGAGCATTATGATGAATATCTTTCTGTGGTAGATATACAAATGAGAGGTGGAGATTTAAGCAGGTAAAATCCTGTTATTGCTAAAACCTGTGTAATTGACTCCTTGCATAGTGGTCTAAGCATGTACCTCCCTCTGTGCACAGTTCACAATGGCAAAGAAGCCATCTATCAAAGTTTTTTAATTACATTCATGATTTCACATACTGAGAAGTCCACCCCACCACTTGCCCGTACAAAATATATGTTCTTTTGTAAATCATGTGTAAATAGTTCTTTTAAAATTCGATGGTGCAGGGGAAGAAAATCTCAGAAAAATGACCAAAAGGATTATTTCTTTGAAAAATGGAGAAGATAAAAATGCCTAATGGCAGGTTGTGTCTTTGTGTCTTTATAACTCTAGCTAGTCCTTTCCCTCAAAATATTTCAAAGATGCCAGCCATTGAAGACACACTGGCAACTTTGTTTTTCAATTCTGTCCCCCCAGGAAAGTACGACCATCATCTCCTTGTGGCTATTACTATTTCTTGTGTCACAATTTTCCCTGCTGCTCGTAAATCCATACTACAGTCTCAGAAAAATATAATGTATTATAATAGTTATTTACATTAAAGTAATACTTAGAGGCCTCCACCAATAAAACAAGGCCACTTTGGAGAAATGTAGAATTAATGTCATCCCTACTTTATAGATTAGGAATTATAGAGATTAAAGGCCAGATTTAGTAAGGTACCTAGGTGCCTCATTCTCTCTGACTTCCAATGGGAGTTAGGTGCCTAACCTCGATAGGTGCTTCGGTAACTACAACTAGACACCAATCTGCATTTTTAGGTGCTGAAATACCTTTGTAAATCTGACCCTGTGTGGTTTCTCTGAGTCATACAAGAGGCCTGTAACAAAGCTGGGAAATAATTCCTTATCTCCTGTGCCACTATTGCAGATTTCTGGCATTAGGATTTGCATGTGTGTCCTGTCTCTTCTCACCCCTCAGTGCAGTGCAAGAGGTGTAAGTCGCCCCCTTTACCGGCACTTGAGTGTTGCTGGAATATTCCAGAATCGTGTTTTGGTATTTCTGACTGCGTGCAATGAATGGGGGAGTAAAATGAAAGGACCAAGAGGCACAACAAAGAGGTAGGGGAGATAGGTCCTTCCCCCACAGCCAGCTTTGAAAAGTGACCCAAGCAGTCACTGCTTCCCCTCATAGGGATACCCAAGACAACAGCGTGGGGCAGCTTCATGGCCAGGGATCAGCTGCCTACACTGGAGGTAACAGGCTGGGGCACCCCCACCCATGAGGAGTCCCGGCTGATATTTTGGCACTTTGGGCTGGGACAGGAGGCCCCAGCACAGTGGAGGGAAGGGTGGGGCTGCAGCCCAGATGTCAGGTCTTCCCATGAAGAGCAGGAGCGATGGGGAGCCACAAGGCTGCACAGAACATCCCTTCCCCTCTGCTTTGCGGGATCTGCCCTGTCCTGGCAGCAACAGCCACCCTTGGCTCGGCACATAAGTACTGGAATGTGCCAAGCCGAAGGAAGTGCTAGGATGTGCCAAGCCTAGATCCTTCTTGGCAGGATGGAGTCCAGAGAGCCCGGGTGAGAAAGGAGGAATGCCCTCCATACTAGCCTCTCAGATAAGACTGAAGCACTCTAGGGATCAGATCCACCCATGGCTGGGGAGCTCCTGTGTGCACCATGGGGCAGGCAGCTTGATCCTACCATAAATAAATCAATCAATACAAGAACCAACATACTTGTCTGAATGCACCACTACAGTCAGCCAGACACTAAAGTAACTCATGTTGTCTCTAAATGTCTTCTCAATGTTTACAGCCCGGAGTCGACTTCAAATAAGTTAGCGTTCCATAAGCATGACAGGCTGGAGTCATCTAAAGCAGGGATTCTCAAACTTTTTCTTCTTCTGAGACTTCCTTTGCAAATATTTCAGGCTGTGATGACACCCCCCCCCAAGTAATAATGACCCCATGGCATGGCATGCACCCCTCCCTCCATGCTGTGCCATCCATACCTCTGTACTGCTGATGGAGGGGGACTTTCCTTCAGAGCACTTGGTCAGCAGCTACTGCTCTCCAGCCACCCATCTCTGCAGGATTGCAGCTGCGTCAGCCATGCACATCTGCAGAGGCTCACAGCTCAGAACTCTCCACCCCTCATAATAACCTGGGGGGTCACAACCCCCCAGTTTGAGAACCCCTGATTTAAAGCAATTGGGATGTGCTGTTTACTGTGGAAGTGAGGGAGAAAAAGAAGTGGCCGGGTGCCTAACAGTTTCTGACCTGTACTTTGGAGCCAGGCCTGGCTGTTGGCCTTTCTATTGTGCTGTGTTGGTATTTTCAACGTAAAACTTACTTTTTGTTAATAACTGCAAAGCCTCATTTCTTCCCATCTCCAGCTAACATGCTTGATGGGTTTACAAGAAAGCAACCTGACAAAGCATCTTCAAAGCGTCTGATGAAGTTGGATTTTCTCCCACAAAAGCTCATGCAATAAATAAATTTGTTAGTCTTTAAGTGCCACATAGCTCTTTGCTTGTTCAACCTGACAGTAGGAATGACCCCTTCCAGCAAAGGACTGTAGACAGATGGCAGATTAGACTGAAGAGTAAGAAATCACAAGCTGATGTCTGCCTGAAGGCAAGAGTTACTCAGTTTGAGTTCCAAAAGAGTAGCCATGTAAGACTAGTTTATAAAGCACCACAGGACTCCGTGTTTGTTCAGTTTGATGAGGCTACTCATCCTCATAAGGTTACAGTGCAGGCCTTTACTGGCCTCCTGTGTGCAGCACAAAAACCACTCTTCCAAAGAAATGGCTACTGAGCACATCATTTCCACAGTGTGGATAACAGCTCACCACCATTGCCCTTCCATTATGCAGTTCCCCAGAGTGTGCATCTCTGCAAAGACTTGATCCTGTATCTGTTGAAGGTGATGGTAATGCTGCAATTGATTTCAATGGTGCAGCATCAAGTGCCTTATGTAAATCTCATTTCTGCTATCCATCAATATCAAGCAATACCTGTTTCAAGAAGCCCAAAGTACAAAAATAACGATGTACAGAACAACTGGAACTGACTAGAAAATGGAATCACTATTCCAGAGGGAACTTTGATATTCCCAAATTTGTTTCCCTCAAGAAGAGTGGGTGCATGGAAAAAAAATTAGAAATGAATTGAATTGCCATGCCGACTTTTTGAAATACTACCTGAAGGGTGAAAAAAACCACATGTTTTTGCACTTCTGCCTCATAGAATGAAAGTTATGTGGTTCAGGTCCATGGATGTTGATCAGTGATTAGTCATGCTCAAGGCCCCCTGCAAGGTCAGGCCCAGGCTACAATCCCCATTCCCAAGTGTGTGGGAGGGGGCCCATGTTACAAGTTTGTAGTAGGCCCAAAAAAATTATTCTTGGGTCCTGGTCATAAGACTAAACTTAGTGATTTAGTAAATGGATGGATGGTTGTGGGTAGGTGAGTTAACTTTTAATTGATTCCTGCTATTTTGTCATAAGTAACATGTCATATTAAAACCTTTTTTTTTTTAATTTGTGCCCTTCCTTGGTGTATTAATACTTCAAATAAGACAAAGCTATTGAAAACAGAGTAGAGACTAATACCACCAGCTTCAGTATGTAACTAGCAATGCATCACTTTTCATGAAGGGACACACATTCCAACTACCAGATGTTAGAACAGGGACAACACAGGGCCCAAATGTTGCAAATTGTGTGTGCACAAAAATGTAAGAATTGAATTCTTACATTATAAATGCCAGTATTGCCATGGTGCAAATGAACAGCCAATGCAACATGGTACCTTGTACATCAGAATTGGTTAAGGCTGCAAGTGTATACAAACAAAGACTAAATGTGACACTTTAATGGGGCAGAACAATCTATGTAGTTGTGGGATATTTAAAAATATAAATTTGTTTAAGGGATGATTAACCTGAGCATTCAAAGGCCAGATACTTATCTAGGCATGACAAGTTCCAAAGCGGTAGCCGTGTCAATCTAGTCAAGCAATACGAACAAGGAGTTCTGTGGCACTTTTAAAGACTAACAAATTTCTTTATTGCATGAGCTTTTGTGGGAGAAAATCCGACTTTGTGAGACGCTTTGAAAATGGAGCTTCATCTTCAAGGTGAAGTGTGATTTTCTCCCACAAGAGCTCATGCAATAAAGAAATTTGTTAGTCTTTAAAAGTGCCACTGGACTCCTTGTTTGTTCACCTAGGGATGGCAGCATTGACTTCCACTGTGGAATTGTGATCTATTTAGAAGGAAGCAGCATTTCTGAGTCCTTAATCAAACATGTTTGATACACATGAACTGTGCATAAACTATCTGGATAAACTATCTTGCACACTTCTTTAGTTGTAATCTGTCTGGGCAGACAAATGTGAACTGAGCACTCCCCCACACCAGTAATTTTTAGTTGACCAGTTATGGCCAAATTCTGGCTCTTCTGTGCCAATATGGCAGAGTGGAGACGTTAGAACAGGGGAGAGAACAAGGCTTGTTTTTCATTGATTCACAAACTCAACTCCCAAAATATTACTCATGTGAGCACTCCTACTGGATTATTAATGGAGAAATGGAACCTGAGTGTTAATAAAGGGGGAAAGAAGAATATCCTCAATCCTTGCAGAGTCATTTACACATGACACTTTGAGTAAAATTTAATTAACTCATTTTCATGTGTATAAATCCACGCAGTAGTGATTAACTGAGCTATTAGCCTGTTTAGTGCTAACAGTTAACAAATTTATCTGCTAGGAGCAGAGATTCCCCAGCTGGCCTGTTCACACTTTGCTAATCGCACTGTTGTTTGTTAGTTGCAGTGAGATCTACTGCATTTGAATGGTCTGCTGAGCCCCTAAATCTCAGTGCTCAGCCTGCAAGGAGTTCAGTGCCCCAGCATCCACAGATTTCAGTGAAGATAGGAATCATCAGTATGGCTCAAAAGGCATGTAGGATATTGCAAGGTCAAGCCATAAAGATATGTGCAAGTTCATCCTTTATGTTATTTCTTTTGGGTATACATGTAAAAGTTATTTAGGGAAAAGGGCCAAATGGGGTAGTCATGTTAGGCAAGTCCTGTGAAACAAACAAGGAGTCTGATGGCACTTTTAAAGACAAACCAATTTATTTATCGGATGAGCTTTTGTGGGAGAAAATCCTTTGTCAGATGCTTGAAGATGGGCATCTGATGAAATGGGATTTTCTCCACAGAAGCTCTTGCCATAAATAAATTTGTTAGTCTTTTAAAGTGCCACAGGACTCCTTGGTTTTTTTAGGGAAAGAGGATGAATTTTTTGCATTGCTATGTAGGTAGCTTCTGTGCCATCAGTGGGGCAAAGACTGAAAGTGATGGAGACCCTGTAAGGGTCAGATTTGCTAAGAGTTCCAGATTTTTACACCAGATTCCTATCCAGATTATGAGAAAAACAGAGTATATTGAATATTGCACTCATTGAGAAATTAGCTTTTAAATGTCCTAATGGCAGCTACTGAGCCCTTCGGAAAACCTGGTGCTTTTTCATTGCCTTAATGTGAAGAGAGCTTCTTTGAAAATAGGTTTGCTCAGTATGGGAAGAACAGTCCCCATTGTACTGTTTGGAAAATCTGGCCCGAACTACGTGAGATACAGCCCTGCCTGGTCTAAAAAGCTAGAGTTATTAGTGATGCTCATTGGTGATTTGAGGGTTTCTAAAACAGTGTTTGTGCTTGCTAAATAAAAAATATTTCTGAAAATCACAGTATACTGAGTAGAAGAAGCTTCTTTGTATGTTATAATCAGCACTGAGGTTTCAAAGGCTAAAATGTCAGCCATTTGTTTCTATTCACAAGTGCTAAGCCATGTTAATAGAAAAGGGGGTTTGTTTTGGATGCTATATATTCAACTTTAGTTGCTGTGTGTGTTATACTCTGTAGCTCAGAACGGTTTCCTCTAGCCAACTGCAAATGCTTACTACATTAGAAAAGGGGGGCAAAAAGATTTGTATAATTACTCTATTGTTCTGAATATGTAGGCTGGGGAGGTATGGCTGGAATTGGGGTTGTGACTCTGAGAGCAACAGGGTGCAAATCACAAAAGTAACTTTTACATTCCACTGAAAGTTAAACAAGTTGGGACTATCAAAAGGACTCTCTTTTTAGGACATAGATGACTGCAACCAAAACGCCGTGCAGCAGGGCTCAGCAGGTGTCAGTCCTGATGAGACAGCGATAAAACAAGAGAACCCCAAGACATCTGCTACAATAGACCGCAATAATTCTGTCATGAGCTTCTTTAAAACGCTGGTAAGTTGTTGCCTGCAGTTTTGCTCTAAATCTTACATGCCTAAAAACGACCGCTTATGGAATTCTAATCTATCTGCATCTATGTATGTCTGTGTTTATCATCATTGGCAACAAAGATTAATATTGTAAAACTCAACTGATGCCTTAGAGAATGCTTAGCTTGATAACAGAGAGTGCCTATACAATAGGTACTTAATAAAATTGATTAGGAAAGCTTTCTCAACACTTAATAGATTATTTCAGAACCCGAGTCATTCAGTTCTGTTAGAAAATATTTTCTGTGAGTTAAACTTGCTTTGAAAATGTCTAAATATGGCAACAAAACAATCATCAGTTACTCACAGAACAAAGGTAAATCAAGGAAGAGAAAGAAAAGTACAATGAAGTACAATAGCTGTTAATAAGAGAGGAAGCTGGGTAATGAAAATATTAAATTAGCAATGTAAAAGGATAGCAAATGCCGTAAATTATGGTCCAGGAGGATCAGAATTCATAATTGGATTCACCTGCAGGGAATAAATAACAGAACCTGCAGATTTGTCTACTGTATTTTTTTTCCTAATTTATATTTCTTTCCAGACATTGTCTCAAAATTATATTCAGGAAATTAAGTCACCTTACATGCAATATGTCTTTCCAATTTGGAAAGCAAAATGTAGTTTGATGTTTGTAGTTTGCATATATATTTTTCATCTTATTGTCAGAGATAAGCCTGCTAGATTTTAGTTAACTAATAAAATTTCAGATCTTTCCTATTGAAAGAAGCTGAATTTGGACATATTTCATTCACAATCACAGTATTTTGTTTTCTCGTATATTTAAGGTTTCTCCAAGCAAATCAGAAGCCAAAAGTGACTCAGAGGATAAGGTAAGCAGTTTGCTTGATGCTTTTTCTCTCTGTCATTATCATCACAGTGTGTTCAAATTGGCTTTACCGCTACCTTTCTTCTCCTGTGCTTTCTTTTCATCCAGAATGAGGTTACTGTTTGCTGTCATTATCTGAAATCCTTTCAGAAATAAAATACAAAAGGAGGATGACTATGGACTAGTCTATTTTTTTTTATCCAGTTTCAAATATTGTACTGCATGTACTATTCAATTCACTCCTCGTGTTCAAAGTTTGAAGCTGAAGTAGTAATGTTGTTATATTGGAAGTAATTTAGAATCTCAAATTAGTTGAGTTTGGGGTTTCTGGAAACAATTGTGGCCCCACTTAATTTAACTACAAAACATACATTGACTTCTCTAGGGCTTGGATTTCAGCCTGTATTTATTTATGATTTTGGTTTATATAGCTGTCCAAAGCTATCAGTTCTCACTTCCCATTATTTAGATGTGACTATAGATACTTTTCTCAAATCTGTGCATAGAGGGTGACAGTCTCAGCTGTTTGCACAGAAGGCAATGAAGGTCCTTCAGCAAAGCCTAGTCTCTGCAGGGTATGTCCAGCTATGGACCAGGGACATAGACAGATGACAGTGCACCTTTTTCCTACTTGAGCTGGGATCTGAACTACAGATCATTGGTGAGGAGATGCCAACAAGGGGTCTGACCTCACACCCATGTTAGTCAGAAGAAAAACTTTGTGTGACGTCAGTGGGATCATCAGACTTTGACCCCTTCATTGCGTCTCTCTAATGGTCACCAGCGCTCACACTCGGAGCTCTCTGTAGTTAGAGGGGTTCTACTAATCCTGCTAAATAGCAGGTCTGGGCTTATGGGAGAAATTCTGTCCTCCCCCCACCTCTGTAGAATTGCCTCATTTTTGGAGGACGTGGAGTGGTGAGAGTTGGTTCCTCCCTGGTGATTTAAAATGAGGTAGAAAGAATGTCCAGACTCCTCTAATGTAATGAAATGTGCCTAATGCAGTCCCTCCCACAGTGAAATTGCCTCCCCACCCCTCACCAGCTCTTGAAAATCTGCATCACTATCACAGACAGATTAATGAAGATGCACTCATTTACACTAGCTGAAGATACAGCCCATTATACCAATTTCTACATGCTGTTTCAACTGGTGTAAATCTAGAGTCTTTCTGCTGAAGGTGGAAGAGTATTCCAGATTGGCACTGGTACAACAGAGGAAAAATTGGCCTATCAAATGTGTGAACTCCAGAAATGATTATTACCTGAGGCTCTGTAAAGAATTATTATTGAAGTAGTCTCATTATTGGGCATGTCTGAAATCTGACATTGTGTATACAACCAATTTGTGAAGACTGCACATATTCTGGATAATGGTTTGAAAATCACAGATCATTCTAATAGAAACAAGTATGCCTTTCATGACTGCTCCTGACCCCGTTTTGAAGTCGGTGTCAAAAATCTTAATGGCTTCAACTGCTGTGGAATTGGACCATTTAGAATATATAGAATTAAAGAAACTGGAAGTGAACATAAGAGGTCATCGAGTCCAATTCCCTGTGCTCATGACAGGGCCAAGTGCCCTCTTAATCCATCCCTGACAGGTGCTTCTCTAACCTGCTCTTAAAAACTTCCAGTGATGGAGATATAATGTCACCTAACAATGTAATGCTATGGTAATCTACAGAAAAAACTTTTGACAGTATGAATCATATTTCATGATCAATTCATATGACTATAATTAAATAACCTCCTAGATTATTCTTATTTATTAGATTTTATCAAGCATATTCAGAGAAATAGCATAAAGAGAATACTACACTTGTGAAAAGTAGCATCAGAATTCTATAGATTCAGCAGTAAAAAAACCCCAAACTATTATTGTATAGTTGTTTCTTGTTTTATACTCCTTTAATTCTTCACAACCAATAATTTTAAAAAATCCAAGTCAAATTCTGACAGTTTTTGCATGAAATAGGTTATGCAAAACTGACTTGACTGCCCCTACTATCAAGAGTGAAATTTTCAAACAGGAGTAAGACACCCAAATCCCATTTAAATTCAATGAAATTTGGGCACCTAAGCTGTCTGAGGAGCCTTTGAAAATCCCAACCTACATGTACAGGTGCATGCCTGACTGTATGAAAACCAGCCTTGTGTTTCTGCAACCTGTGCCTGTAGACATGGGCACACTAGTTTGGAAACAAATATGCTGTCTGGGTTTGGTTTGCCAACACACCTGTAAAAGTAAACATATCCGACAGCCTCCAGCAGGATATGTAAATCATTCTTAGTGCACAATCTACAGAGATTGCTGGGTGTGCTTTCTACAAAGAGCACACTTCTATTTCCCAATAATCTTTTCTCCAGGACTAACATCAAAACTAAGCATTTACTTTTGCAAGGAAAATATATCCTCACTCCTGATTGGGGGGGGGGGGGGAAATCACATTTTCACTGACTTCTATCAAAATAAAATAAGAAGGTGGTAACATTTTGTGGGTTTGTTTTGCACTAAATTTTATTTCTCCCCCACCCCATGTCAAAATCAGTTCAGCAAGAAAAGAATAAGGAACAAATAATAAATTTCTTATAGGGTTAAATTCATAATCAATCTTTTTGCTCACAACTGGAATTTTTCCACTTTCATTGATTTAAAATCCCTGTTAGTGAATGGGAGTACTAAAATTTGACTCTAATTCCACTTCAGGCTTTGTGCTCGCCTTAAGGAAATCAGTGAGGCAATGTCTACACTTAAGAAGTTAGTTTCCAATAACTTACTTCAAATTAATTATTTCAAACCTATAATGGTTCCTTCAAATTAAGTTAATTCGAACTAGCATGGCCACACTAGAAACCCAAATCAAACTAGCATGTCTATGGACGGACGTGCTAGTTCAGCTTAGGAAGGGGGCACCACGGGAAGTGTGGCAACATGGCACCCTGGAAGGACAATGCCCCCACCCAATACATAGAAAGAGGAAGGCACCCTGGGACAGGGAAGGTCAACTGCATTAATTTGAACTAATAAGTTCGAATTAACCACTGCTTCGAAGTTAAGCGAGGTTTTATAACTTTAAAGTAAGCATTCATTACTTCGAACTAAGGAATTCCTTAGTTCGAAGTAATGAAAGCCAGTGTAGCCATGCATTAATTTAGTTCCAATTGATCTTCATTCATTTGAACTAAATTTTAAGTGTAGACATAGCCTGAGAGTTTTATCATCAACGTCAATGGGTGCAGGAGCAGGTTGCACTTTGTCAGTAAAATGAAGAATGCTTTTTATAGTGCAATCACTTTGTCCACAGAATAAGTCCTCTTTAAAGTTCTTTCTACACTAGTACTTTTGTTGGTAAAACATTTAGTGATTAGGGCAGGAAAGGAACACCTCGACCCATGCAAGTGTCCCCAACTTGTGTGGAGAGCACTAGTTCAGTGAGACACACTTTCCTGCCAAGGTAGCTACTGCTGCTCATTGCAAGTGCTTTAATTATGCCAAAAGGAGAGCTCTCACCCACTGGCAATAGGATGCCTACATGGGTGACCTTACAGCAGTGCAGTTGCAGAGTTACAGCTCTGCAGCTGTAAAGCCTGTAGCATAAACATAGCTTAAGTGTTTGTCCTCACTGCAGGATTAGCTTATGCTCTTACCTGCCTGTAAGATAGGTAAACCTTTCACCCAACTTTACTGGTGCTTTCAACCCAAGCTTGCTGACACAGATGGTGGTGTGGGCTAGAGTTTCATATTCCATTTCAGGTTGGGCTGGTTAACCCACCCACTTTGTAGTGAGCAGAGTAAATAATTCAAGTTCTGATAGTCCTCCAAGGTCTACCCACAATTGCCCACAGGACAGACATATTCTCTCAAAATTCACTGGGCAAGAACCAAAGGCCAGAGCACCCCTTATTGTAGCACCAGAACCATGATAGATGCCCCACAAAGTTCTAGTGACACACAGCTTTGTGCAGCCCCAGTGATAACACAGTATTTGGACAGGCCTGTGCAATGTGGGTGCTCACATCTAGACAGGCTAAACTGAATGCTGATGACCTGTGTTAACTCTGCAGTGAAGACAGATCTAGCCAAAGAACATTAGGAAAATCCTCATCTTCATGCCCACAAAAAACAACAAACTGCTTCTAAGTTGAATCTGGCTTCTTAAAGCAAAGCAGAGTGCTGTTAATAGATATACCAACCAGTTATTTAGAGAGAGAGTGATGCTCTCAGTAGCAAGGGTGCAATGTCCTTGATGTGACTGGGGTTTCACCCATGTAAATAGAAGCAGAGTTTGGCCAAACAATAAAGAATTCTGCCTGTTAAGTTTTTATTTCTTCTACTGAGCTGAGTCATAGTATCGCAGGCCAAAGTTATACACTTGACAAGTACCAATTTTCCTTCAGCTGAACATCACTCCATTCAAACCTTTGCAGTACTTTCAAACTCATCCCACTGTGCTCAACCTATTAACAGAACAATGGGAATACAAAGATCACTACAGAACAAAGAGAGTAAAGGAGAATAGGCCATTGTTAATCTTAATAACCAACTCAACTATGATATAGTAAAAGAACCAAAAGATAGGATGTGACAGAGTTCTGGGCAATTACATATCAAGGACTATCCAGGTGTCAGAATAATATCTAATTCTATGTCAGCATCAGAGTTTTCTGCAAAATATTTCCTATTATCTTGCATGATCCAATTACTGTCTACAGTTTAGTTGAAGGCACTGTAAACCAAACAATATTTCTTGTTTAGGACTTGGATCACTCAGTGTTTCTGTGGGTTCTGTAAATCTGTAATCTCTGACTGGTCAAAGCTTTCAGTGATCAGTGATCAATTGGTAGTTTTCATTTTAAATGTGATTCATCTACTCTGGCATAGTCATACTTTCAAATGTATTAAGCCTGAGTTTAATTCATTCATATCAATGCAAATATAAATCAAGAGAAACTAGTTTAAGTTAATGGAGTTACCGTGGTCTAAGAGACCAAAATCAAGCCTATGATGTTTGCAAGCAGCAAATAAAACAAATGTAGCATGATTCTACCATCCCACCTGAAGTTAGACGATTATACAGACAGAAAGGACCATTGTAAACTAAAGTACATGTATCATACACTGCATAGTATTTATTAAATGCCATTTAACTTTCACAGTTCATAAAAAGCGCTAAATTTTAAGAGGTGTATACAATAGAAATCACAACTGGTACTTTAAGAGATCAGCCTTCCTCAGAGTGGTTTGTTTCACTCTGGGAATTCCAGCCATTGGATGCCATACTTCCAGCTGTGATATCAGTGACAAAATATTCCTGCTGGAGAATCATACCCAGAAGCAGTTCCTTCTTCAGGGACTATACAATGGAGTGCCCTTAAGACATTTACTTCGTGAGTTAAGGCTGTTACTACTTACCTACTTCCTAATATTTCTCTGATTTTATTTTTCAACATTGTGGTGAATGTATCTTTCACATTTCTATAGATATCAGAATGTTTTGCACATGCATTTTAGAGTAATACATTAATGCAGAATTAATACATTTTATTTATACATGTTATTCAGAAGCCATTTTATATAATCAGCCATATAGTATTAGAAAAATCTTATAGAATAAAAATAAACTGACCCCCGCAAAGATTTACACAATCATTTGATTTTAAGCATATGAATAATCCTGTTGAACTCAGTGGGAGTATTTATATGCTTAAAACATAGTACTGTACATTCTTTAATCTTTGTAGAGCTGGGGACTTAGATAGTATAATAATGAATTTAGGGCCAAATTCTGATCTCATTTAAACCAGTTTAATATGGAGTGAAGTTAATCTTTGATTTAATTGGTGTAATTTAATTCAGATTTTGGCCCACTGTACTCAAATTAAACATTCACATCCAAATTCTTCATCCACTTATAACTCATTCAAATCACCTGAACTCCACTGAGGTAACAGAAAGAGGTTTTGCCAAGCAATGGACGACTCTCTAACTTTTGCTGCTCTTCACTTAAAACCAAGTCTGTGGGAGTTGAGAAATAATTATTTAAAAAAAAGTTTTTTGGCAAATTATTGTCCGCAATGAAATGAAACATTTGGCTTTAATATACTGTATGTAAGTGTGTTTTCTTATGTAGCAATTAGTAAGTAATTGTGTATAATTAATGATATATGAAAGGAAAGCGGAGTATGTAATAGACTATGAATGCTGTTGCACAAAAGGAATCCAAAGTGGAAAAGGGCCATGGTGAGCATCCTGCACAGAAGACAGCAGCAGAATCCCAAGCTAAAGGAGCCAAGAAAAAGACGACAGAGAGTCCCAAGTTAGGACACAAAACATTTAGCAAACTCTTTAGGCATAAGGTCTGTATATGCAAAAGTGGAACCCTGCGCAATAACAGATGGCTCTTGTCACAGAAAGAAGTACTAAAATGATTGGGTGAATTTAATGTGGTGCAACTCAGATCAGAATCTGGCCAATTCTTAAATAATTGAAAAATAATGACATGATCATTTACCTAAAACCTGTGGGAGAAAAATGTTTGGTAACGTGAAAATAAGTCCCTCATGTGCCATCTGTGAATTCAGGATTCTGAATGAATTCCTCTAACCCTCTAAAACCTGTGTTCTCTTAGTCTTGCAATAAGTCATAGAGCACTAACGAAACTTACAACGGTTTTAACAAGAACGCACAAATGATTGGCACTGACAAACAATGGATTATGGGGAAAAAAAAGTCTCCTTCAATGGGATGCCAACTCTAAGGGCCCAATCCAACTCCCACTGAAGACAATGAAAAGATTTCCACTGACTTAATTGGACTATTCACTTATATGAGATATTTGCATAAGTACCTTGCTGAATTGGGGCCAAGCATGCATGCTGTAGAACTGGAAAATTGAACATTTTTCTACAGATATTTTTACTTCTCATTGTAAAGTAAACATTTTTGGCTGCAAACAGGATTTTGTTTTTGGGTGAAATTTTTCCTTTTTTCCCCTCCCAATGAAAAACTGAGAAAAACAGACACTTTCCACGAAAAATTTCATGGAGCTGAAAATCCAGTTTTCCAAAGAAAAAAGAAGTGCTGACATAAAATTTTCAAGCAGCCGTAGCATTCAGTGTGTTAGATCTTAATCAACGATTTGCCTAATGAGGACAATCAAGAATTATGTTGTGATACTTTGTGGCTGGTAGACAAAGAACAGCAACATTATATTCCAAAGAATGCAGAGTCAAAGACCTATCAACTGAGGGAGGAAAATAATATTAATTGCTTGCAGAAATTCCACCTAGACATCCATTTGGAATTTTTTGGGAGTAGAGGGCTTTTATAATAGGTAGCTATTGGCGTTGGCGGTAGCAGGGACTCCTGTAAAACTAACAAGAACATTTTATTCTTCACTATTCACTAAAAGTTCAATGATCCTTCATTTTTTTCTAGATTAGAAATATCCAGTCTCATTACATCTCGTGGAAGGGATGGCAGTCTTTCTGCTGCAGTTAAAACTATTGGGCCTTCCACTGGGAGAATATGTCACATTTTGAAAGCATGACAGCTGGCATGTTTTAACTAACACACTTTTAAATAGTGTCATAAACTAATATGTTTGAAGTAAGTTAGCAAGTCACAGTCTTACCCTCCCCACAGACTTCATACTACAGTAAAATATGGCTAGCTAATGTAATTTTAAAAGGTCCAAAAGAGTAGCCGTGTTAGTCTAGTTCAGCAAAACAAAAAAGTGTCTGATGCAGTGGGTTTTTCTCCCACGAGATCTCATGCAATAAATAAATTTGTTAGTCCTTAAAAATGCCACAGGAGTCCTGGATAACTTTAAAAGGTATTTAAAGATGCATTCATTTGATGCTGAATCTCACTCCTTCTATGGAAAATTTTTCTCATGTTTTTTCAAAGTGCATGGGTGTTAAGTATTATTTGTAAATATATAAGAAATTATCATCCTGGAAAACAAATGTAAATATTATAACTGCAAATTGTGACACTTTCCAATGAAAAGGCAGAAAGTTCAAAGTTGAGGCTCAGATGCAACCTCTTTACCCAGATGTTTGGGTTAGTTGTGCAGAGGTCTCAAATCAGGGTTCTCTTAACTTTTGTGCCACCACAGGAATGTCACTCCTTTGTTTCAAAATCTTAAATTACTGACTTTAGTAACTTAATGGTGATCTTCCTCATGTTTTAATTTTTGGTCCTGCGACATGGAAAGCTCTGTAATTTCATCATAATATGTTTTCTTGGGTATAGCGGAGTGCCACTTCCCCACACCTTTTTCAACAGACAACTTGCTTTCTGTGCGTTCACATATGCTCTTTATTTAAAACCCTTTTGCTGTACAGAGTTCAGCCCCTCTGGTCCTTGCACTGGGCTCCTTGCCCTTGCTGGGTCTGCCACAAACTGGCTGCAAGGCTCCAGTACTTGTCTCTGTCCCTAACCAACCCCCTGCTCTTCTTCCCCAGCTGCTGGAGGAGCAGCTGGGCTTAACTGGCCATTTACTATGTAGCTTATGTAGTGGTTGCACCTGCCTTCTTGACAGCAACATGTTCCTTCCCGATGACCTGTACTGTGAACCTGGAAGCCCAGTCACTCCTTATGTCTAACACAATGATTGCCTGTTCCTGTAAAACATTTTCTTAATAAAATTTTTACATCTGTCTTCCTCAACTGAGCTCTACTCAACCGCCACTCCCTGCTGACTGGCTCGTCTCCCAGCTCTGTCCCACTCTGCTACATTAGGCAATTAGGTAAAGAACTCATCTATCTAAAATGATGGTTAATTAGATTAACAAACTTTAACTGTGAACACTTTCTTTTAAGAACCTGAGGCCACACTAAAAGGCTTCTGTATTTGATAGCCTTTTTTAGCTTCATCTGAATAAAGTATCTATCCTAGCTGAAGGATGACAGCTGTGATTTTGAGATTAAAAAGTTGAAAATAAAAACAAAAAAATCCATTGTTTTCCAGTTGTCACTTGTATAAAATACTAACTTCTATTCAAAATTAGGATATTAAAATCATTTCACATGTTGCTTGTGAGCAGTACTATGGACCCTCATAACTAGCTCACTATACGGTAAGCCTGGTGTCCTGGGATTTTGTTAGTTTTGCTGGGATTCTCTCAGCTGGATCCCTGGGCACCATGCTATTCATACCCTGAGTGTATGTCGCTTTATGCTCAAATATTTTGAAATATGATTTTATGGATTTATGGTATTTCATCGGGGGAGGAGAGGGTTGATTAATGAACTTTCAGGTGTATTGCAGAAGTCAGATTATGGCGTTCACGCTAGAGTTTTGTCAATTACTCTGGATCTTTTTCAGCAGAGTTAGCCACAAAAAGGGAAGTTCTTGTCTCCAGCAGAACACACACACTTGTTCTTTCAGGAAATCTCCCAACAGCATGGCACAGTGCCTAGAATTAGAGATGCAGGAAGAGCATTTGTTTGAAATTCTAGTTTATTGCTTCTCTTCCTTTTACAGAACCTAGCTCAAGCATCATGATTACTAGGTCAGATTATTTTCTAAAATTAGGTCAGTGAAGACTGGACTTGCTTGCATAAACTGTGTGCAGTGAGGCTACCGGTGTTGCGGTAAGCCAAAAGAGCACACTTTTCACATGAACAAACTGCCAAGCTGAAAAGAAAATCTGATTCAAGACCACTGAGTTTTACCTGTTTTTTATATAAAATTATAAATTGGGCCTGAACTACCAATCGTTGGGTGAGGAACTCTGCATGAAGAAGGGGCAGGTCATGGAGTCACCCTCCAAAAACCAGTGCAGCTCTGCTCTGTAAAGCTTATTCAGAAATAGCAGATGCCATGCACACTCCATGGCTCACAGATGCCCCACTGTGTAACCATTCTCTCTTCCTAGCCTTCCTCTACCCTGCCTAGCCTTACTGCAAAACACAGGTACTTTAGAGCAGTGGTTTTCAAACTTTTTTTGTTGGGAACCTGTTGAAAAAAAATCATTAATGCACCTGACCCAACAACTACATCTTTGAGCAACGTATTCCAGTCTTTTGAGGGTGGCAGCAGGGGGCACTGTGACCCAGTACTGGGTCCCAACACCAAGTTTGGAATCCACTGATTTAGAGGGTATGTACAGATCTCCTGAGGATGAATGAATGTTCCTTCCTAAAGGTTTCAAGCATACAGAACATTTATCTTCAGTATTGAATTAGGGTGCACATTGTTTGCAAAACTCTGCAGTAAGATCTGATGCTCAAACTATCATAACAACAACAAAAATCTACTTAGCCAGTCATTTGTAATGGACATAGCACGAATATTAGCCATGCTTCAAACTATAAATTGAAAACAGACATTACATGACTCTATATAACCCAAAATCTGCCCTGGACAATTCTCTACTTCACCTGCACATAGCATAGTCAGATCCAGCTACATAAAAAAAGCCTCACTAAGCAATTGTTGCATCACTATTTTCAATATCTTATCTGCATCTTCCTATAAAATATAGACTGTAGTAAAGCATTTCTCAATCAACATTTCATATCCCAGAAATTAAGACCGACATTTACCATGACACCATTTTGCAGTCTCCATATACAAGCATAAGCCAGGGTTTGTACACATGCATTTAGGGTTGTACATGCATAGTTGCACATACCCACCCACCCGCACACGCACATACACACACAGACAGATGGTTGTCTTTGAAAAGCTATGTCTACTTTTTAAAAGAAAGAAAGAAATTGTTACACGTTATACTAGGAACTGAGTTGGAGATCCCCCCCCCCCCCGAAAATACAAGTCTGAAGATAAATGCACAAGAACTGGACAAAAAAGCAACTTGACGTGACACTTTAGAGTTTCTGGAGATATAAGTGGTTGGGTGGGAAAAGGACACAAAATGCACCAGATAAAGGTGTCTAGTGAACTAGTAGATATGAGTTCAGGTTTGATGATTTCCATAGAGGTACTAGTGGTGTTTTAGCCAAACAAGCCCCAGCTCTACCCCCATAAGATCAAGGACTAAGCTGATGCAACATGTGTCATTCTTTATTAAAAGGAAATTCCTCTAGGTCAAGTCAGAATAATTTTCAGAGCCACAAACTATAGCTGCCTTGATTCTGAAAAAGGACTGGTGGAGGCAGGGCAGCTCAGTGCAGTTTACAAGAAAGCTGGAGTTTGGACTTTCACTGAAAACAAAATGATGAGAGAGACAATAACTGTGAGGAATGGTGTTCTCAGAAACAAACTTGCCTTTGTGTTTTGTTTCCTTTCAGTCCACAAAAAAGGCCCAAGAGACAACTAATGCCAAAGTGAGTAGGATAAGTTAGAGTCATCGATATGGATGATACAGTCAGTTTGGAACTAATATCACTACCACATCCTGTCTGAGCGCGTATGAAAGTAACAATTAACAATATTTACAATGAATGGATTTCAAATTTAATTTACTTCTTGGCATGTGGTCCCTTCATTATTTAATGCTGCAGGATATAGCAATGCAATTTGTATGAGTGATGCTGTACAACTTATGCTCTACTGGACTGTATTTCTTGGGTAATCGTGGTTTATTGTGTCATCATAGCACTTGTCATCAGCGATGCTCGAATGCTTAAAGTTTTAATGGTGCTCTGGTAATGACTTGTGTGTATATCTCTAGGGTGTTGAAGAACTGCCTGTCACCGCAGCCAATGTAAAATCAGAAAAAAATGCCCCTCCCTCCCAAGAGTCCCAGACAGCAAAATCCACTGACTCCTCACCTCAGCAGCAGACCACAGCAGTGGCCACTGAAGCCCCCAAAGATATGACTAAAGAGAAATCTGCATCAACTTCCACATCGTTTAGCAAACTCTTTCGGAAAAAGGTAGGTCTAGCTTTCAGAATTGTTTTCTCTGATCCCTACCTACTCAGTTTTGGAGGATAATATGAATGGATTTTTACTGAACGAACCAAAGCCAAGAAGTCAAGCAGAGTCACATTTTAAACAAGTTAGGTGAGTGTTAATGTGGATGCAGTTAACAACATGGTGTCTGTGTTTTGTGCAGTTGCATGTACAAACATTTATTAATGGTAATTGCATGTGTATTTACTTTCCTGGTGTGTAATTATGACCTTTCAAGGAAAAGTCCTATATAATTTAATAAACAGTTATGACTTTCTATAGAATTTTTAACAAATCCCGTGAATAGGTGACATAATTGAAAATAGTCTGGGTATATCACTTATGCTGAAAATTTATTTTGTTTACTAGTTCACAGATCACGTAAACATGATTTGCTTGAATTATTTTACATCCAAGGCAGTTCAAAAGAGTTGTCTAAGTTTAAGATTTTCCATGGGACTGGCTGAGTCAGGTAACTGTAATGAAAGGAAGCCTGTAAAGTGGGGAAAGAGATACCCAAGAATTTTCATAATGTTATGAAAACTATATTTGCTTTCTGAATACATCTGGCTCACCTGGGATGCAGAGCATGCTGAGCATCAGGGCGGGATAAAAAGAGAAACAGCCGAAGACAAAGGGATAAATCCATTATGATGTACATCCATTGAGGTCAATGGGAGTTATACCAGAAATTCACTTATTCTGAGCTGTCAGATTTTTAATACATAAGTCACCCAGCCAAGTGTGTAAGAGGAAAAGAAGGGAAATGTAGGTCTGTGCCTGAACTTCAACTCTCATTGTAGATTTATGGGTCAAAATTCCATTAGGAATAATAGATGAAATTCTGCCCTTCACAGAGGGTGAAAATAAAGCCCGTGCACTGGGGAAGTCCCACTAAAGTCTTCTCTTGAGGGCTTCAGTTGGACTCAAGTAGCGCAGAGGCCTTCTGAACAGTGGTAAGTTCCATCAAGTATGAATATCAACTCTCCTCACACACCACAACCATTACCCAAATACATTAGGCCCAGGTAACTCCCTCCATCAATCTGAAGAGATACTGGAAAGGTATGATGATATCTCAAAGTCCTTTATGGCATCTGGAATCTCCATACACCTCGAAAATGTTCCTACCAATGTTTTTCCTATCAAATGTTCCTTGTGGACCTAAAAATTTGAAATGAAAATAAATACTGTTGCTGCATGAGAAATACCCCACAGGTACTCTTGTTCCATCTCCTCTCCAGCTTTGGGTTTATTTTGTTCCCCACTATCCAAATGGTGTTAAAGGTAATCAGGATAGCAATTTGCCTCAGTGGTTGGATGCGGACTATATAGAGCTCTCCAAATCTCTGTGTAGATCTTCCATAAGATAAAGTAGATATGATTGACACACAGGACTTTCTAAGTATAGATGGATCTTCACCAGCATCTGGATCTAAACAGCCTTTAACTTCCAAGGTCTTTGAAACCTGAACAAATTCTTCCTGCATGAGCCCATCTTTTCCTAGTTTTGATCTACCAAACTTCCTGACTCCAGAGACTTTTTGCTGGAAGTCCTCTGAGAACAAGATTTGTTGGTCCTTCCTATTTCCAGATAGGTTAGAAATATCATGAGCCAAGTGGAGCCAAATAAAGAAACAATGAAAAATAGCAGGCATTGGGGAAATTGCCCAAACCTTTCAAAGTTCAGAGAAACTTTGTTTTGAATCTTGTCTTGAAGCTTTGTTTCTTATTTAACCTAAATCATCATTTGTCTAGCTTTAAAAGCCTCTTGATTTTTTTTTTCTGAGAAGTTGAAAAATATTTGCATTGTCAGGTTAATAAGAAACAAGACAGGGCTTTCAGACAAAATATTTTCGTTGTTAGCTGAATAGGTGTTTTAAACTGTTTTGTTTTCTCAGTAGGGAACGAGATATATTGTAATTACTTCCTAATAAAATCCCCAGTTTGGCTTTAATGATTGAAATAATGCATTGCACCAGTCTTCAGCTCCCTGTAGGGTATTCATGTTCATTTATGTTCACTCACTCTCTCTCATTGTAATGTTGTTCATTTAAAAATACATGAAAATGTATCTTTTGTCTCCATTAATGAACTAGAAGTTGTCAAAGGAAAGTTGATTGTCATGGAAGAATTATTTTATCTTATCTCATGCTTGGCAAACAGAGTCAAAATTAGACAAATTAAAAATATGAGTCAGATCCTCAGCTGATGTGAATTAGTTATATACTTCATTGATTCCAATGGAACTAAGCTAAATTACACCACTTGAGCTTCTGGCCTTAGATTCTGTTACTTTCAAATAATTTCTGGACCCAGTTCTCCAACATACGCCATTATACTCTAATTGAAGTTTATCTTGTAAAATCACAGGCATTTTAGGCCCTTTGTCATTTGAAGCTCTCACTCTTCTCTCTTTGAGAAATGGGAACTGTAGACAAATTCAAACCATACATTGATGCAAACTCTAAAATAACTCCATTGGCTTGACTAGGAAAAACTGAATTCAGTAGCGTTACTACAGATATACACAAGTGTAGCTGAGAACAGAATTTGGCCCACTATATTAGGATGTTTTTTAAAAAATTAAAATTGCCTTTGTGGTTTGGATGATGAGCCCTTGCCAGCAAAAGATCTGTGTCACTACTTGGGTTTCTTGTTAGAGTAGGATATGCTTCCTTTAGCAAGATTTTGGTGACCTAATCCAGTGGTTTTCAAACCATGGGCTGGGGAGCCAGTACTTGATCACAGAGGTTCAGGTACTGGGTTGTGGCACACCCTGCTGCCGCTTCTGAAAGACTGGAATGCATTGCTCAAAAATGTACTGGTTGGGTCACGGCCATAAATGATATTTTTTTCAATTGGATCCTGAGAAAAAAGGTTTGAAAAGCACTATCCTAATCAACTGAGGTCAAACAGAAGCATAAATGCACAAAATGATGTTCTCCTACGGGTTAGCCTGAAACTCAGGTTGCTTCGGAGATATTGCTAATTATTGTTTTTTATATATTACTTTTCCTATTCTTTTTGCATAGTTAACTTATTACTCTCTTTCCTTAGTTGTTAGAAAGCAGGAACTGAAATAAGTATGTGTAATTCACACCAAATTTTGTTTTTTCTTTTGAACCAACAAAAGAAACTATCACCAGACAGCTCCAGCTGCTTCTAAAACAAGCAAGGAGTCCTGTGGCACTTCTAAAGACTAATGCTTGTCACTAGAAGGAGCTTTCACTTCCAAACATAACTAATGCAGTGACTGTCAACAGACTGTAGCTAGTGCTCGGACTTCAATTAGAGCTGGGTAAACAGTGCAAAATAATGCCTGTGAATGCTTGTTTTAGTTCTCTTTGGCTGTGTTGGGCCCCATTTTGTGATCACGTTCCAGGAACACTCTCACAAATGGCTGGAATGACTGCCAAAGCAGGCTTTTTGTTTTTTAAGCAGATGTTGAAGATTAACAGAAAGCAAATTTTGCATTAGTAATCACAAGTATTTGCACTGGAAACTTCATTCCAGGACATGAACATATCTACCCAGGACTTAGAAATATGCCATGTTACAGAGGTGACCAAGAAAAACATTTTGAACATAGACTAATTACAAACAAAGTGCAGCCTAAGAAGTATTTAGGGAAATTTGTCAGCAAACAATAGCTAATAATGGGTGCATCTGGAGGAGAAGGGAGAATCACAATTTGAAGCTGTTCCAGTTTTGATACCATAAAGATAACAGCAAAAGACCTGCATCTGTTATTGAGAAGGGAGGCTTTATCTACTGACAGTTTAGCCAGCAAGCCAGCTGTCCAGACAGTACAATCAACATGTATCAAACAGCAACCTTCAGCACCCAGTCATTAGCATAAAATTTGCAGAGTAAACAGGAGCTGAAGGGTGGATGCCGTAGAAAAGGAAAATGAATATTTGGGTGGAGAAGCAGTTATAATGCATTACCCAGGCCTTATCAAGTCCCCGAAATGCTTTGTCAACCTCCACTACAGAATGGCAAGGTTGGATGGGAGTGGGGTGTGAGGGCATCATTTATACTCTGGTTCTTTTATCGTGAAAGAGGCCAAAACAACAAGAAGAGTTTTTAAAAGGGAATTTTCCTTGTATACAAACTGGGGAGGATTTCTGAGGAGCCACTTACAAACCATAAGTGGGCGTGCTAGGGTGGGGCTAGGGATGTATGCATCAGCAGAGATTCTGGATAGCATCACTCTCCATAAGCAAGCAGGGACAGACTGCAGTAACTCAAACAGATCCTGTCTAAGTTACCCAGGGGCGACCCAAAATCAGGAGAGCACAAAGGTGGCTTATCACAGGCCTCGACAAATGTAGGCTTCTGGTCACCACAGCAACCAGTTTTAATAGCCTGTTGCGTAGCTCCACTGCAGAAATGTAATAGAGGAGTGCCTTCTTGTGCAAAAGTAAAATTGCTGGCACCTGGCTGTGAGTCAGTTTTGTCCATCCCTGGCTTATTGCAATTTTAATCCTCCCACTCGACTGTCAGTTCTTCAATGTGCCTCTAAGCAACCGAGATCAAAGTTATACATATTAATTAATACTTACACATTCAAAGAAGATAAAGTTTGCTTTCTTACCTAGTAAAGGTAGGGCCCTAGAAAACTCAAGTCTTATGCAGGCTGAAGATTAGCCTCAGATAGGGAGCACTAATATAATGGTGTTCTCTGAGACTTATACAGAAGGCAAGGTATTGGTTTACTTTAAACTTAAGGAAGGATGCCCAGTAATAAAACAAAGCCTAAAGACCTCTGCGACCTTTGCCATCCCCCATGCTGGCCCCTCCTAAACAACCTTCAGTCCATGCCAGCAGCCCCCTCTGCTGACAAAAAGTGACAACCACCTAAAAATAAGGTGGCAGCCAGAGGTGGGAGGATGTTTCCAGACAGGCCACAAAACGAAGCCACCCAGAGGGGCTCCTCTCTTTGGCATGCCTTGGCATCTCCACCACAGCTCCCGCCAAAAGGAGTCATTCTGGGTGGCTTCTTTTTGCTGTTGCTGAGGCAGGGATCCCCAGGCATGCCCTGGAATGAAGTCACCCAGAGTGGGTCCTCTCGGCCTCATGCCTGAGGACCTCCCCCCAGCCGCAACCTGAGCCAAAAGCAGCCTCTCAGAGCAGCTCTTTTCAGCAGCAGCTGGGATGCAACTTTCAATGGAGAGGATGAGCTTCCATGCCATTGTTGGTGCACATGCTGGGAGTTGCTGACCCATGCCCTTATAGCCAGCTCATTAGATCAGGCCCCAAAATAAATTACATTTAACCTTTTACTGAATTTTGTATAGTACTAATATAAAATAAAACACTGAGCTAAAATATCCTAGATGCTGGTTCAAAACCAATAACTAAATTGTACAAAGGTTTGAAAGTCTTATATGTCAGAGGCAGGGGCGTTGCTGGTGCTGGGCACGCTGGGGCACATGCCCCAAACCCCAGCCCCAGTGTCCCGGATCTCCGGCCCAATTGGGCTGAAGATCTGGGGCCCAGTGGCCACGGTGGCCCTGTCCCCATCTAGGGATGCGGGACCTAGCTGCCCGCAGCAGCGCGGCAGCATGTGGTCCTGTCCCTGGCCAGGGGGCGAGGCCTGCAGGCTGGGGACAGGGCCCGTGCCCCAGGTCCCTTCCCCAGCCAGAGACGCCTCTGGTCAGAGGAAGCATTCAGAATTTAGACAATAACTTACACACACACCACCACCATTATAATGAAGTTTCTTTAGCAAAAGGAGCAGTGGTCAGCATATTATAGGAGGTTAAACAGTATTTTCCAACTACCAAAACAGCAAAAAAGTTGGCAAAATACTTTTATAAAGCACAACTGAGGCAGAGAAAATTATTATCTTAACAAAAATACACTGATAGGTTTGTAATGATAAGGAAAGTAGGTGGATTTGATTTTCTTTCCTCAAACAAGGCATTTGTTTTGAAATACTATTCAGAAGTTTGGGCTTGCTTTCTGCAAAGTTTGTTTTCTCTCTGTCCCTCTCTCTTTTTTTTTTTTAAATAGAAATTTCAGCTTTGTCACATTGGTGCAAATCAGGAGTAATTCTTGAGTTCTGCAAAATCAATTCCAATTTGTCTCTTGTAACTGACAGCAGAATTTGGACTTATAAATCCAGAAAGCTCAGCTGATGTAATTTATAGTTATAGGAATATCACTGTTTATTTAAGAAAAATAAAGTGAGTAAGAGTTGTGCTTCCCATAATTTATTATTACACAAATTGTAGATTCCTCCTTGTAAAACTAATCACGGAACATAGTGCCATTTTTAATTTTTATTGTTGCTTTGCTGAGTAAAGAGGAAGACTGGCCAATACCCCGGAGATGAATTTAACTTAACGTAAAATCATTCAGAGTTTATTGACCATTCATCTTTGCTAGGCTCTTCCCATTAAACTTAAGCTACTGTCAAGAACATCTTTCAAGATCTTTGGAATGGTAAATGGGAACATTTCTTCTGGCCTTCCATGAGAAGCAGGGAGTTAAAAGTCTGGCACAAAACACTGTAATTTGCAAGGGTTGTTTTCCCTTTGGAACACTGTTCACATCCCTCTCTCTGAAAATAAGGCTTAGTCTATATACTGATGGCAGCAAAATCGCCACCCTCAGCACCACCCTTCAGGGTGTGATTGAGCAGTCTATGTAGACCCATTCAATCGCTCCAGAAATTGCCATAGCAACTCCGGCCCCAGAACTGGAGTTGCTGTAAGCCAACTGGAAGGCATTTCCAGTTGGCTTAGCCTAGCGTGTCGCGAGGGATTAGTAAGTCGTCAGGAGATATGCAAGGTATTTTATGTACCTTGCGTATCGCCCATTGACTGCTGCTGAGAAGTCTGGCAGGAATAAGCTAGGGCTAAGAGGAGTTATGTGCATACAGTGACAAGAGACTTGATTACTTTATAACTTCTGTCTCTTGTTCTCTCAGATTTCAGGAATCTGTAAAATGTAAGACAACTCGGCCTCTTGTATCTGCAGGGAATTTTACAATGCCAGTTTTGCACATCCTGCTCCCACTCTGTGCAATGCCAAGTTTCTTCACAAACTGACTTCCAGTTTAGTCAGCACTGTGTAACAGCATCCATTAGGAAGACAGCCTAATTGAAGATAATGTCTCCTTAGGAATCCATGATCATTTCAGAATTTTCAATAGTTGGTTTATAAATAAACTACGAAAAGTGTAGCTAGTCATTACTATGCTACTTGTGGTTTCATAAATAGCTGACTAAACCATCAGGACTCTTCACAATATTCCAAGGTGTAAAAATACATCCGTTTTGAACATTGTACCTATCCTACTGACAGTTGAAGAGTCTGTCTACACTGCACAGCATTGTCCAGAATAGCTGCCTAATGGAGACACTGCGTAAGACATCTAACGTTCTGCTGGCATAGCTGCACTACCAACCCAAACAACATCAGCCAGGCTGACAAAAAATACTCTTCTGTTGATGGTCTTGCCTCTATACCAGACTTTGCCAGCATAACTGTATCAACTGTGGAGCTCAAAGTTTAGCCAATTAATTGACCATTGCAGTTTGATATTAAAAATCTTCAAGAGACAAAATAACCAAAAACCCTATTTGTTGTCTAAGGACAAAGTAATACTGCACAGAAGAAAAAGTTAGTACATCACCAATCCTTCCCGAAAGTAGTTTCTTGCAGAGCGTTTAGCTCATTACCCAGAGGGTCTGTTCCTGAAACATGCCTCCAAAACAACTTGTATTTATACCAGATCTGTTCACAAATTAGTGTTTTCCATACATCAGTGAGTTCTAACCTACTAGTCCATACCAGTTCTGCCCTTTTCACTGTCTCTTGTTTTGGACAGGACATCCCAGGTACCAATGGACATTAAGGTACCTCCAAAGCCTTTACAGGGCAGAATATTCATGTATCTTATATCTATCTACCTATGTCAAATACTGAATTGTATTGTTACAAAATATTGTGGGAGATTAGATAGATAGATAGATAGATAGATAGATAGATAGATCTAAGCATATGTAAGTAAATGTAAGTATAACACAATTTAACATGACTCCTCAACATCCATATTTACTATATACCATATTTACCAAATACATAATAGCCAACATCACTCACATTTTTCAGGGAGGTGCTGTTTCTACACTAAGGGTCTCAAACTTGCAGCCCCTAAAATTATTTCCTGGGACCTGCAATGACACAAGAATTTCTCAAATAATTGATAATGCAAAATTTAAAATGAAAGTAACTAAAAATCAGCACTAGCTTTTTGCAGTACAATTTCTTAAAGTTAATAAATTGACATAGTGACATATATATGTTACTCTTCATTTTTTTCATTTTTACTATACTTTGTATCATTGGATGAAAAGGTTTCAGTGTTGCAGCCCTCAGGCTAATGTACTAGTCCTCATGTGGCCCTCGTGGTGTTTTGAGTTTGAGACCCCTGTTCTACACTAACAGAAAAACCTCTTCTGCATCCAGTATACCTATGCAGATATAGATCTCTGTAGCACAAATGTAGTCTGTGACTGACTCTGTGTGTTTGTGATTAGTAAGGTAGACTGAGGGTTTTAGAAAGCAGGTATAATATGATTAAAGCATATGCAATTGTTCACCTAATTTGTACACTGGCATCTAGTAATAGTACTTAAAATAGCTATAGGAATTTCAGCGGGATGTAATCCTGCATGGTTGAAGGAATGGGAACACTCATTGATTTCACAAGGCTCAGAATTTCATCCACAACAGACAGTTAGCACAGAAACTCTGAGACTTGCAGTGGAGAGTTGAGCAAATTAGGCACACAAATATGCCACCTAGTGCACACAATGTTCTGATCGAGAATAATAAATAAATATGGATGTAATGCAGAAGTGTGAATGGGGTAGCATCTACTACATTTGTAAAGTGTAACTGCAATGTAAACGTGAGATGGCACAGATCTGACCTGAATTCCAACACCAGCAAATACCTAAGACTTAAAAACAACTAGTAGTTTTTATGTAAATTTGTATTATAAAGAAGCCCAGATGTGATAACTACACACAAAGTTCCATCTCAAAAAAATATTCCAGGCCAAGTTAATGGCATTATTAGACCACCACCTCCCAAAGACTTAAAAAGTATAAAGGTAGTTCTAGTGTATGGGTACACACAGATACACTTGTACAGGATAATTAAAACTGAATTACTATAAAATGTCTTTCCTAATAGCAGACTAAGGATTGCAAACAGGGCATCTTATAGTTTCTTCAGGAATATTGTGGGACACCTAATTAAAATGTGTATTAGCAACTGTGCAAAATGGACGATTTCATATGTAATTGTCCTCACTGAAATTAGATGTGCATTTGATACATGCCTATTGAAAAAAGCTGGCCCTGTAATTCCATTTCTAGAGTAAGTGTGCTATTTTTTTAAATTGGAAGTTTTATTTAACTTTCCAAAATCTTTCCAGTCTTCAATTTCCTACTCTTAAATTATTCAGTCGTAACAAATGAATAAAAGTACCTCACAACTGTAAGTATGGGGCTGTGAGACATGGAATATTTAACAAATTAATCCCTCTGAATGACTGATTATCTCTCAATATTTTCTAACAGCAGAACTTTTCTTCCTTCCTTCCCTCCCTCCAGTACTTGGCATTTCCTATCAGGATGCAACTGTTCTCACTTGAAAAACTAAGCCCCCTGCATAGAAAGAGCTCTAGAGAAAACTCATTTGGGCTGCAGCTGTAACAGCAGGATCAGTAAATACAATTCCACATTCTAATCTTTGAAAGACAACTCCTAAAACCTAAATTGCTGCCTTCTTGAGTCACTCTTCCAGCTGGTGCAATGAACCCTTTCCTTCAAACAATGAAATGGTAAATTGATTATGTGTATTTATACAGCAAATCAAATAGAAATATAGATTAAAATTACAATAGTTTAACTATTTCAGGAAACTTTCAAAACTTTAAATTCTGTTCACAGTAATTTTTAAACATATTTTGGATGCATGCAGTAATTATCCTAAATTTAATGCTGGGAAAAGATGCAATTCTGAACATCTAACCTTGATTCCTGTTGAACAAGTGTTCATCCCAGTGAAAAAGGGGAAAATATTCCCAGGGAAAAAATAAACCTAACAAAACTGTGTTTAATTCTACCGTGATTCTCAGCTAGGGTTACATGTGCCCTAGGGGTTTGCAGAGATCTTTCAGGGGATATATGAACTCATCTAGATAATTGCCTAGTTTCACAACAGGCTATGTAAAAAGCACTAGCAAAGTCAGTATAAACTAAAATTTCATACAATTACTTGTTTACACTTATTTATATGCTACAGACTGAAATCTAAGAACAATTGCTAGATTCCAATTGATTTATTTTATCATTATATAATGAAATATTAAAAAGCAAGCAGTTTTTCATTAATGATGTGCTGTGATACAAAATCAGACATAAAAATACAAAAGTAATGAGGTGAAATGTGGGGGTAGGCAAGACAAATCAGAGTCCTGAAAGCGGTACAGTAACCTGAAACAGTTACAGAAGACTAAGAGTCACTGCAGCAATGCTTCACAATCTGTTTCAATGCACGCTAGGAAATCTCAGGCCAATTTTTCTTTGCTGGTATATGGTCCAATACTGCTACACTTACACTGACGAGTACTGTTAGCTGTGTCACTGCAATCAATGCAATTTCTTATGTAGTAAGGTCCTATGCAATGTGAATTAGGACAGAACTGGGCTGTTAGATGACCATAACTTTGAGCCTGTGAAGGCAAGTAAGAAGATCAATGCACACATTACCTGTGGCTGCTTGGGGTAGGGGAAGATAATTTTCACAGGGGTGCTACTCACTTTCACACAGGTTACTGGAGAATGGGTGGGCAAGGGCAGGATTTGAAGACCTTTAGGTTCTACCCCTTGAGTGTGCTCTCCAAAGCCATGGAGCTGGGGAGATGGTGGGTCTTATCTGCTGATATAGGGTCGGCTCAGATTACCTTACTGCTGGTAAATTCCCCGTCTTCAAAGCATCTGACAAAGCGGGATTTTTCTCCCATGAAAGCTCGTTCAATAAATAAATCTGTTAGTCTTTAAGAGGGCCACACGACTTCTTTCCTGTTTTACTGCTGGAGCATCTCTGCTGGAGAGAGCCAGTTCCCAGACTATCCCTGGTCTTGGGGCAGCATGACTATCCCCTCAGAGATGTGTGGTGAAGCTACAACTGAGTCTTTAATAGGCCAAGGGATCAAAACTAAATAATAAGACAGGGTGGCATATGTAAGTAAATGTAAGTATAACACAATTTAACATGACTCCTCAACATTTATATTTACTATATACCATATTTACCAAGTGCATAATAGCCAATGTCGCTCACATTTTTCAGGGAGGTGGTGTTTCTACACCAAGGGTCTCAAACTTGCAGCCCCTAAAATTATTTCCTGGGACCTGCAAGTGGCATTGGTAGTGGGGACAAAGAGTTATATAGATCCTGTTGCCCCTTCCCATGTGCAGTACAGAGAGCCTGCGGCCACTTGCCATTCATTAGAGGAAGAAGGGGGCGAGGGGCTGTGCTGTAGAAGGTTTGGGGTGGGTGGAGGAGAAACAGATATTTTCCCTTCTAATTCTCTCCCCACCAATCTCCATGCATTTCACCCATCAAAGGGTGAATTTCCTAAACTTTATGTGGCCAAGATGGATTTCATCCAGATAATCAGGAATATTTACTACATGTTGTTCATGAACTTCACCAAACCCCATTTCCAAATGATGTGCTTTATATTATAAGCAGGAGTATGGATGTCACAATTTCGCTCTGTGCTAAGGACAGAGAGGGGACAGCAGGTGTTACAGCTATAGCAATAGAGTGGAGATTCTTTAGTTTAAACCAGGGGTCTCCAACCTGCACCTCCAGAGACACGTGTGGCTCTTTGGCTGCGTCCTTGTGGCTCCAGGCCCATCCCTATCACCGGGGACCCTGCAGGTGGTCTGCTTCTGGCTCTGGCCCCCATCCCTGCATCCAGGGGACCCCACAAGTGGCCCATTCTAGGCTCCAGGCTCCCCCTGCTAGGGGGAGGGGGCTGCTGCTGGTTCCAGGCCCTCCATCCCTCGCTCCCTTCCCCACTCCCACCCCGCCAGGCAACGCTGTGGCAGAAACACTGGCTCAGCTCCCCCCACCCCGAGGTTGCACCCCTTGCAGCTTTCAAAATATTTGGTTATTGAACAATTTTTTTAAAAATGGCTCTTAACTTTTAGGTTGCTGACAACTGGTTCAAACCCTAGTATTGCTTGCATTTTAGGTCCCTGGTTCCATCCCCAGGCTGTCAGCCAAAAAAAGATCATCATATATGCGTGCACATTAAAAGTAATACCATACAGTGTTCATAAATACTGCAGGCACATCTATAAATTGATGGTGACACTTTTACAGTACCTGGTTTGTACCATATTTTTAAGTTATATTCAAGTAGATGGCAATGTAAACAGCAGGTCATTTCTAAATGCCAATATCTAGTGCCACTACTTTCATTTTAATCCAGAGTTTCAAGCACTGAAGGCAATGTAAGGTGCTTTTATGATGTTATGCATCATGCCGCATTTGACAGTAAAATGCTAATGAAAGTGTTTTGATTAAATTTTGAGTAAAGGCGAATAAATGGTGGTACTTAGAAACTAAGGCCCCAATTCAAGGAAGCACTTTTATTCAGGAATGTACCGAAACACATGTCTGAAAATGCTTGTGTTTAAATCTCACTGATTTGTGTCCTCTCATTCCATAAGCTCCCCCATCTTCAAAGCTTCTGATGAAGTGGGATTTTCTCCCATGAAAGCTCATGCAATAAATAAATGTGTTAGTCTTTAGGTACCACGGGACTCCTTGTTTGTTTTACTGAACAGTGATGGACTTAAGCACATGTTTTCCTGATATGGGGCCCTAATAGCAGAGGTGGCCTTAAGCAATTGGGGGCCCTAGGCAAAGGCCTATTGTAGGGCTTCTTATAGGCCACCACAGCCTCATCCCTCCTTGCGACACCCACCCACCGCAGCCTCAGCTCCCTGCTGCCACCTCCTATCCCCCCCGCAACAAGGCCCTAGCTCCACACCGCTGGCCTCCATTCCCCCACTCCCAGCTTCCTGCTGCCAGTCCCTGACCCAGGGCCAGCTCCACCTGATGGTGCCAACCAAGGCAGATGCAGCAATAAGGTGACACGGCCCCTTGCTGCTCAGGGCGCTAGGCATGTACCATCTTTGCCTACCTCAAAAGCTGCCTCTGCCTAATAGATGAAATGTAGCTGATAGATTCAAAGGAGCAGCCGTGTTAGTCTAGTTCAGTAAAACAAACAACTGAGAGATACATTCTTTCTGTACAGAATTACTGCATTTCTAACTCAGGACATCTTGGTGAATTATAACATCATTTATAAAAAACAAACTTACTGATTTAAAGATTATGATAGATGAATATTTTTCTGCCTTCTTAATATATGGCAAAAATAACCCTAGACTGCATCAGAAGACACAGAAGTTGTAAACAACGAGAAAGTGGAAGCATCAGTAGAAGCAGTTGCTCCTGTTAAAGATGAGACTAACAGCCCAGAAGCTGTAGAAGTGAAACCTGGAAGAGAAGAAAATAAAAAGTCCAAAACAAACCTGAGGAGGTTTTTTAAACTGGTAAGCCGGGTCTTTGAACAAAATCATCTGAGGGTGACTTGTTCAAAACTTTTGGGTGGTAATTTTTTAAACACGATCATAATGAGTTTTACATTCCGTTTGCGGACAGCAATGAAAGCTACAAATCAAAATAATTAAGGTAATGTTTGTAACTGACCAGATGCATGGAGACGAGTTCGAAAGGGGCAGCTGTGTTAGTCTAGTTCAGCAAAACAAGGAGTCTTGTGGCACTTAAAGACTTCAAAATACCTGACAAAGTGGAATTTTCTCCCATAAAAGCTCATGTGATACATAAATTTGTTAGTCTTTAAGTGCCAAAGGACCCTTGGTTGTTCGGATGCGTGAAGTTGCTCTTGGAAGACTATGAAAACATTTCTATGTCTGCTTTGCATGTGAAATGACTGTTACTGAACATAAAATATCCTAATTTATTTTTCTGTAGAGCCAAAATGTGCCAGGTGCTTTAGAAGTGTCACACACTGCTTATTTTGTTCCAAAGGGGTAGCCATGTTAGTCTAGTTCAGCAAAACAAACAAGGAGTCCTGTGGCACTTTTAAAGACTAACAAATTTATTTATTATGTGAGCTTTCATGGAAGAAAATCCCACTTTGATCCACACTTGTTAGTCTTTAAAAGTGAAAGAGGACTCCTTGTTTGTTTTGCTTATTTTGTGTTAACATCTCCCTCTAGTGGCTGCTCCACAGATGTTTGTGTCTGCTACAGCAAACAGCTCCTAACTAGCAGACATCCAGCCTTATTCAAAGCCCACTGAAGTCAAAGTGATTCTTTTAACTAGGGTTTAGATCAAGATTAAGGGGCACACTTGCCATGCTGAAGGTCTCTGGTTCAAGGCTGCTTGTCAGCCCAAGTGGGGTTAATTAAATAGACACAGCCCTTGATTCAAAGATCTTCTAATCAAAAAAGACAAAATCAAAATATAACCCTCAGCTGTTGACAAAGGGAAGTGGAAAGGGGAACAACACATAAACAAAGTGGGTAAGGAAATATGTGGCAGGTACTGTCTTATTTCCATGAACATGTGGTGCTATCATGGGGTATGTCTATGCTAGAGGCTTAAGTCGACTTCACCAGGCTTAAGTCAACTTAAGCAACTCCAGGCCCACATTTGGAGTTCATTAAGTCGACTTAGGTACTTCCTTAAGTTGACTTAATAACTTGCACCCTTAAAGTCAATTTTAAGGCTAAAAGTCAACTTTATTAAGTCGACTTAACATAACATGGCCATTAAAACTGACTTAAGGCAGGAGAGCCATTTATGTTTTTAAAAAGTCGACTTAAGCCAGGGGACCCATTGAAAGTTGACTTTATTATGTTGACTTTAAATGGGTCCCCTGGCTTAAGTTGACTTTATAAAATCAACTTAAATAAATGAGGCCTCTCTAAGTTGACTTAATGAAGTCAAATTTAAGTTGACCTTATTAAGTTGACTTACCTGAGCCCTCTAGTGTAGACATAACCATGTTGAGTGCACAACCTAATGACAGTGTAGTAATCTAAGAGGCAATTGCACACTCATTTACTTCAGCAGAGTTCATTTCCTCAAATGACCCTAAAAAAGCAGAAAAGAGAAACAGTCCTAATACATCTCTAACCTGCTGCTCTGATTCAGACAATAATCAGGTCACTCACTTTGAATAGCATTTTATTTGTTCTGGCAAGGTGACGCAGATGCTGTTTTATTGGTTAGGTCATTATCTGATAAGGAGTCATAGCTGCCTAGGTATTAAAATGTATAGAACTCAGCTTTTATCTGACACCATACAATAGCCCCAACTGTCAGAATGGCATGTTCTCAAATATATGCGTGCACAATTGTGGTAACTGCAGAAATTAGGTGGACGTAGTTTTTGGAATATGAGCCCTTATCTGGAGCAGACTCCTTTTTTTCAGACAAGTTAGGTGTATATTGCTGTGTACCACTGCACATCTAATTTGAAAATACCATTGCCAAGAGTGATTCTACAAATGTTTTTGCAGCACATAGATGGGTAATTCAGTCTACTCCAGTTGCTCATAACAACTAGAAAGCTGATTTAACCAATTTCTTGAGGATTTAATGATAAGAGATACTCAAGGGTATAGTGTTGACAGAGCTATTCCGCATAACCTATGAGTCCCAGTCCTCTATTCAATGGATGCTCCTGGAAGAAAGAAGATTGTTTGTACCAAGAATGTACACAAAGTCCTGTTTGGCTGAACACAGCAGGCTCACTGTTCCAAGCCTCTTTCCAGAGAGCACTCTGCCCAAAAGCGCTCTCTCTCTATCTCTCAGTTTCTTCTTAAAGCCATCCTAAAAATGCTTCTCTGACCATCATCCATTTTCTGTACTATTTGTCTGCTTCTTTCCTGACCCACAAAGACACACTCAGCGCTGCGATCCAAATCAATATCTTTGTTTTCGCTATCACTCAGTGAACAAAAAGAGATTTAATTGCTCCTGCATTTACACTGAATGGAAGGCTTCCAGCACACAATCCAACACAGCAATACAATTAGGAAGAGGTTTCATTCCATGACCTGCCTAACGTCCTCTATCTCCTAACAGCCACCTCAGCCTCCCCAACAGTTGTACTAAGCATATCTTGGTCACAATTGAGGATCTAGTTTAACATATAGTAAAGACTCCATCCAGTCCATTGACAGCACTTCATGGGGCACATTCTCTCTCTAACAGACAGAAAGAGAGTGGTCTCACATATCTAGCACTTCACAATGCTGAAAGAGTGTCAGATCTCACGACATCATGGAGTGCTGGGTATACAAGACTGCGCTTTGTGAGACCATACTTTCTCTAACAGAGAGAAAGGGTGGTACTGCAGAATTCAGTTTTGCATATACAGCACTTCAGGATACCACAAGAATGCCATAGAATTTCGATTTATGGTAGGTACAGCCCACTTGAAGTACATTTAAGTCAAATTTGGCCACCATAGCAAATGAGTTTGACAACCCTGTTTTAAAGGATCTAAAGGTGTTAGGCACCAGCCAGTCACCATTTAATTTCAAAGGGAACATGGCACTTAACTCACTCTTGCATTTTTTGAAAATATGAGCCAGAGCCGCAAATCTTTCTTTGCGTATGGATGCTTAATATTTGCATATAAAAATCTAGCAGTCAATCAATCATATATGATTGCGAATAAATGCATGCTTATCTTGTAGAAAAGCAGGCCCTATGAGTCAGCCACCATGTGCATCAAACTTCATATCTGAGGCAACCATGACTTCAAATCATGTCACCCAGTCAAAACAAAAAAAAGTAGCGTAGATTAATATAAAACTCTGTTCTCCACCCATCCTAGTCACCATGGCAAAACAAAAAAGGCTCAGTCAAAAGTAATAGATACACTACTTTAATCAAAGCAGGGAGCTGGTCTTGACTCTCAGCCTCCTTTGTTTTCCGTTTCTTTAAAAGAGGACGCTCATATCTCATCCTCATTATTAAAGAATTAAAACCAAGGAACTAGGAAAAAGACAAATTTCCCCGCCTGGCTGGAAACAGAATTCTTTTAACTGTATATTTTAGCTTGAGCACTTTGAACAGTGTATGATTGATTTATCCCATTTTGGTGTATCCAGTCATTGCCAGCTAGCTCCTGATTTTTCTTTACTCTGTTATGTGCCAAATAGTTTCACTGAATGATTTTCAGATTATTTGACACAAGTTATATGGTTGCCTAGAGAACACTAGGTATTGAGTGGACACACTATTTGACGTGTGATTGGTTATCTATGTTTGCATGGTGTTCTTTCTGCTTCATATCTGGATGAGTGAAAGATTTTAAAAACAAGAGGGTAACAAACAATGAATAACAAACTTCCATAATTTTTTTCAATTGATGATTACATGTGTTGAAATATTTAGAAAGTGTTTAGGATTTCCTCGCTGGTGTTTAGAGCTGCATAATTATAGTTTCAGGTCTCTCCGCCTCCTCCTGCTCCCCTGGCATGGTGTTGCATTCCAGAGGCACACAGAGGGAGAAGTCCCTGTGCTGCTGTAGTGCTTGCTACTGCACAAATGTGTGTGTTTGGAAAGCTCTTTGCACAGAATAACTGGCCAACCATGGTGACTTGTGCTATTAGCTATAATTTCCAATCAAAGGTTGTTTAATTTCATCTACTTGTCTGCAGGGGAGGGACACCGTGGTGTGCCTGACTGACCAAACCAGTCTAGAGTTCGTTCAGCTTTTCACCACTGCCTATATCCCTCCACCATAAGAGGGATGATGAATTTAATCCTCAGCACCTGCTACCTATAGCACCAAAGTTAAACCAATGACTTAAATGTTTACATCTCTTCTATAGCACTCACTCTTGCAGACTAGGAGAAAACCCACAATCTTCTTCCTGATATGCCAGCTAAAGAGTCTTAATATGTGACACAGGCATGTCACCTACTAGAGCTCTGAAAAATTATTAAAAGAAATAGCTTGGGCTGTATAAAATGTGCCACAAACTTGATATAGGCCGCCAATTAGTCTGACATTTCCTTAGGAAATGTTCATGTTCCTTCATCAAGGGAGAAACACACTATAAATCCTTATAAGATAGTATCTTAACAAATATTCGGTCAAGGCCTCTGATACTTTAATGATTACAATAGAGGGAGTTTGTATCTGGAATGGAATATTGCGGGGGCTTATAGACAAACCACAAGTGTGTTGGTTCATGTGGCGGTTTCTGCTGTGGTTTAGTTGTTATTTTATGCTTTTAGGCAATAGATGAGGGTGAGCAAACTTTTTGGCTTGGGGGTCACATCCATGGTATGGCCATGCTGCTGCCACTGGACTCATGCAGTGGGAGAGAGGTGGCCACTGTGCTCCAGCCAGAACGCTGCTACTGGGCCCATGTGATAGGGGAGTGGCAAGTCCAGGAGGGAGGAGCAGGGTCGGGAGATGGGAGCATCCATCACCATCGAACCAGGCCCTTGGGGGGGGTCTGATGAAAAGGTCCCATGAGCAACAGATGAATCATTACAATTATTGACTATACTGAAGAAGTAATTTTCTTAATTTTTAATCGATTGTCTGGGTGGGGAGTGCTTCCCTACTTTGCTTGTGGAAGGGGATCCAAAAGGCATGACTTTCCCAATTGCTATAAATATAAGAGATCTCATCTATGCTGTGCTTCATTTGACGCCTTCAAGTTAATCTACTGAGTCAGGAAAATAAAGGGATCTTCACCTGTGTTTCTTGAAGTAGGTGAAGAAGGGCCCATGCAATAAAAATGAAAGGCAATAAAGTTAAGAATTATTTAAAGGGAATGATTCACACACACACACACACACACACACACACACACACACACACACACACACAATCATTTACCAGAAGAACTGTCTGATACAAGATTTCATCAGGGCCAAAAGTTAAGCATGATTGAAAACGAGATCATATGGTTAACGAGACTAGACTAATGTACTAGTCTGTTATGTAGGACTGATCATATGGTTAACAAGACCATACAAAATTAGTGAGATAAAACAACAAAAGAGTCAATCCTGAGGCATGAGAGAAAGACAGTCTTGTATTTAAGGCTCTGGACTAAGTGTCAGAATATTTAGGTTCACTTCTGGCTCTGCCACCAATTTCCTGTAGAACCTCCAACAAGTCACCTAATCTCTCTGTGCCTGGGTTCCCTATCTGTAGAATGGGGAAATAATATCCTGATCTGGTGGGAAGCTGCAGAGATTGTTCATAAGGTGTTCAGATGGTGATGATTGGGGCCCTATACAGGCCTAGATAGATACAGATGAACCAAGTGCAAACTTAGGGTGGATTATTCCATAATTGGTCTTTACAGGGATACCCTCCTTTGTCAGTAGACTATGCTCCATAAGGAGGAGAGATTCACTGCAATTTGCTTTTGGGTAGTGTGGGTCTCATCAGACTGGAGGTAACAGTCACTGTATCCCCCTGACTCCTCTATGAAAAGTCTACCAGGGACTACATGGCTCATTGTGTTGATCTGTGTCCAGGAGGGGCTATGTGGGCAGATTTAGGTTGATCTGTTGGCAGATTTATGTTGGCCCTCATCTGTGCAGTCTCCTTCATACAACCAATAAATCAATGCATGCAAATTAGCTAGAAAATGGGTGATGTTTGTTTGAGTCTTTGACTCTTGGCATGGCATAGTTAGGCTGCTGTACACCACAGCCCAGGGGTTGGCAATCTGCAGCACACTATGGCACACATCCCTAGTTGGTGACCTTACTGGAGCCGTGCCACTCCCAGCTCCAAGCAACATGCCCACACCCTATCAATGTGGATCTACCCCTCCTCTCTCCCACATGCCTTAGCCTGCAGGAAATGGTCAAGCTGACAGGAAACTTTCTGCCACCATGGGCCTCTCAGTCCCCTACTGCTGACACTGCTGCTGCCAGGCCCCGTAGACACCCTCCATCACCCCTTGCCACTGCTGTCAAAGGGTCCCAGAACTGAGAGAGGGGGCGGACGGGAGATTTGGCACATGCATTACTAAAGGCTGGCAACCCCTGCCATAGCTGTACACCACATGGGTTTAGTCTGAGAAGTATAAATGGATGGGAATGGGAATGCTGAATAATAACAAACCATGAAACCCAGTTATGAGATCTTGAACAAAAAGTGCTCTCAGTCATGCTTGTAGCTACTTCCACCACTCCACACTGACTCACATATTTTAAGCTTCAGAATGAGTCTCAGAGAAACAATCCTAGAATCTAGTTATGTTGAATAAACACAACAGCGATGAGGCCACAAGAGAAATGCCGGTAGGACGCACCACCACGTACTGATCCAGGCCAATGCCTATAACAATATTAAACATAAAGAAATATTGCCATTATTTTGTCAGGGCTATAGCCCACATCTGTAATCAGGCATGGATGAAAAATCCTGTCCTGCCATCCAGGCTTAATTGAGCAAAACAAGCATGCATTATCTGCCATAAATATCTACAAATATTATGAAAAAAATTTTGAACAGTATAAAATTTCTCTCCTTTCTCTGAGCACATGTGATACTATAAAGGCCAGATCAGTGGTAAAGCTAGGACTGAGGACTTATCTGTATGAGAGAAATTGATTGGGCATACTCAGTCCAGAAAAACTATTCTGCTATAGCTGTTATGAAATATTGTAAATATTCTGGAATGATTCACCTCTGTGGACACTATCCTGACATAAAAAAAAAGTGATTAGTCCAGAATTATTACTCGGCTACAGAAGAAGAGTAGTTATTCTGGAATAAAATCACTTCTTATTTGAGAATTGAGTGACCACATGGGGGGCTCTTACTGGCGGCTTCTTGCAGTCTCTCTAATTGGCTGTCCCTTTGCAGGTTGCTGCTCTATTCATCCCATAGAGGCCAACACCCCATCCCAGTCCTATTGTGGTAAACTTACTTGTTAAAATTGACCTTAAATATCTATGAATAAGAGTCACTGAAATAGAAATGCAAACTTAATTTTATTGCTTTACAGTCCCCATACACCACAGACTAATGTATTAGTCTGTTATGTAAAAAGACCACACAGAGCTTCCTCTCCCCTATTTCTTCAACCTCTCACACAGATCACAGCCATCATGAATATAACTAGGTAACTGATCAACCAAGCCACGACATGTTCCAAAGAGAATAATGCTTTCCTCAAATTTGGTTACCCATAATAAATCACCTATAAAGTCTCTAGCTTTTGAACAAACTCCTACTTAGTACTATTTCAACAGTTAGCAAGAAAAGAAAAGAACCATACACCAAAAAGCAGACTTTGCAAAGAGATTAAGTTCAGGATTGAGCTGATAATGTTGTATTGCAAGTGATAAATCGTCACATTGCAGAAAACCACAAATCCGCTTGGTCTATCTTTAGAGCAAAAGTCACATCCTTTCATTGTTTTCATTGCACTTATGCAATGAAAAATGACATTCATACTCAGGAACTCTGAAATGCTGGGGTTTATTTTATGCTTTAATATTCCATGGCTAAACAATGTTCAATAAATACCATGTTATATTATTTGAAACAGAACCCACTCATATACATTGATGTATTTGTATATTGTTTTAGTAATTCTTAAATTATGAATTCTAAACTAAAACCAAATTATAATAAATCCTTTCAACATATTCATCCTATAAAACTAATTTGGATGGATGAATAAAAAAGAAATGTACATTGGTTCACTTTTAAAATGTATTTCAGAAGCAAGATTTACTTTGAACAAGCCACTTGCACTACTGCCTCAAGATATTTTTTTTCTTCTGGCCAAGAAGAGCTGAGGTCTAGAAACATTGTTTCCTAAATGCATACACTCCTTTTAGAGTTCAGGCATAAAATAGAACAAGTAAGTGTGCGGGGAAACGTAGAGTAATGGTGATTATCTGCAAACTTCAGCATGTTTTAATTGTCAACCAAAGCTTTAAGCACATCTGTAGAATAAAGTACAAGCACAATCCCACACTTATAAGGGGGAATCGTCTCAGATCTGTAAGCTAGAAACCATTTCCCTAGTTAACTCTGATGGCAGGGATGAGAGCACCATCCATCTCACTTATCCTACTGTACAAACATCAACCCAGTGAGAAACTGTTCATATTATAAAGCCCTCAAAAGGAAAATTTCCTTCCAAAAGACAATAGTTGAAACATATATGGAAAAATCTACCTTGGAGCTATGGACATGGAATAACACCTATTTCAATAGTGTTTGCAGATAATTTGAGATGTGATGATGTTTTGTTTTACATTTACACTTGTAGAACCAATGTTCTTAAATTAAACCTTTGTTTTGTTTGACCTTTGTGTTAATATTGAGTTTATGCTTAAAGCAAGAGTCTGCTTGGAAGCCCTATATTCCTTTGTTATTTTAGTCACTCAGAAGTGATGAAGGGGCAACCAGTTCAGAAGAGGTAAATGGGCCAGATCCCAGTCACCAAGTAAGTGTCTGGATTTATTTATCTCTTGGTGATGGGTTTCACTGTAGCTTATTTCCCACATATGTATCTGCTTGGCTTTCAATCACTGATTACAAAAAGATGGCATCATGTCCATGGAACTTCTTCCATTTATTGTTTCCTATTGAGGATGAATTAAAAAAGCCAGGTTAAAAATCCTACTCTTTTCAAAATGTTTTCTATGTTCATAATAAAATAATAAAGTAAACACATTTTTATAATCTATTTTCTGTTACATCTCTTATTACTATGTTTTCTTTTTCTACTTCACTCATCTTAGACAGAGAAATTACCCAAATCTCTTTTTAATCTGTTATTTTCTAGTTCTTCACATGCACAGCTGGAGAGTTTATTATTTGGTGATATACATTATAGAAGAATTAAATTTAAAGTAAAACCTTTCACTGAAATTTAACAACAATCAGGTAAATATTGGAGAAGAGAGAAAAACTGTTATTAACTTCTGAAGACAGGACAAGTAGCAATAAATTGCTACTTGTCCTAAATTGCAAAAACAGTGATTTAAATGGGACATTAGGAAACACTTTCTAACTGTGAGGGTAGTTAAGCGCTGAAATAAATTGTCTAAGGAGGTTTTTGAGAGCAGGTTAGACAGCCAGCATCATTGGAAGTTTCTGAGAGCAGGTTAGACCAGTGGTTCTCAACCACTGTGTTGGAAAACACTCTTGTGTCGCCACAGAGTGGTAAGTGTGTCACAGAGAGCTGGGGAGATGAATGGATTTGTCCTGGAGGTGGTGTGCTGGTGTGTCCTATAGAGTCACAATATGCTGCCAAGTGTGTCACAACCCACAAAATGTTGTGAACCACCAAGTTAGACAAACATCTGTCAAAGATGGTCTAGAATAATGCTTGTCCCTTCCTTGAGTGCTGGGGACTGCATTAGACAACTTCATGAGGTCTTTTTCTTTGATTCTATGATTTCTTTCATTTTTCTGTAATCCAGACCTAAAGCTTGGGCCAAAGCTAACTGATCACGTCCACTTATATTTCTTAGTGCTCCAAGATCTCTTTGTAAACTCATTGACTTTTCTAGTGGAAATTCAAAAGCTGTGCTAATTCTTTACTGTGAGCCAGATCTTCAGCTGGTCTAAATCAGCAGACACTCATTTAAGTCAAAAAAGCTAAATCAACTGACCCTAGCTAAGGATCTGGTTATATATTATGTTTTTCCGTAACTCCATAACACAGCTAAAGCGGTGATAAAAATTGACCTGGCAGAACTTCTTTCTTCATTCTCATTTTTATCATCAGGAAACCATTTTTCTGTTGCATAAAGTTCACAAATAATTTTAGACAATCTTAAGATTACCTTATAAAGGTCACAGAAGATACAGCATCTGATCCTGCAGTCTTTACTCTAATAAGCTACCAATTCTTTACTTACAATGAAGTCGCTCAGATGAGTAAAGGTTACAGCCCTGGACTCATATCCTGTATTATTTTCTTTCTTTTCATTTTCAGTAGCTACCAATTACCTCCCATATTTCTAGCAAAAACACATATGTGGGGGGTCTGATTCTCCTCTCACTTGCACTGTATGAGAGGAGAATCAGTCCATTATTGGTTTTTTTTTAATTTACCTATTGTTAACATGTTATGCTATTGTATAAAACAACTTGCTTAAATTATTTCTTGTAGTTTTTACTGGAATGCACCACTTCCCTTTCTCTTTTCATTGCTGATATGTTGCATGTGAAAGAATTGCATGAGGGGACTGATCCAGCATGAGATGAAGTCAGTGGGATTCCTTCCATTGACTGCAACATCTTTGGATCGAGCCCTAGTAGAACATGACAGGAAAAACACTATGCTATTAATCATTTTTTATTACTTTTTTCTGTGGGAGTAAATTAACTCAAAAAGAGGTTATGCAGTTTGTCAGAAGCAAATCAGCCTTTAAAATGAGAAACATCACCATGGTTCATTATTCATAAGTTTCAGTTTGTATTACCTGATGTCACACCCATCAATATTAAATGTGTCAATTTCCTGCCTTTCAAGATTAATACGAAATGCCTCAAAGAGATTTTCTGCTTTGTCTGAAAAGATATTACTGATATTGTAAAGTATTTTGTCTCCGTTACATCAAAGGCCAAAATATGATTGCTCCATTCATCAGCACAATCCCATCAAGCCAGTCTGAATCTGACCTGAAAATTACAATACTTATCAGAAATCCACACAATTGAATAAACATGATAGGGCATATACTGCTCAAACATTACACCCTGGATGACCTCATTGATTTCGTAGGGTGCTAATCAGGGTTAGATCCTTCCTCATATCTTGGAATTTGGGCCTGATCCACTTTTAAAATGTAAGTCAACATAGCCACAGTGCTCAATTGTGTGGGAAAAAAAATCCACATCATTGCACTTTTCCAAATTCTGTTGGGAGAAATCTTGCATTTCTTGCCCCTTCAGAGCCCTCATTTATAAGTTTCAGGTGCCCGCGGAATGCAGTTCTATTACTTGATATGCAATTATTTATTAAATTCACAGGCAGTGTAATGTCTGTGTAGATAAATCTGGCAGTTCCTGAATAACTCTGAGTTTGCCTTAAACATATTCTGTTTCCTTTGAAACTACGGCAGACAGCTGGTGTCACTATGATAGGTTGAGCGCATTATAAACCCTATTATAGCTCCAAATCCGATGTTTTGTCTTGTTTCCAAGCAGAATGAGGGTATTTCAAGAAATTATACAGCTTTGGTTTTACATAAAGGTTGAGAAATCAAAAGATTCCCTCACCTATACAAAAGGACATAGAAACTGATAGATCCAAAGGAGAGGGACAAAGTTGATCAAAGGGATGAAATGTAAACCATATGAGAAAAGGCTGAAGGAACTGGGTATGTTTGATTTGGAAGAGATTTGATTGAGGCGGCAGAAGACGCATGATAGTGGTCTTTAAATACTTGAAGGGCCACAGTAAAAAAGATAGAAAAATGTTGTTCTGTCTTGCTGGAGAGGGCAGGACAAGAGAGAGTGGATTCAAACTACAGCATAACAGATTTAGATTAAATCTCAGGGGAAAACTTCCCAATTGTAAGAACCAGAGGACAATGCAATGGACTGCCTTGGGGTGTTGTGGAAGCTCCTTCACTGGAGTTTTTCAAAAGGATGCCAGACAGCTGATCTTGGATGGTTTAGACACAACAAAACCTGCATCTTGGCAGGGGTCTAAATGACCTTTGCAGTTCCTATGATTCTATGATTAAAAAATGAAAAGGAAAGGGAGACTTATGTGAAATAAACCAGTTGTTGTACTGCCAATCCCGGGAATTCAAAAATCATAAATCAGGCCATTCAAAATGGTGAGATGAGTTTTAAAACCACAAGTTTTGTTTCTGTTTTGTTTTATCTTGTTTTTTAAATACATTTTATCTTGTTTTTTAAATACATTTGGTATTTTTTTAATTTGACTCTGGTTTTTGAGCCTTTAGAGATTATACTTTGAAGTTTCTTGATCCCAGCAGCTAGAGCTTTTAGAAGAAACAGCAACTACCACGAGAGTCCTAATAAAATCAGATGAGTTGGCAACAGGACCCGTGGGGACATTGCCATGTTGTAAAGACCAAATTTTCAGAGGGGTTAAACATGTCTCATTTGCAAGCTCCATAATCATGATTCTTCTTATTGGAATGACTAAGTCACTATAGTTTGACAAGTTTTATATAATGGGGGAAGAAGAAATTGTCATTTGCAATCAAATGTTTGAGCATAAATGCAACCAGGAATCTACCACCACAGAAATACTGAGAAAGTCATCATGTTATTTTAACTGTCCTTCAGGTCTGAATCTTGATTTGTGAACCTCGACCCTATGAACTTGTTTTCTCAGTTTGAATTCTTACCTTCACTGTATTTATCTGCTCTGTGATGTTGTTTCTCTTTTAAGGAATTCACAGTGTCTCTTTTTGCAATTCCATGCAGCATTTGCTACAGCATTGGACTTCCATGGCCAAATCATGGCTTGTTAATCACCTGGTGGAGTATTGTAATTTTATAGAGGGGATATTTTCACTTCTGCTTTATGAGTCCCACTACCTGTTCTTATCCTTCCTTCCCTTTCACTTTCAAGCTTCTATGGTGACTTTGCAGCTTGGGAAGCAAAAACGGTTAGATCTTCGCAGCTGTGTGAGCATGCATGCATTTCTATATATCTATAAATATCCAGTCTTTTTTTAGTTTATCTCAAGCTACAGCATGATAAAGAAGCTTCACCAAAGAAATGTATAAAAATAAAGGCTGTGCAGAAAGAGCCTGATCCTCACTCTTTACTCAAAGGAGTGATCTCAATCTCACTGGGGCTGCTCTCATAAGTAAAGGCTGCTGGACTCAGGCCCAAACTCTGTATATTAAAACCTGTTGGAGAGCGGAATTTCCTCCCAACAGGTGGTCTTTAATTTTTACTATATATATGAACCTCCTGCTAAAGTGTTCATGTTTTCCACTAAAAATAACTCTTGTTTGAAACTGCTTTAGACAACAGGCTCCATAGAGAAGTCAGTCGCCCCAACTGAAAGTGAAGCCATGGGCCAGAAGAGCAAGGAGAGTTCGAAAGGTGAAACATCTACAGCAGAGCTGAGCAAACAGGAAACCAAAGATCAGCAGGACTCCAGAGAACAGCAAACCACAGCCACTGACTCAATCCAGAATGGAGGAGACACGGCAAAGGAGAGCCCGCTCAAGAGGACAGAGAAGAGACAGTCATTTGGAGGGTTTTTTAAGGGCTTAGTATGTGAAATTAATCTTTGCTTTTAAGTCACAATTTAACTGATTTAAATGATGATCCTGCAAGCTGCCTCTCATGGTTAGACCTAATCCCCTGCTCCAGTACCCACTATTAACGTCAATGGGATGGGACTGGAGTCCACCTGTATGGAGCAGCTTACAGGATCAGGGCCTAACAGCAGCACATTTTCAGCCAGAGGCAGGAGGGAAATGGGAACACAGCTGCCAATCAACAATAGAGCAGATGGAAAATACCTTGGTTACACATACATGGATTTTTCTTCAGCATTTTATTTTGTGGCATTTGACATCCCTGAAACTTAGATTTTTATAAAAATTAAGTAGATTGAAAATCTGAATTCTCATGAGCTTGGGGCTACCAATGTATTCAGCTCTTGTTCTTCTGCTTCCCTCCTCGCCCCCATCTAACAAGACCTGGTCAAGCAAAGTTGTAGTTATGTTGATGCAAGGATATGAGAGAGACAAGGTAGGTGAGGTAATATCTTTTATCAACACAACAATAATATGGATATAAACAGACAATCAGTAAACCCTTGAATGAACGGACAGAGAAAAAAAGTATAATACAAAACCACCATATTGCCACTTCTCATGGAACAGTTGCCCCATATCTGGCCTCTCAGTCCTCATCCTCAGAGGAAATCTGTGAACACCTTCAAAAGATCAGCCTGGAACACGTGAACTCAATAGAGATACTGGCTTTATGTCTCATTTCAACAATCTATAACCCACTAAGAGCTCATCTACACTCATGCTGGCAAAATGTTTGTCGTTCAGGGTGGGGAAAAAAATACCCGGCTAAGCATGTAAGTTTTGCTGGCATAAGATCCTGTAAAGACAGTGTTATGTTGGCAGGAGAGCTCTCTCACCAACACAGCTAGTGCTCTGCTGGCATAATAAACCATAGTAGGTATATGTCAGGAGGCAGTAACTATGTCTGTGGGAGGGAGTTCTCCTGCCATCATATCGCTGTCTACATTCACACTTACACAGGTAAAACTTACATCGCTCAACAGACTTTTTTTCCACAGCCCCGAGGCACAAAGGTTTGCCAGCGTAAGTGAAAGTGTAGACAAAACCTAACCTTCCCTTGCCCTATGATACACAGGAGTTAATTTCTCACTTCGCTATGAATAATCTCTTGCAGCATATATTAATTCTTTATGCTTAACAATCTGTCCTCTCTTGTATTTAGCTGGAAGACTGATTACATTTCCCAGACCTGAAGAAGAATAGTATATAGCTCAAAAGCTTGTCTTTCTCAGCAGTAGTAGTTGGTCCAATAAAAGATATACCTCACCACCATTGTCTCTCTCATGGTGAGCAGTGCAAAAGTTGGTTCACAGATTAGCCACTTGCCCCTGATAAGAATCTTTCTCTCTAAACAACCAATGCGAGGAACAGAAGTCAAGCAATTTTTAGTAGCATTTCATAAATCTAATGGCAGGAAGTAACTTCTTCCTCTCATGCTGCCACAACTAGAACATGCTAAGAAGTCACTCCTAACTTCAGGGCCTCCTTCAAGGCTACCATGCATCCTTTGCTATCCCAAATGCAAAAATGGACATTGCCAAGAATACTTAGTGCCATGAAGAACACAAAATGATGAGGCCACCTCAGCTGTCATGAATCTGGTTGTGAAGGATTATTTAAAACTCTCCTTCCCCTCCATCTGCTCCCCACCCCCTGGTCTCCTCATAAAATGATTAGGGGAGGGAAAAAAAAAAAACCAAAAAAAAACCCTGCTGCCCAATAGAGGAAAAAGCAAGTAGAACAGAATTTAAATTGACACTGATTTGAAAACTAGCCCTGTTAGAACATTACGTTATAAAGTTAGGCTGTTGTACAGAACAGTATGACTCATTTTGTGGCAGATGTTTTTCCACATCATAAGGAGTGTTTGATTTACATGCATTTCACAGAATTGTAATAGATCCTACACTCTGCAAGTCACATGACAGAAAATTTGTATATTGGCTAGGGATGGAGAAGGAAGGAAACTGAACTCGTTCTGTGTGATCGCTTAAAATAATGAAGCCACTTACAATTGAGTGGGGTTGCTAGTTAATCTGTATGCCAGATTAAGAGGTTTAGGGTGAAATCCTACTTTTCTTTGAATCTGGGGTTATTTTCCCACTGAAATCAGAGGTTTTGGGGGGATTTTGCCATTGAAATCAGAGCAGACCCAAGATTTTCCTCATGATGATCAGCGGTGCTAAGCACTTACAGCTTCCACTGACTCCAATTCTTTTGCAGCCGCCACTGAAATCAAGGGGAAATCCTGTAGCTCAGTGACAACATCCCTGTGGGAAGCAGGGCCCTAATTTGTACCTACTGTCTGTATCTTGTACAAGCAGATCCCAGTTATTAGACACATGCTCCTGAGTGCTTGTGCACTTTCCCACTCACCCAGCTCTATGCAAGTTCCCAGCATGTACAAACGCATAAACGTGTGTGACTCACAAGTACATGGCGTGCTCCCATGGCTGAAAATTCAGCCTATGTTATGTGTACTTTGAACCAGTCCACTGTGGCTAATAGTCATGTTTGAACCTGGGACCTTGTGATGGAAAACTCATGAACCTCTATTGCTGGATCTAAAGGATCCTGCTGGCAACTGTAGCAGATTTGTTAACCTCTTATGTGAACCGGGTAGGACGAGAAATTCACATTATCCTCATGAGTTACAAGGTGTAGGGCAAATATTTGCTACCTTTATTGTTTTTAGTGGTAACAGAGAATTACCTTCTTGGTTTGAATTCTGCAGAAATTAAATACTGTGGAAATTAAATACAACATCCTTCCTCAGTCAAAATTCTCATGAAATTTAATGAGTGAGAAAGGGCTTCCATAGCTGTAAACAATAGTTCTTTATTTTATCATTCATATCAGCTGCATCCAGAACCTTTTCATACAATTAAATAGGTACAGTTAGAATAATTGAGCATTACCCCTCCTTCATATGTTTATGATTCAACTTTTTACCCGTGTCTAAGGAAGTCAATCCCCAATCCTTCCAAAGATCAACACTTTCCAATGCAACAATGATCTTTTTGAGAAAACCAAACCAAAATAAGTGACAAAGGCCACACCGCTAATTGTTAACCTAAGAGCACTAGACTATACATAAATCAGTCATAGTATCCTCCACTTAAAGTATCAGTCAAGAAATCTGGTAACAGTTTCTCTGTTAAAGCTCTGAGTTCCAGACTGATAAAATAAAGCTAGAAGATATTTTAGCAGAAGCGAAGATTCTCTAGTCTCCAAACTTTATGCCTATGTCTACACCTGCTTTTTTAGTTTGGACTTGCTAGTCTGAACTAAAAAAGCCTAAGGTTAGCCTGAACTGTTTGGACTAACCATGGCCTTTTAGTTCAAACTAGCCACACTCTTAGTTCGAGCTAGTAAATGCGACTAGTTTGAACTAATAGCTTTGTTTGAACTAAAAGAGTTTGAACTAAGCCATTAGTCTGCATTTACATTGTGCTAGTTTGAACTTAAAGTTTGAACTAAGCGCTTAGTCCGGACTAACCACTCGAACTTACTACTTCAGAGTAAGCTTTGGCTCATCTGAACTAAGAAATTTTTTAGTTCAGACTAGTCAAAGGCTAGTGTAGACCTGATCAAATTAGTCCAGACTAAGCTTTCTTAGTCCGGACTAATTGGCTAATAGAGACATAGACTACTTGGCTTCAGGTTTCATGGGCAAAACCAATGAACTCTGGTTAGCTGTGCTAAAATAGTCTGTCTTTGAGCCATTGATTCTTCTGGGAAAAGACATAGTATAATGATAAATGATTGTGCAGGGGATGCATTAGATTAGAAAGTCCAGATCAGTCACATGGGGAACAGATTATGTTATTAAACACAATTAGCATGCTTGCATCACAGGACAAGGGTCATTGCCTACCTGTTCTTCACAGAGAGAAACAATACAATTCTGTGGCTCTTACATAAGCAAGAGAGGAATTCACAACATAATACAATGCAAAGGAAGGTAGGGTAGAGTGAGAATCAGGAAAATGCATGTTTACAAAAACTAGGGATTGATGGCCTGATTTTCAGAAATAGAACTCAGAATGTAATAAATCGAAAGTGTGGGTACTCCACACATCTGAAAACACTACTGGCAATTAACTGGCTGAATAGACTCTGAATCCGAACTGTCTTCCTACCACCAGATTTCTCATCCTGCACTTAGAACTGATACAATCCAAATTCCAGCATAGCCAGCCCTCAAAGATGTTGCATAGGAGTAACTGAGAACAGAGTTGGTATCAATGGGAGCCATGCCCACATACTGAAGACAGAACTGGAACTTATTAAAGCAGAGATAGAAAGCAAACATCGTTCATAAACACAAGAGCCTTGAAAATTCTAGTTAATAAGAATCACAGACCTGTCTCCTTTATAGCTTCCAATTTTAATCTGCAGGCTATTTTGAAAATAGGCATAGCAAACAGGATAGATGAACTATAGGTGAACATTTACAAATAATGCTGTTTGGCAGATGCATTAAGTGAGTCAAAACAGAGGGTTATCTGAAATGAGTTCACTTCCAGCCTGCGGTATTTATAAGAAATAGGACAAACAGTAGTATCTGATTTCTTAAATTAATATATTCATGCTTTGCACAGACACAATTACAGTCAACAGACTTCAAGCTACTCATCTAATGTTGGAAAATCTTTTGACTGATGTGCAGACTCTTTTGGCTGGATAAATTCAGAATGACTAGCTGCTTTTGTATTCTTAATTTCTAATTATGGTCAGCTACAGATATCATTAAAAAAATAAGCAAGGAGTCTTGTGGCACTTAAAGAATAACAGATTTATTTATTGCATGAGCTTTCGTGGGATAATATCCCACTTTGTCAGATGCTTTGAAGAGGGAGAACACAGAATTGGATGAAAAGAAATGCAAGGGAGTGTAAGACATGGGGATCAGGTCATACTGCAACCACTGTTTTTATTTTCATTTTCATTTTTATCCAATTCTGTAAGTTCTCGCTCTTCAAAGCATCTGATGAAGGGGATATTCTCCCACGAAAGCTCATGGGATAAATAAATCTGTTAGTCTTTAAGTGCCACAAGACTCCTTGCTTTTTTTGCTTTATTAAACTAACACGGCTGCCCCTTTGGAACTTGGCTAGATGCAAGGCATTAAAAAATAGTGGCTTGTGCTGTCTGCAGAAACTAACTGGTTAGAAGCCATGTGGTTCCAGATACAGTGGTCTAAATTCAACCTGGTGTAAGCAGGTGCAACTCATTTACGCTCAGTGAAGTTCCACCTGACTGCAGCTGGGGTATCATAGATAGCACAGGATAAAACAATGTACTCTTTGGCCTGCTGTGGCAGTGGTGGTTTTGCAGGTGCAGGGAGTTATGCTGCAATATTTTAGAACAAGAAAAATAAAATAGACTGCAGCCAGCAGGTCACTAACATGGCTGTGCTGTTTAATGTCAAAGTATCTGCTGTTGCTGCTCTGCCGGGGGAAGGAAGTCAAGGACTTGATTCACCATGGGATTACACTGGAGTAATACTGTATTGAATCAGGCCCCTGAAGTGTAAGGCACAGTAAAAATGGAAACTGCAATAAGATTCCTCAGCTCAGTGGCCCATCAGGCTAGCCTGCTTCCTTACTTGATATCTTTTCTGATGGGTTGGATTGACTGTTTTATTAGAATAGATTTCTAGACTTGTATTAAAGTGTATTTGGCCATGATGCAAGAAACCTGCAAGCCACATCCTGTATGATGAACTAAGGCAAGTTAGCACACATATGTTCAAGAAATTAAAGAGAGGATATGTTAAAACAAGTTGATATAAGTAGGGGGCTACCTAACTTCATGCCCTCTGTTAACTTAACAGGTGAATCACAAAGAACTTAAGAATCATAGAAACTGGAAGGGACCATGAGAGGTCATCAAGTCCAGTCCCCTGCACTCATGGCAGGACCAAGTACCCTTTTAAACCATCCCTGACAGGTGCTTGTCTAACCTGCTCTTAGAAACTTCCAATGATGGAGATTCCACAACTGGCATAGGCAACTTATTCTAGTGGTTAATCACCCTGACAGTTAGGAATCTTTTTCCTAAAGTTCAACATAAACCTCCCGTACTATAATTTAAGCCCATTACTTCTTGTCCTATCATCAGCAATTAAGAACAATTTTTCTCCATGGAAAAACATGGAAATAACCATTTAGACCAGAAATAACAGAATAGGTGATCTATAAAGAAAACATGACCCCATTTGTTTCCCAATGAGATAAAAACTCTGAGGGAATTGCACATCCATGCTGAAAACATGCTTTGATTTGCAGGGGTGATGGAGAACTGCACACGGCAGGTAGTTATGGCTCAAAGTGTTTTGCTCCCATTGGGCTGAGTTGTTCAGACTCTCATGAGTATTACAAACTCATTAGAGGAGGAGACTTGAGGGCAGAAGAGGGGTAACATCAATGGAAATGTCTATATGCAAAGATCTAAAATGTAACTGGAACTTCAGTATTATTCATTATTTTTACATGTTTCTGTATATTATTCCATAGGGGCCAAAACGCATGTCTGATGCCGAGGTGCAAACAGATCCAGTGTCTATTCTACCTGCTGGAAAATCCAAATAAAGAATGCGCTTTGCTGCTGAAGAATCAGCCACTCCCTAAGAGATCCACTGCAGAGAAGGGATCTCATTTCCTTTATACGCTATCATCAAAAGAAGGCTGTGCTGAAAGCTAAAGCAACCATTTGTGTACATTTGAGGTGTATCATTTACAGATTTGTCCATTAGCAGTTAGTAAGTAACTATAAAGGTCATTCAGAAGCAATGTATAATATTATAATTAAAGAAAGGTCATTGAGTGATTTTTTTTTTAAGTCTATGGGGGCAAGAGGATGTAAGGTGAGGTCAAAAAGCGGCCGTGAAAAAGATAAATAGCAGTGTAAATGCACGTGATGGACGGAGTGCAATTCTGGGGGCAAAGTCATAGAGAAAGAATTGTCAGCTCCTGAGCTTTAAAGCAGTCATGAAAAAAATAATAATATTTTGATAAAATTTCTATTTAAAAGTAAATACCACCCACCTTATGTAGTTTGCCATTATGCTGTAATTAGCAAGGTCTGCAAGATAATAGAATCAATGGTTTTAAGGCTATGCTTCATGCTGGTCTGCGCATTATTAAAGAATTCAAAGGCTAAAATGCAAAGGCTTGAAATGATTAAAAACACAGTTTCTTCCTTCACTTATTAAGGCTGAATAACAAATAAAAATACTTAAGATATTAATAAAGCACAAGGGGGCGCCAGTATCTCCACTAGCCTACTAATTCAGAGCGGCTGTATCTACAATCTTATGATGTTGTTGTTTTTCAGATGGGGGAAGCTTGGTTGCTTTGTCAGCTACTGTCTCCTTTATATCTGTAATTAATCCTAATAAAAACCAGCCTTACGACTGACCAGGATTCTCTCTGCTTGACAAAACTCCTGTAAAAAATCACGTTAATAAATTTTACAAATAATTTCAGATTTCTGTCATTTATTCAGCCTTAAGACTGACACAAGCAGGGAATCATGGGACTGATATTTTAATGCATTGTAGCATCTGAATTATAGATTATTAAATCATACGTAAATCATATATACAAACTAATTTTTTTTAAATAAATCATTTGCATCTTTAACTAGATGCTTATGCTGGGACTCAGGTTGTCTCTATTCTTTGATCACTGATATGGAAACAAGGATAAAGGATACATCAGCACCATGCTCGGCTGTGGAATAAATATGTCAGTGCAATGATAGATCATAACTAGAAATCAGGTTTCACGTCAGTTCTTTCCAGATATCACCATTGTCAGCACATGGATTCTGTAGCATCTGCAGAACTACATTGCTGAGGAGTATTATGAAAGAAGAGATGAAGAGCTCTGGCTTTCTCATTAATAGGATCCTTTACAGGTAGATAATAATGCTTCAGTGGGCCTCTACAAACCCATAGTCTTGCAACCAGTGACCAAAAGGATGTGCTCAGAGACCCATGCTGGTCTTTTAATAACAATAATTACAGCAGTCCCAAGCACAATGCACTTTAATCTACTGTCACACACTGTGATACAAAGCAAGAGTAATTGCAGAAAACCACTATATGCATCTTGGGACTGATTCACATTGCACTGGTTTTACACCTTTGTTATTCCATTGATTCCAATAAATTAATCCTCATTTAAACAGGCGTAAATGAGAAGCATCTGAGGAAGTGGGATCTTCTCCCATGAAAGCTTATGCAAAAAATAAATCTGTTAGTCTTAAAGTGCCACACAACTGCTTGTTGTTTTTTTACTGTAAATGAGAGAACAATCACTCCTGTTATATCCAGCTCCACTGGATTTAAGTTAACTTCCCATTTTCCCCACTGTTCCACTACACACACAAAAGTTTAATGGGGCACAAAACCAGCAGTGGGTCTTATCTACACTAGAGCAATATAGTCAAAGCCATGCAACGCTGCTAGTGTGGACACAATACAGGTATAAAGAAGCCTTCTGCCAGCATAGCTTTTATTCCCCTTCCTGAATGTGGTAGTTATGTCTTTATACCAATTTAATTGCATCCACAATATAGGTTGGTTGTACCAGAAAAGATCATGCCCCTAAGTGATTTGTTATATGTTCAACTCTTTACAGGTCGTGACATGTTTGGCAGTGTCTCATGACATACAGGACACACCAGCTCACCTTCCCCGGCAGTGCCAGATTTAGGCACAAGCCAAGTAAACCATGGCTTAGGGCCTCACATTATGAGGGGCCTCTAAATATGTCAGAGATAACGAAGATTCATCATAAGATATTTGATAATGCAAATCCACTTTTTGCAAGATGCGTGTTTTATTTGATTGTTTTTCATTGCATCTTTGCCTATTTATATATGCAAATATAATGATTTATCATTTATTTTTTCATTACCCTTTCTGTTATAGCGCAATACACTGTTTCTCTTTATTTTTTATGTCATGGGGCCTCTGAATTTTGACATATCTTAGCACCTCAGCATGTCTTAATCTGGCTCTGCTGGCCCAGCCTAATCCAGCCATCTCCCTGGCTCTCTGCAGCACACTTCCTCCTGTGTGGTGACACTGTAATGTATCCCCCAACACAGTGGCTGAGAACTGCTGCACAATAATACTAAATAAAAAGTCTGTGTGAAGACCAGATCTTTTTAGAAGAGAAATTTACCTCAACAATTGAATCAGGGAAATGACTACCTCACAGAACACTGTGAATAATGCATCTTTTGGTTCACTGGCATTTCTGGTGAAAATTAATCATTTTCAGGTCTTATTAATTTATTATTATTATAGTAGTTTTCAGCACATCAAAACCAAAAAAGTTGTGGCTATTTATGTTTCAATGAAACCTAAATTCAATTTATTTCAACTTTTCATAAAATCAAAATCAAGGAAATTTTCAAATAAAAGTCAGTATGAATCAGTTTTCAGCTCAAAAAAGTTAAGAATGATTGTGGATGACTTCATGTCCCTGGGTGGCTAATGAAATAGTGGTTAGGGCTGGCAGGGTGCTGTTACACAGGAACTACCCCTTTCATTTGATTCCTCTCTGATAAGAGGAAGATTACACGCTTTGAAGATGCCTAGTCAGCCAAGCTTCTCACAAAGCAGCACCACAGGCAGCTAAGAGGAAAAAAAAAATCTTAGGGATTGCATTCACCATTCAGCTGAGCTCCCTCACTCTCAGTGCCATGCAACTGCGTTTAACTGTTTCTTGGATAGGTAGGTGTTCAGATCCAGTAAAGATTAAGAGCTTATTTGGGAAGCAAACCTTCATTAAAGCCACTGCCTAAGACAAAGGGATAGGTTGCTAATGTTTCTTGGTTCCCAAACCAAAATACTACATTGAGCACCAACTGTCAAGAAATGATGTGAAGAACTTACTGACTCAGCTCTATCTTTACACTTAATATGTTGAACAGTAAATCACATTACATCAGAACATTGCAAGATATCCAGTGATTAGAAGGTAGTATTTTTAAAGAAATAAAATGTTGTGCCAAAATGCTGTCTCAGCAGTAAGAAAACTTCCTAGGAAATGAGTTTAAATAAATAGCAGCCATTCGCATAAGAAATGTCTGCTTCCAACTGACAGTGATTTATGGACTGTCCTCCATAAAAGAACTCATTCAACAGTTGTTTTGCACTCCATCGCCATGTGTTCTGCTGGTTACAGGATTAGTTTTCTTTCACCCAGGCTACACACTGGAAACACAGAAAACAAATTAAATTCTTGTGAAGTTTTGTGCTGTAGGTTTTTCAGCCTACAAACAAATTATCTTTCATAAAAACACACATGAGCTCAGTTGCCTTCTTTTGGAAACTGGCCAGCTGCCCAGCTTTGTTGAACTACAGGAGGCCTATAGTTGATATTTTTAAGGCTAGAACTATCCTGAGTTGACAATAGCAGGTTTGTATATGGTTTGAGCCAAACAATGTAGTTTCCAGTGTCAAACAGTCCAACATGGATTTTGTGCAGAAACAGAAGTTGGAATATAAGACCAACCTAAAATATGGAATTTAATTTTAATATTTTATTTTTGTGCTAAGTACTGCCTAGAGATCCATACAAATACAGATCCCCTTTGTTTCCCCCATCTATCTGGTAGTATCTACTGTTGTCTTTTGCCTTGTTAGACAAAGGCTGTGTTCACACACAGGGGGTTATTTCGATATGGTTGTTTCGAAACAACTTGTATCGAAATAACACCTTATTTGGAAATAACTTAATTCGAATTAACAGTTTGTTAATTCGAATTAAGGAAAGAAGCTCAAAGTGAAATAGCAGGTTCAGGCAACAGTTATTTCGAAACAAGTCACTGTTGTTTCGAAACAACATGTTAGCACGGCGTTGTTTCGAAACAATCATTTCACAACAACGTTGTTTCGTCCCCACATGGGGTTTAACTTGTTTCAAAACAATGCTGTTGTTTTGAAACAACGGGACCCGTTGTTTCGAAACAACCGTGCGTCGTGTGAACAGCCTAAATCTTATTTCGAAACAACCTCTGTTGTTTCGAAATAAGAGGGCTGTGTGAACACAGCCTAAGTTCCCTGGGGCAGAGAGCATCTTTTTGCTCTGTTTGTTCAGCACCTAGCACAATGGGGTCCTGTTCCATGACTGGAACTTATAGGTAATACAGTAATCCAAACTGACCATTTATGCTAGGCCTATACAGACACGGAAGAGAAAAAGACCCAGATCCACAACAGTATATAGGCTCTTAAATTCCATTTAAATCAATACTTTCGTGGATTTCAGTCATATGATCTAAATAGACAAAGAGTGGAGGAAAGCAAGTGTCATTACCCCCATTTTACATATGGGAATCTGGGGCACAACAAAATTCAGACTGATGCCTTTTGAAAAATCTGGCCCTAGGTGACTTGCCCAAGGTCACTGAGGGAATCACCAGCAAAGCTGGGAACAGAACTCAGTCAAAATGGGTCCTCATCTGCAAGTTCCTTCTCTTCCTCTGATTGATTGATTGATTGATGCTACTGGCTGTATACTATTTTCTCTGGCTGACCTTATATATGTGAGTTAAGAGAAGAAAGAAATTTTTTTCTGGCTATAGATCCAGACCAAGATCAGTGGTTCTCAACCGCTGTGTCAGGACACGTTACTGTGTCATCAGACCATGGTAAGTGTGTCACGGTGAGCTGGGGAGGTGCCTGGCTTTGGCTTCGAAGGTGTGTGCCGGTGTAGCCTGGAGGGTTGCAATGTGCAACCAAGTGTGTTGCAACCTTCAAAAGATTGAGAACCACTTCTGTAGATGCTTCTAATTTAAAGAAGTAAGCAAGCATGTTGTTCTTGATGCTGAGATGAAACCAAAATGAAAGTAAAACTTTTCAGTTGACTGAATAAAGTAGATTAATTATGGAATCATTTTGGCATTGATATTATTCCTATGGCATTCTTATCTGATTAGTTATTTATTAAGGCTTTTAATGGCAATACTGAACTACACACAGATTGTGAGTGCTATATGCAGCTACAAAGTATCCCCACATCACTAGTGGGTCCACCGAAGATTTACATTTTAGTGTCTATTTAACATCTTCAGATTAGTGACCACACTGGGCCTGGTTCTGGTCTCACTTACATTTAATTCAATCAGAAGCCCATCCTTATGCGAGTCAGACCTGAATCCTATCAAATCAGAATCTGACCCATTGTGTGCAATGGCTTCTTTGCTTTGACAGAGATTAGGAGCCAGATTGAGATAGATATCCCAGTCTAGTTCTGCAAGTGGGTACCAAAGCACCAGGCAATGAATGCATGTAGAATAGATGAATTTCAAATTGTAATTTGAGTAAAAGCATCAGTTTGTATAGCTAGGCTGCTGACTGTTGTGTGTATAAAGTTCACAAGATTCCTTTTAGCTGACTTACGCAACCAGCTCCATTGTTTACAGCGACAGAACCAGTACTTCTTTTGTGAAGTGATAAGCAAAAAGTGCCACTAGGGTCTGCGAAGGGAACTGACCCCATTTCTGAGACTATATGTGGAACAGCTCTAACTTCCGTATGTCCATTTGAGAGTATCAGTCAAGAGCCTGGAATGGATACAGACTCCACCTCTTCTGAATAAACAGCCTAGGTCTTTACTGGCAGTTTGAGCAGTCTGACAAGCACAAAAACAGGAAATTCTGCACCAGCACTGACTAAAGCTGAAGACCTGTGTAAATCCTTTAGCGTAAAGTATGCATCTTTTGTTTGGTTACAGGGTTTTTGTTTTTTGTTTTTTTAAAGCCACAACAAACAATGAGAAGCTGTGGAGAAGAATAAGTCCCTAATCAGGACTCCTTATTTTGCTTAATCATTTCCTATAAAATTTGTTGCCTAGTAAACCATTCAAAAAATAAAAGCCAAGCTACTTGAAAGGAATCATTATGTGTTTGTGTTCAAACCAGTAAAGAACAGAGTCCAAACTTCTTCCTTATCTCACTTTACCGTGCACAGGTAATGCAGCACTTGAGATATTTGAGATTACAAACTTTGAGGGTAGCTACTTATCTAAGGAATGTTTTTAACATGCAGAATTTCCTGAAAGGAGAGAAAAGCACTTTCTGATGACTGCAGTCTGGTGATTGCATGCATATTTAGTAGAGTAGCACAGAAGGCAGAACTCTGATATAAAAAAATTACAAAACTTTGGAAGTTCAGATCTAGAGCTGAACATTAGAGATCCACACCAGTTAAAGTACTCTGAAAATTCTTAAAGAAATGTTAACCCTAACAAATTCTTACTTGGAACTCGTTGGAAAACAGAGCCAGGAGGATAAATTTGCAAAATTCTCACAAAATTTAACTTTTTCTCACAGAAAGTTTATTTGTGTCATTTTTTTCCAGCCTGCACTAAGGGCCAGAGGAGGGACTTCACTGTACACCAGCTGATTATTTGGCCCCTGTTAGTTACAAATCTCAGTCTTCAGGAAGCTGGGTCTAAGAACATATGGAAAATCTAAACTATAATTAAGTGATGTTAACAGTAGATGATCCCTTATGTGGAGTGGAATGATACCTTCTGCCAGAGCCATAACGTGGCATTTTGCCGCCCAAGGCACGTTCCAGTCAGAACGTGCCACTTCCCATTAGTGGCGCTTAGAGCTGGTACCGCAAAGCTCCCCCTTTAATAGTGCAGCTCTGTTGAGCTGCTTTGGGCTGCCCAGGGTTTTGCCCCATCAGCCCCGCCGTAGTTACGGCCCTGCCTTCTGCATTCATGGGATAGTATTTCCAGTCTAAACAACTAACAGAACAGAGGTATTATGCTTTCAGAGTGCCAGAAAAGAAAAGCTCTGCTAGCTTTTTAATATGATGGGTTCTACTTGTAATACGAACATGCTGTATGAATTGATCCTTTTTTTGATCTATGTCATAAGGGTCACAAAGCCCCTGCTGCCACAGACATGAGAGGTGTAGATTAGACACATCATCTGTGCTACTGCAGATTTACACCACTGTAAGTGGGATCAGAATCTGGCCTGCTGTGTTCTGACATTGAATTCAGGGGAATCTTTAAAGGTAGTCATGTTAGTCTATTTCAGCAAAACAAACAGAGAGTCCTGTGGCATTTTTAAAGACTAAAAGAGTTTATTTCTCACATGAGCTTTTGTGAGCACAATCCCACTTTATCAATTTCATGACATGGTGAGGAAAAAGCATATTAGGAGTAAATTTATCTAAATGTAACTGTATATATACACCTAACGTGCTTTCCTTCCCCCACCCCCATGTCATGCATCTGACAAAGTGGGACTATGCCCATGAAAGTCATGTGAGAAATAAAATTTTCTCTCTCCAGTTTTGGGTAGTTAGTTTTCTTTGAGCTAATAAGGAAGGAAACAGGAATTGTTAACAGGGAAATTTGCATGTATAAACATTTGCCTCAGAGGACAATTTTTAAATACTTTTTTGCACTGTTGCAAAAATGTGTGCTTACCACATCACCTGCCTCTGCACATTGTAGTTACATAAACCTTTGATGTGTGGAAGATGGCTAGAAACACATCTGCTCCCACCTCCCCTTTGCTCAGGAAGGCCCAGTTCAAGCCCAAACTGCCCTTGTCCTATGGTACCTCATACAGTATGATACCCATGCAAGTGGGACACTGAAGGAGCGCTCTTCAAAGGCATGAGGACTGGTGGGGATTTTGCCAACAGATCAGTGACCTACATAATGGCTGGCCTCAGCCTATGCTGGTCTATGTTTATGGGGTGGGAAGCAGTGGGTGGTCTGCAACAGACCCTAATCAGCAGTGCAGTAGCCGTAGCAGCAGCTGTACCCTACTGGTGCAGATGTTCTGCAACCTACCATATCGCTTTTCTACTTTGCTCCCCCGCCCAAAGCCCTTTCTTTCATGCTTTGTTCAAGAACTATAACTTTTCCACAAACATGCAGACTTCGGCCTATTCTACACTATCTGTTCTCAGTATTCAATTATAAGCAGGGAAGTACTTGCTTCCACCACCCAATAGGGGATACCTAATCATCTCTGTATGAAGAAGGAGCTCAGATACCCTGGTGATAGGCCCAGGCACAAATCTAGACAAATGAACAGATAGCTTAGATTAAATACAGCGAGTCAAACAAAATTATTTCCTCAGAGTACACCAGCTAACAAAAAAAACTACAGCTGTACTTAAGCCACATTTAACTACACATATACAAATAACAGAATAAAGACCTTGTCTACCCTAGCTATTTGCATCGATTGAACAAAACCAGGTTTAAACTGATCTGGGCAATCCAGTGAAAATCCCTAGAGTAAACACATAAGCTATATGAGCAAAATTTAATGCGATTTAATTAAGTAATTTAGGCCTTAGAAGAAATTTACTCATTATTTTATATATTTATATATTGACCTAAATATGCTGGAAATTGACTAGACACAGAAAAACACAAGATGTCTAACTAAAAAGGGTTTTCAATGTAAATTGACAATGTATACACATAGGAAAAAACATAACACATTGAATATCAAAGGTATGAAAGGCTCTTTACAGGAATCCTAGCACACAATCTAAGACTGAGGGACAGGATGCAACAGAATGCAGGCAACTGAATGCTCATGTGTTAGGCAGCCCTTTACAGAAATACCAGAACCTGGTGACTAATGTGAAAGTTCCTTCTTTCTTTTACGTTTAATTGTACCTGGAATGTCCAAATCTTGCTTTAAATCATCAAACAATTTACTGCTGTGAAATAAATTAGTACAGCGGCAGCTTCTAATGGGCTGGCTGGCTCACAGTTACAGAGATGGAGAAACAAACATCGTCCTACAACCTGATTTGAAATGGCATAGTAATAAATCAAAGTTGGGTGCTTAAAAATTAGAGCTGCCTAAACTAGAAGCTGTACCATTTTATATCAGTGTCACCTAACGTGGGCACAGTTCCATCAGCACAGAGGTGCTTCATAAGCTATTCTTGTAGGAGAACAGGAAATAACTACAGCAGCGTAAGGCACTTTCATACTGGTACAGCTACATCCACTCAGGAGCTTTTAAAATAAACCACATCCCTAACTGAAACAGTTAAACTTTCAAGTGTACAACAGGTCTGAGTCTGTACCTAGGCACTATAAAAAGAGAGGCCTGATTCTTCAGAACAGCTGAGCGCCTGCAGTTCCCCTTGAAGCCAAAAGAAGTGACAGGTTCTTATTGCCTTTGAAAAGCAAGCCATCTTTATTGAGGTGCCTTACTATGGATTTAGGTGCCTAATTTTAGGCTATTATGTTGGAACAACTTTTATTTAAAGGTAAGCAACAATGCTACAATGTAAATTGATTTAGGAATACATGAGAGCACGCGCACATACTTTTTACATTGCCCCTTCCCGTAAATTCCTTTCATGCTGCTTGAAGCTCGAAGGACATCCCTGAACTGCTCTGTGGCATCACACTGACAGCATTAACAAACAGGGCTTCATTGGACATAGTGACATCTTTGAAGTTAGGGTGATGAATTCTAGAGTGTCGTCAGAAAGTGGCAGAGAATTTCCAAAACAGTAACATTTTTTTTTTAAAAAAGGGGAATTGAGTTTTCAATGGTGATTGTTCTCTTCATTCTATGCGTTTTGCTTCTAGTGGTGCCCTTCAGCACAGATTTCCAGCCTTACCTCACTGCAGTTCTCCTTTAAACAACACATTTGATATTGCAAACTTCCTTTGAAATTTATGGCATTCCTAATGAGAATGACTTTAAATGGAGTGACAAAAGGAGATGCTGAGACTGTGAGGTCACATGCAGGGTGCTTGTCACTCGCTGGCTAACGCCTCTGGGAAGGTCTGAGACAAGAGTCTTTGAAGCTTGTCACTCAGAGTAGCATGGAAAGGGTTAAGGAAAATCTCCATACATTCAAAGTCTTCATTCATTCATTCATTCATTCATTGACACTGATGTGTGACAATCACTGCAGCTGACTCAAACTGATGAGATATAAAATAGACATTGAACCATCACATATGGCACCCTGACAAAAGCATATGCTTTAAGAAAGTTTATTATATTTTTGTCCAAATAGAGAGTTCATTCTCATGCCTTCTGCAATGGGTGGTGTGTTATCTTTGATTGGGGTCTGCAACCAGCAGCACATGTGACTCTTTGGCTGCTCCCTTTTGGCTCCAGGTCCCCTCCTGCCACCAGGGAGCCCTGTGGGTGGCCCAAGCCAGGCTCCAGGCTGTCCTTGTCACCATGGGACTCTATGGGGGCTTGCTTCTTCTGGTTCTGGGTTCCGTCCCTCCTGCCAGGGGACCCTGCAGCAGGTGCCCTGGCCCAGATCCCACACCAGGGGTCTATACACATGACAGCTCTCAAAACACTTGGTTATTGAAGAAATTTTGTAAAATGGTTCTTCTTATCTTTTGGGTTGCAATGCAAACCCCTGTTTTAGAGAGACTATAGCTCTGTTTCAACTGCCAATGGAAGAAGTAAATACACTTTATTCCATTTCCATCAAATCTCTGCTTTGTTTTTCCAGCTTTGGGGAAAAAAAAGTCTTAACCACCACTGCAGGGAGAACAAGTATGGGCACTTACAATTCCCAGACAATGACATAGGTTAGCTGTATTTAACTGATTAGAAATGACCACTGCATTAAAATTACTACTGCCAACTTATAGAATTACCTGTAAATGTCTATATTCTAGTATAAAAATAGTTCTTACAGCTTTGAATAAAGTATTGGTTAAGCTTTTATGTTCACAAATGTATCTGTACATACACACTTCTATCAAGACTTGGGTGTGCCAATTTTGTGCTGCGTAGTTTAAGGAACCTTAAACAGAGGGTTAGTTTTCAGAAAATATTGACCACCATCCAATGAAAATCAGGTACCTTAAATTGAGCATGCAAGAACTTGGATATCCAAAATCAATAGTCGCTTGCGACTATCTTCATACGCACAATGGATCCAATCCTAGCTTTGTATTATTTCTGCCTGATTAGCAGAATGCAGGATTTCGGCCTGTATGTTTCAGAAAATATGCTATGGCCCCATTCTTATCTTAAATACACTGTCATAAGTCCAGTGAAGTTTTAACATAGTATAACTTGAATGGGATTAGTCTAGATTTATACAGGTGTGTAACTAAGATCAAAGTCCAGTTCAGCTCTGCACCAATCTGGTGCATTCATCTTTATCCTTCCCTCCACCCCACAAAGCCAGCTGTCTGTTTTGCTCTTCCCATGACACTGATCATGCTCACTTGTTTGGGGGAAGAAATATAAGCACAGAAATATTATTAATAATATTTCTAATATTAATAAGTGATATTTTTCAGGAGTGCCTAATAAACTTAATCACCCAACTCTCATTCAAAGTCAATGAGAGCTGGGCACATAAATCTCCTATGCATTTCTGAAAGTCTCACTGTACAGACTTGTAACCAGTAGCAATAATTCATTAACAACATACACAGCAGACCACCCCAGAGCTTCTAAATGAGTTCTTCACATATTGTATAACTAGTAAGAAAATTCTCCGCTGGGCTACAACAAAAGATCAGATTTTGCAAGCTAAAGTAATACCTACTTCCAAAAACGAGTCCCCTATTTAGATAATAAGACACTATTCAATTCAGTGCAAATAACTGACATAAGTGATAGAAGCAGTACAGCTTCTTTTTGTCAAAGCCAGAAAGCTGGACTTTAGGTGTTGTTTAAAAAAAAAAAAATCTTGAAACCACTGGAAAAAGATGTGAGCTCCAATCAGATTGTGGAATGATAATATGCATGGGGTGAGATTTTACAAAGTACTTCTTAGCACAAAAACCAGAGGCCAGCTGGAGGTGGGAGCTAAAGCAGCTTTAAGATATCTTTGTACCCTCCTAATCCCAGGCTGCTCATGGGGTTGCAGAGGCCCCAGCAGCCTCATGGGGCTCCCTTGTGGGCCATCAGGCTGCTCAGTAAGCCATTAGTACTATGAGCACTGGAGCATGGCCCTGATAAACCCTGACCTACACCCAGGCTTGTAACCAGTCCTTGTAGGACCTGGCTGTCCTCCACAATGCCAGCATCAGGGAGCCCTTCCTCAATGAAGTATGACTTCATAGGAACTTCTTGTGTCACTCTGCTGACTTTTACCTGTTACAGACCTGAACAGACCTGAGGACCTTATCCAGAATTTGCCACATAACCCTATAAACACTCAATTACATCGAACTGAGTGAAACATTCTTCCATGTAAAATCAAGTCCTTTGATCTGTTCCTATAAGGAACATATGAAACAATTTCTACACATGTTTCATCTGTGCATTTATAAGAAGCACGTACTGTAATCCAGTACCGTTACCAGAAGGCAGTTCCAATAACAACTGACTCCCAGGAGCAATATTTCAGGCTCATCCAAGTTGTCATTCAAATGAAGTGAGTATTCTGGTTACACACATCCTGTTAACCACAGCTAGTCAAAATGGCTTTTTCATCTCAAATTTTCCCCTATTGCATTTTAAAGAAATTCAGTTTTTGATATCAAAACCAATTGTGAGATGTTTATGGTTTAATATCTGGCTCATGATAGGCTCATGCATAAGCCAAATAAAGAACATTATTAAAAGTCTAGGGTTGTTGTGTTCAGTATAAATGATTTCAGCTCTAAGTGAGCTTTTGTAGTCCCAGCAAGGCTACTAAAGTAGTTCAAGGGATGCGCTGATGGTGAGATGGACTACAAGCAGACCCCTGCAGAGCTCTATGTGGAGACTATTCCCAGTAATAGTAAATTATTAAAGATGGAGTCGATAAAAGCATCATTGATATTTAAATTAATGTTATTGTGTGTTTACATTAAATCCGTAATCCTTTTTATGAGTAGAGAGTGGAATGTTTTATTCAGAAAGAACCAGTTTATTTTTAGAGTAAGACTGAAGACACTTCACTCAAAAAGGAGTCCAAAATTTTAAGTCTTTAGGGCAAGAATTGCCTCTTAATGACATATTTGTATAGATGCCTAGCACAGTGGGGCCATATTCCTTGATCCAGACCTTAGAGTGCTACTGTAATACAAATGAATACATATAAATGTAATAAATACTGGCCAAAACCAAAACACAGTTCAAGAATCTTTGACTCGGCACAAGATTTTGACGCTGTTCTTTCGGCACTTGCTTAAGTTATTTAGAATAGTGGTTCTCAACCACTGTGTCACCACACAGCAGTAAATGTGTCGCAGATAGCTGGGGAGATCTCTGGATTTGGCCCTGAAGAAGCGGGCTGGCGTGTTGCGTAGGATAATGACATGCTGTCAAGTGTGCTGTGACTCACAAAAGGTTCAGAATATCTGATTTAGAAGGTATGGATTGATTCTGATCTCAGTTACATTGACTCTAATAGCATTAAAGCTGCATAAAAGACAGGTGTTACGTATGTGTGTACTCAGGCTCTGTGTATAGCTCATACAATATCCCAGCATGGTAATTATCCAAAACCTGTGTCAGAAATGCAATTCCATGCCCAAGTAGCTGAGTCACAACAAGTGATAAAGGCGAAAAAACAAAATGACGATTGCAGAGATGTATGGCCTGCCTGCTTATTTTCAAGTGAATAATTGTAATGTCATCCAGCTTCAGTCAGGTTGTATCAGATCACCACAGCTTTTCTGCCAGATTCAAAGGCAAGAATACAGCCTTCCTGAGTAGCTTCCTCATGCTGCATTTACACTCCATTCTTAGTCACAAGATGAGGATTTGAAATTGCAGCCCAGTTCTCCTGCTTTGTGGCTAATTCCCCAGTGTGTTTGTCTCCCTATAAATGCCGTATGACTCAAGCGGAAGAAAAAACACCATCTAATATGGAACTTTAAAAATTTTTCCGATTTTTTAAAAATTATTTTCATCACTAATGTGTCTAGTTTTTCATATTGTTTAGTCACAGGGCCTCACTGGCCTAGTGAAGCTGAGCCACACTATTAGTTCAACAAAACAAACAAGGATTCCTGTAGCACTTAAAGACTAACAAATTTATTTATTTCATGAGCTTTTGCAGGAGAAAATCCCAATTGTTTCTAACTTTTACTGAGGTGATGAAGACCCTAGGGTATTACATTTGATAAAGTTTGTGTGTGTTATTATAACAGAATATATCTCCCAAGTTTAGCTAGCCATGTTATGAACTTACAGAACAGACATACCACGCTGGGCAATAAAATTTCTCAGAGGTATCTGCTGTTCTTACCGGGCTAAGGTGAACTACATTATGCAAAGAGGCCTGTCTTTTTTAAACAGATTTTCAACAAACTGCTTTTGTCAGTGCATATGTGCATGGTTGCTCTCTTACATACAAGCCCAAGGTCTCTCGGGTCTTTTTGGATTAAATTCTCTGAAACATGTGATACCATTTTTTCCCAGCCCTGTCTTCACATGGTACTGTCATTACACAGCTGCTTTCCTTCAGTAAATATAGACATTAAATACTGAATAAACCCAATCTTAATCCTTTCTCTTTCCCAAAATTAAATAATTAAAACAAAACCACAAATCTACTGTGTTAAATGTGTTCTCAGACAGGAAAAATAATGGCTTCAAACAGAAAACAACAAAAAGTCCTGTGGCACTTAAAGACTTATGCATTTATTTCTTCCATGAGCTTTCATGGGAGAAAATCCCACTTCGTTGAAAGCTCATGTAATAAATCAGTTTGTTAGTTTTTAAGCACCACAGGACTCCTTGTTTGTTTTGCTGAACTAAACTAACACTGCTGCTGCTTTGGAACTTGACTTAAAATAGGTTTCAATTCCATTTTTCCCTCAGACAGTTGTTTCAACATCCTGACTTGTTATTGGGTTCATACGCATATATAGTACATTACATTAATAATAGTTGGCAGGTTTTGTTGCTCATCCTGCTATCTGAGTAGTTTTCGTGCCAGGCCCAGTTTATTAACACAGTTTCCTTCTACTATTGCTTAATTTCTTTTCCTTCTTCTTCTTACTGCTTCTCCCCCACCCACACCGTCATTCCAAATTTCTTTTTCCAGTGTCCAGTAGAGGGCAGCTGGATTTAATTTCTTTGGAGCTGGAGTCACTGAGAAGAATCAGGAATTTGCATGGCAGTCTTTTTTCCTGGCAGTTCATTCTTGTAGAAACTGAGCTGAGAGGCTCAGAAAGTGGGTAAACCAAGAAGAATAAATAAAATAATATTTACATCTAGATCAGCAGGAGAGAGAAGGTGGCTTCACGTCCTTACACACCAGATGTGTCTGTGATATCACTGCATAGGAAGACAGCAGAAGACACCATTTTGGTAAACTTGTGGCTTTCTAGACTCTCTTCAGAAAGGAAAGGCTCACAGAGGTGCTCATGAGGGACTGGTGCTCAAATGCATTCAAACCTCACACATTTCCATGATGGGCAAAACAATCCCCTATATTATTTCACACAGGTTCTGTATAAATATGACACTTCCAAAACCACAACAAAATGGTGGCACATCTCCATTCCTCTTTTTCCTTCTCTTTGTCATTTGCTTCCCTTCAGTAAAAGGTACAGCTCAACCTATCTCCTGTCCCTCAGGATCCCTACGCAATATGCTGTATGAGGGATATGCCCACTTCCTCCAAGAGAGAAGGGGGCTAGCATCTATATTAGATAAATATGTATGTATTCTCCTCAGAAAGATCCCCGTTCAGCAAAGGTCTTAAGTATGTGCATATTCAGAGAGCATTTAAACATATGCTTAATTTTGAATATGTGCTTAAATCCCATTGACTTAAAGTTAAGCACATGCTTAAGTCTTCTCCTGAATAGGAATGATTTTCTTTCTCGGGGCCTATAAATTTGGAGGGTGGTGAAGAGATAAATGGTGACAGTGACAAGAGGGGTAGGTAAAGAAACCACAGAGGGGGACAACAAGGTGCTGAAAGCTGTCCCTCCTGTTGTCCAATCACCACCTTCCAAAATCTGTAGTTGTGAAACTATTCAAAAATGACCACAATATTCATCTCAAAGTCTGTGTATACGGCACATAAAAAAGACTTCAGCTGAGGTGAAACCCACAGAAATGCTTGTAGTTATATGAAAAGAGGAAAAAGTCTTTTTTCAAAAGAGCCACTTAAACTTTCTCAATCCCGTCTTCTCCTACTGCTTCCCTGTTCAAGCCCCCTTTCACCAAAAGAGTCGGTCTAAAGCAACAGTGATACTACACTATGTTGTATGGAAACAGGGTCGTCATGTTCCATTTTTTTCCTCCCCTTGTTCTTGTCCTGCTGGCCCATTTGTGTATATGTAAAGTTTAAATAAACAATATTTTAATAATAAATATGAAGACATTGCACTCAAAACAAGAGATCGACTGCTGTTCGCAGTGAGCAGGAAACTCAGCTGCAGTGAGTTCATTTACTTACCTGAGCGCTTCACCACAATGCTTTGAAATATTGCGACACACACTTATCATATCCTTCCTGGAAAACAACTTGCGAATTCTTCTGCATGAGATCTGAGAAAAAACTGCAACTGAAAAAAAAAACCTTTCTACTCACTACTGGCTTCCAAAGGAGACAGGAATGCTATTAGCTATAACTAGTTGAACCTATTAATGCATAAGGGGTGGAAAATTAATAGGATTGGTGGCTATTTTAAGCAGGTGAACAAAGACCTCCATAATGTGATTTTTCAGCACTACATGTCAAACGTATGCACAACTGCATGATTATTTTTTCTTTTTTTGCAGTTATTGTGATTGCATGTGTAAATTGGGTAAGTGACTAGAGGGCCGATAAATGAGACTAGTGGCACTTTTAAAGACTACCAAATTTATTTGTTGCATGAGCTTTCATGGGAGAAAATCCCACTTCTTCAGACGTTTTGAAAATGGAGGAACTTACAGAATGGGAGGAAAATAAATGCAGGGAAATGTAAGAAAGAGGATCAGGTCAGATTGCTACAGCAAATCAATGCAATTGTTTAGATTCAAACAGTGAAGAACAGCATATGACTTACATTTCCCTGCATTTATTTTCCTCCCATTATCTGTACTTCTCCATCTTCAAGCATCTGATGAAATGGGATTTCTTCCACGAAAGCTCATGAGATAAATAAATTTGTTAGTCTTTAAAAGTGCTACTAGACTCCTTGTTTGTTTTGCTGAAGTAAATAACATGGCTGCCCCTTTGGAACTGGTAAATAGCTAATGAGACCTATAGCCATTTGCATGCAGGGCTAACCAATTTTCAGGTGCAATTGTAACAACTCCATGTGTAAATCAGGAACACAATTGTACAGTTTACTTGCACATCACAACAACTATTGAAAGGGCCTTATCAACACCAAGAAAACTAGGATCCATAATGTATCGTTTAAAAAAAAAAAAAAGAGGACTCTTGTAGCACTTAAAGACTAACAGTTTTATTTATCACATGAGCTTTCATATGCAATAAATAAATCTGTTAGTCTTCAAGTGCCACAAGACTCTGTGCCTTTTTTGTTTGACTAGACTAACACAGCTACCCCTTTGGAACTTGGCATAATGTATCATATTGCCCCACAGGCACTAGCAACCGTGGACATAATAGCTGTTACAAGAAAACAATTGTTTTTATGCCTCTGAAATCCCTACCATCCCTTAGCATACTCAGTCCCTGCCCTTGCAAGACGTGCCAAATGTTCCTTATATGCCATTTTTTTTTCAATTCTCCAAGCGCATTTGAGTTTTAAAAACACACCTAGAACAACCAGTGAAGAAAACGCTTTTACCCGCTGAATTCCTTTGTCACAACTGAAATATGAAGATAAATATTTCTTTATAAGTTATTTGGGGCGAGGACCGCCTGTTTGGACAGCACCTAGTACGCTGGGTCATACAGATCTATGACAGGCTTCTAAGCACTATGCAAACACCTAATAATTAAGGAGAAGGGGAAGCTTATTTACATACATTAAGCCCAAACATTTCTGAGTCAACCCTTAATCATGAAAAGCAAATAGTCTAGCACATGAGTCACCATTCTAACTTTTAAATAAAGTTGAGTCTTACAGAGCCATCTGCAAAGAGTCTAGACTAGTGGTCTGCAACCTGTGCCTCCGGAGCAATATGCGACTCCTTGACTGCTGCCTTGCAGGTCCAGGCTCTGGCCCCCACCTGCCACCAACGAACCCTGCAGGTGGTATGCTCCTGGCTGCAGCTCCGATCCGTTACTGGGGGACCTTGCAGACAGCCTGCACCAGGCTCCGGGCTCCCCACTGCCACTGAGGAACCCACTCCAAATTCCAGTTCCCTTTCACCAGAGGACCCTGCAACAAGACCATCCTCCCAACTCCCCCTACCAAGTGGCTGCACCCACTGTGGCTCTCAAAACACTTGGTTATTGAAGAACTTTTTTAAAATGGCTCTTCTTATCTTTTGGGTTGCCGATCCCTGTTCTAGACTCCTGTTCACATCAGCATCTATGATTCTAGACATGCATATTCAGTGTTCCTGTTAGTCCATTACAGATAGAGAGAAAGAGAGTGAGTCGTGGATCCAATTCCAATGCTTAGGTGGGCTGTGTGGGTGCGGGAGCCATACTTGAGAGTCCAAGACTGATGCACTTGCGGCAGAAGGATGTTACCATTAGCTGCCAAATACAAGATTTTCTCTCAGGTACACAAGAGTTTCTGGGCTCAGCATGATTTCTGAACCCCACAGGCGGGACCCACTGTTCAGGTTCAAGGTTTTAGTGAGAGTTCGAGGCTGCTGACACTGACCCGGATGCAATATGCTGGGGGCTCTTGGGTGATAGAGATTGATACATTCAATACAGGCCTGTTGTCCAGAGCAATGAGAACACTCACCCCATCTTTATTCACAAAAATGGGTGCGGGTGGGCAGAGTAACCAGGGTGCGAACAGGTACTTATGTAAAATAGAAAAGAAAAAACAAACCTAGTGTTAAGCCTTTGTGGTTAGAATTTCTTTTTTAAGCCTTGGAAAGTTTGAACTCCAAAGCTGTATCCATAGCTACCTGCTCAATGGAAAGACATATTGTCATATAAATAAAAAATGAAAAGTGTAAACCTCTCGGGCAATCCATTTCCACTCAAACAGCATTCTAAGTGTGCTGTTTGCATACATCGGTCATGGAGGCAGTGGCAGAAAACAATGGGGTGTTGAAGAACGTCTAAGGGCACAGCTATACTCCAGAGTTTTCAACAGCACACTGCACTGATGCAGCTGTGTTGCTGGAAGTCCCCTCATGAAACCGCTCTAAGCCAGTAGGTTTTCGAACACAGGGCCTGAGCCCAGTACTGGGTCACAGACCCTCAGGCACTGGGTTGCGGCACCCCCTGCTTCTGCTGCTGAAAGACTGGAATGCATTGCTCAAAGGTGTAATTGCAGGGTCACGAGCATAAATTCTTTTTTTCAAATGGGTCCCAAGAAAAATATTTGAAAACCACTTTTCTAAGCCAATGGCAGACAGCTCTTCTGTCTGCTTATCTACTCCAGTCCCAGAGTGAGGCCCTGCCAACATAGTACTGTCCACTCTAGTGAAAATATCTGTAAAACTAACATCAGGGAGGTGATTCATTCACCCCCCCGAGTGCCATACATTACGCCAACATAAGCTGTAATATAGACATAACCTAAGCATGACGTTGCAAGCAGGAATTATAGGCTGCTCAAAAATAAAAGCAACACTCATTTTGATTTGATTAGAGAGTAAAGCACGGCCAGAGATTAACTCAAATGCACACGCTACTGCACACTTGCTTCTGTCTGAAAAAATGCACAGTGCTCCTCTCCTTCTAATAAAGGTTGCCCAGCTGTTAACATAGTATCAAGGCCTAAAGAAGTAACTTATCTCTCCTGGCCTGGGTCCTGTTTTTATTGTTGCACACAATGGATGCAACATTGTGAGAGGAGTGCAAAATGTCACTTTCCACATGAACCATGCTTCTGAACCTGTTGGTACATATTTTTTTTTAAAAAAAAAGACAGATTCCTGTGTTCTTAGAAAGACACTGTCTTGGGTCTGAGAAATCAGCATTTATTTTAGGTTTATCAATGCAGTTCTGTGAGAGGAAAACACGCTACTGGATTACAGCTAAAGTTACAGCCTGAAAAGCATTGAATGATTTGTATGGATTAGGCCCATTGCTATGGACAAAACAGCCAAAAGCCATGAACCATTTGTATGTAACAGCACAGACAGCTATACAAAAGAGAAGCTGATGTTCAAAAGAGAAGCTGAGAGTAATGTGTAAGGTTTTATAATCTTTTGTATGGAACCAAGGTGTACAGTAGTGATGAAGTCAGTGAAAATCAAAACAAGGAGCCTTGTGGCACCTTTAAAGACCAAAAAATTTAAAGATTACTTGTTTGTTTTGCTGAGCTAGACTAACATGGCTACCCCACTGAAAATCAAGTTTGGGTAAGCTAGTTTGAATAAAATAAGAAGTAACCTGAATCTGAGCTAAGTGGTTTGAAAAGTTCACAGGTTTTTTTGTCCCCCTCCTTCACTCAGTTAATTATTCATTGATGCTCACATCATCCTAGCTGGAAGTGTGGCCAGGACTGCCATTTATATAAATGAACAAATTTTAGAGAGGTGCATCTGTTGGACAAATAAAAACTGGATAGAATGAGAGAATAAGCCACTTACAGATTTCACTGACTCCATAAATGATACAACCTATGAATTTAGCCTTCTATTCCTAAAGTATTGTGCTTTGGGGCTTGTTTTGGCTGGTTGGTTGGTTGGTTGGGGAGGTGGTTGTTCAAAACTATTCTGCAAATGGTTTGTGCAAGAAAATTTTAGCTTATGGTTTGTCTACAAATTGGATAACAAGAGAATTCACTGTAAGTCCATTTTCTTGTGATGTGATTGGTTACAATGATATATTTCTGTTTCCTGAATGAATGGCTAAAATAAAAACACTTTGATTTAATTGTTTGTTTGTTTGGGGTTTTTGTTTTGGTTTTGGTTGGTTGGTTGGGTTTTATTTATTTTCAGTTTGGGTGAGGGTTTTTATTTCTTTGGGGGGGGGGTTGTTTGCTTGTTTGTTTTTTCATCTGAAATTAGTTATTAGGCAAATAATGAAAAGGGATGTTCAGAATGGCCACCACACTACTTCTGGTAGTGAATGCTCTACCAAAATATTTATTTTCACTAGCTTTCATAAAACTTATGTTTCACTAAAATACTCGTGTATAAAAAGAGGCTCAGTTAAAAGCCAGCAAATAAAAGGGTCAAACAATTAATATCAATATGTTTTCTCTTCATAGAGAATAGTCAAAAACACTTTTAAAAAAAACCATATTGCCTTCACTGATCTATGAATATTTTCCCATTTTAGAACCTAAACCAAAACTTTAAAATTCTGGAAACACCTGTTACTTTTGGAGGTCTGGTAAGCTGCTAAAGATCTGTACCTCTACTTTCTTTGCTTCCCCCTAAGACTCTACTCCTGGGCTTGTACACACAGATTGGGGAACTACAGGACATACAGCTATTAAAATACATTTGCGTGCAATTGCAATTAGAGCTGCAATTATGTAGGCACGTGTTAGTCCACACACAGTTGCTTGCCTAAACTGTATGGAAATCTGGCCTTTCATTGCAAGTGAGATTATTGGTAGGAATCAATACACATCTCAAGCTGTTATAGCACAGTGGTAGAACAAAAATACATATTTCAATCCTGCTGAAGTAATCTCTTTAGATTGAATAACTTGCCATAATCCTCGCTTTCATGGTTCAAAGTTAGTTGCATCAATAATGTGCAGTAGGGAAAATGTGATACTACAAGGTTAGATGAGTGAAAAAACAAATATAAATCCCATTCCAAACTACTTGTCACCTAATAAAAGATATTTTGGAGGTATTTCAAAATTTTCAGATTTAGAACAAAGCCAAATTTTTAAATCTCAGATAACTTGGCAAAATACAGCTTTTGTCCTCTGTACAAGTCTAATAGAAATATTTTCCAATTTTCAGTTTCTAATGAAGCTCAGTTCAGGTACCACAAAAGAACAAAATGTCATCTATTGAAAAGCACAGTTGATAAAACAGGTATTCCTATGGTAGAATAAGGTAACTTGCTTGTGTATGAAAGAAATTTTATGTACGCACGCGCGCGCGCACACACACACACCCACTCTTTTAGAAGGGCCAGATGAAATCCTTTATATAAGTTCACTGACTTCCATGAAGGAGCATAAAATCTCAGTTTCACCCATTAAGAAGATAATGACAATAAAACCATTTTATTAAATATTTCTTATTATTACTACTAAATATTTCCAATTTGACCTTCGTTCTGGGAGGATATCCTTTCTACCTCTGTGAAATCACTGATTGCCAGATGAAGCTATTTTTGGCAAAAGAAAGGAGATGTCTATTGTTATGGAATCAGTTTTTGATTTTATGGATCCAGCTCTGAGTAATTATTTCCTTTCAGTCCACTCAGTTAAGCAGAGAAGAAATCCCTGTAATATAGGTTTTTAAGAAATCCCAAAGCTTACCCTTCACTTAAATAAGTTTAGTTTCATTTGAGTTAATTACATTTTTACTAAATTTTCTATTATAGACAAGTCCTTAAAAATAGCTATTAAAATGTGAATTCATAAAAATCAGAAATTAGAGAGAGAAAATTTGATTAATTAGATCAACAATCATTGCTTATTTCCCTGCTATTCCAAGATTGTTCTGTATACTGTACCTGGCCTTGTCCACGTTGAGACATTGACCAGAATGGCTATTGCAGAATCACTCCCCAGAGAGACTTTCATTTAGAAACAAGAGTGCCTTTTTCTGGTTTAGGTTAATTTAGTCTATTTTAGGGTTTTAAACAGCCACCCTTTATCATAGTATCTGAGACGTTCCATGTAAAATCAATAGCAGTAGTGAAGTTCCAAGTGGGCTTCACCCCGTCTCTGGCGCTTTCCCTTTTTGGAATCCAAACACCGCATGGGGAGGGTTTTTGATGCGGTGGGGGGGGGGTATTTTTTTGGATGTAGCAGTTATCAATCATGTGAGTGTCATTCCTACAGTAGAAAGGCTTTTGCAATGAGGATGATTTTACAGCATTTCCTAAATATGGTCAGGCTAATTCTGAAAGTGCCTCATTTTCTTATGAAAAATATTTTGTAGTTGGGTCTCTGTAATCAAAACAAAAGAGGAGTCTTGTGGCACTTTAAAGACAAATGCTTTGTCTGCAGCTCTCACATGGTTCATCCTGGGTTTAGCAATCTACATTTCCCCAGAGGAGCACAGCTATGACAGCAGCTCATTGATTGAAATCCAGCCTTTGATGTAGCTAGATCTTACTCGTTAGTATATTCTCCAGTTCCTCATCCAGTCTGGTTTTAAAATGACTCAAGGACCTCTCCTGTTAATAAAATATTCCAGTCTAGAAGATCTCATTGCTATTCTGCCTAATTTTTCCTTTGGTCAATTTCATTCTCAGCCTACACTATCCATCCCACTCCTTGCTGCTTACAACCTTCAAATATTTGTGGATAGTTCTCATATCCTCTTTAGTCACTATTTGACCATATTACACATTTGGGTCTTTTTTTTCTTTTCTTACCAAAAAAAAAAAACAAAAACCCACCAACCTCAAAAAATCTAGCTACTTTTGTTGCTGTTCTCCAAGTTCTCTAGGAATTGTCAGTAGATCCCATAACTGTAAGGGAGAGTGAGTTGATGCTTGAATATTTGATGCTTGAATATTCTTTGTGAGAGCCCCTTTCTTTTGGAATGCCCCTTGTGCCTGGTTCAAAAAACACCCAAACCTACTCTCCTTCCAGGACTATTGCAGAGTCAGCTTGCTTTAGCGGTCTTTGAACAGGCCTGTGGTAGTTGGTGGGATATCTGTCTAGAGCAAAAGTGGGTTGACTGGTAATTTGAATGAATATGATCATCTACCAAATGCTGATTAGTATTAGATGTGATGGGAAGAGTGGGGAAGGAGAAATGCTGCTGCATTGATTCAGGCTGTAAATGAACAAGACGCAGACATGTGCTTATTGTTATAAGTCATAGGGCTCAGAACTGCAACGAGGCAAGCATGTTGATTTGAATCCAACAAAGCACTTGGGTTGATTTTAAGCACGTGTAATTTTGTTGACTTCAACTGAGCTACACAAATTCACTCCAGCTATGGATAAGAGTCAGAATGAAATACATAAAAAAATATTCTGTGTAACATCCTCAGTGTTTATACACTGGAGAGAGGTAACGTTTAAGTTAGTTTCACTTGAGGTTTCGTAAACTTGGGTGTGTTCCTCCGATTCAGTATAGTAGGCAAAACAAGTCAGGCTCTGTGTATTGCATGCAAGTTTATGAGGATATGTCCAACCATCTGTTATGAAAGCATGAAACTGAATAAAAAACAAAACAAAACAAAACTTTCTAGATAACAGTAAAGAAGCCCCACCTGGATTTGCAGGTTGTTAAAGCCCAGATAAGTTTGGCAAAAGCTATCAACTTTTGTTCTCTTCTTGTGTGTCTACCCAGCTCATTTGGGTTTCAGTATAAAAGGCTTTCATAGCCATAATCCTAATTTCTGAAAGACTTCTCATTAATTTAGTTATTATCCTCTTCCCTCCCAAAACAAAATATCCCACAACTCATCAGATATGTATCATTCTTTTGGCAACATACCGTGACAGACCATGGAGTAAGAAATCAAAAACTGATACTTTACCAGCTCTGAAACTCATGATAAGTAATATGGGCAAAGGATATAGAATATGGGCCAACCCAGAGTTACTTATCAGGAGCTTCTGAATTTATGCCCAGTGTTTCCCAGCCTGATAAAAAAAAAAAGTGTTGGGAAAAAAAGAGTACTTTCCATTGCTGTTATGTAACCTCCTTCATCTGACCCAAGACAGTGAAAGTCCAAAGTCCTAGAACTAAGCCTTTTCAGGACCGGTACTATATAAAAAACTCATAACACATGCTCCGAGAGATCTCCCACTGGGATTAATAATGGTACATAAATTGTTTAAAACAAAGGAGTTGCCCTGGAATCCGAGGTAGAAAATTGGTGACGTTCTGAATGCAGTTAGTCTGTTTACACCAGGTTTTGATTTGGTCCTAAATTCCTCGTCTGGATTCCTGTTACAACAGAAAGATTATTTGGCTTCAGTCACGAATAAAGATTAGTAAGAACATTTTTGAAAACCAAAACTGGAAAGCTTCTCTATTCTTTGTTCCTCATTATGAGGCAGTACATTGGGTTTGCAACAATGACCCTGAGAGAACAACTGCCTGCTTGCTAGCAACATTTGAAGCCCTCTACCTGCCTTATTTACATACAAAGCAATTGTTAAAATAGCTAGTTGTGAAAGAGAATTCCAGCTGTTCTGTCTTTCTCACTCCACCTTTTACTGTGTCAGTTACACACAGAAAGGTGGTTTCCAAGTTGCAAAATGCTGTGGGGAATCAGTCTCACTCTTTTCTATTTCCTTTAGCAAACAAGGTTTGGGCTAAAACAGGAAACAGGTATGTGCAGTCCATTCCTATGTGAAACCCAGAACCTGGTTCCTAGTGGTTCTTTCTTTTCCTTTCAAAACATAAATAAGATTAAAAAATAAAGAAGTGTCAGCGAGCTAGTGTTTCAGTTTCTAGTCAGTTCACACATGGCAGGAAATTAGGTAGCTTTCCACGAACATGTGTTGTTCCACTTTTGGCTCAGAAGGTTGGAGGCAAATGCTATCTATCAAATGTAACAGTGAGTGTTGGTACTAAATACACTTCTCAGTATATTTTAGTATTTCATATGGATTCCTATCAGCCTGTTGCTCATTTATCATATTACACTTCCCTCCATTTATTTCGTCCCATTCTGTAAGTTCCCCCAACTTCAAAGCATCTGATGAAGTGGGATTTTCTCCCATGAAAGCTAATGTGATAAACAGATTTGTTAGTCTTTAAAAGCGCAACAGGACTCCCTCTTTGTTTTAAATGATTTAGGTTTCTAAGCCTTGTTTTGAAAGTGTCTTAGGAACCTTCTCATTACAAGTCAAAGAGCATAAGAGCCAGATATTCAAAGGTATTCAAGCCGCAAGGAGGCTGTACAAAAGCATCTAAATTTCAGTGACTAACAATGATAATTAAGTTGCAAACCTGCTTATGCACTTTGGAAAATCCTAGGAGGCATGGATGTGCTTCTTTAAATGCCTGAAGACCTTTTCAGATCTGGTCCTGAGTTGCTTTTGAAACAGTGACTAAACAACTGTGTTACACAGGAGCTTGCGAAAATATTATTTTCATCCCTAAATCTGCAAAGCTTTTTGCAAATGAATCATTATCCCCATTTGGGGAAACTGAGGCACAGAGTGATTAAGGGAATTGCCCATGAGCCCACTGAGCTCAATAGCAGACCTAGAACTTCAGAGCATGTGGTCCTACCCCCTTGCTTACTGCTCCTAGTAAGGTAATTGAACCAAATACACTCCAACACATTGCACGTTTAATACAAAGTAGCACTACCATGCTGTGTGGCTATTTTGAATTTCTAACAAGTGCATAAAGCTGATCTAATGAAAGTGGAAGCAATCTACCAAATAATCATACTGCGCTGTGAACACTGTGTGACTGACTCCTATCAATAATCTTTAACGATATAGTAGGTGAGCAAACAAACAGCAAAAACAGATGATCTCACTGTTAAACATTAGAGCATGAAAGAAGTCGACATAGGCATCATTAACAAGAGCTTCATAATCCTTGGTCTTCTAGTAAAAGGCACTTCTCTAATAATTTCATTTCAAACACAGTATTTTTGGTGCCAGCTTTATCCACTCCGTGGGCTAGTCACAGGGTTTCCCATCTTTACTCACCTGGAGTTGGACTTTATTACTTGAGCAGTCCAGCAATGGGAATATTTATGGAGTGAAGTAATACTCAGTGGGAGAAATGCACCTATGGGTCAGCACAGGGCACACAAGGTCAGAGACTTAATATATGATGGGACAAGGTCATGCAAGAATTCCCGACGTGAGGATAGCTGTATTGAGCTTAAAATCAATTTGATTGCTACAGTGAGTAAAGATTGCAACATCTAATCCAGAAATGCAAGATCTGAACTTGCACGTATTTAATTTGCCATTAGCTCCATTACTTATCAAGATGGAATTTCTCATTCTGGAGGCTGACATATTACATCAGCTTTTTTCACCCACTCTGCCTTTCTTTTCCGAGTCACAGACGCCTAATCTTCCAACATACAAGGTAATGCCACAGCAGTCACCTCACATTAGAAGCTTTTCTAGATGGGGAAAACCCAACCTATGAAAGTTTGATTTTTGTTTTTACTTTGGCCAAAGCACAGTGCAAAGTAGTGTTAAGTTCTGCCATTAATAGTTCTACCACTCTCGGAAAATAACTTTAAAAATCTGTAAGACGTTCAAAAGGCAGAGACCATAAAGCCAAGTTTACAAAGGTATTTAGGTGCCTATGGACAGATGTCTGGTGGGATTTTTAAGAAGCACTTGAGTGGGTTAAATGCCTCATTTTCATTGGGAGTTGGACACCTAACCTGCATGAGCTCTTTTTAAAATTCCAGTAGGCATCAATTTGCATCTTTAGGCACCAAAGTACCTTTATAAAAATATGGTCCTGTGTCTGCTTATGTGTTTGTGAAATCTAGGCCTGGCTGAGGCCTTTAAGTGCTATAGCTTTAAAATTGCATTTGTGCTTTCACTTTAATTTTGAAAGACGGAAATTAACAGCTAGATTTTGATACCCAGTCACTTTGAGTAATTGCTCCATTGCAACCAATCAGAATCAACATGGAGGAAGATGCTACTTTATGTGTGTAATGGCAGCAATAACTGTCCCTAAATGATCCTAATCTGATTTAATATTATCAAGGAGGATTCTGCCATCTTTATTTATGCTGAATGGTACCTTGCAGCATGAGTAATCCCACTGAAATCAAAGGCACAACTCAGTGTGAGTAAAGCTGTTGGAATCTGGCTCTTACCAGTTCCAAAGGGGTAGTCATGTTAGTCTACTCCTGCAAAACATGCGATAAATAAATTTGTTCGTCTTTAAAAGCGCCACCAGACTCCTTGTTTGTTTGGCCCTTACAAAGCACTATAAAATGTTTTGCTTTTAGGGAACAACCTTACCAACCAAATTCCTGAAGCATAATTAGGGAGCTATGAAAGTAATCTATTTATAGACTTTGAAAAATTCTTATTAAAAATTATGTTAAGTCATAACTTGAAAAAAGACACATTTGTCTGGCTCTGTGTGCGGTTTTAACAGGGGTCTAGACATTTTGCCTGTGTGTGTTTAATGGGATATATATACAGTGTATACTATCCTACTGTAGATCTATTTCCACATCTCACACATATTTTTTGCATAATATCAGCACTAACCTTTGAGTCACCCACATCCTGGTATGCATCACCACATTTTCTTTATGAAACAGAAGAGAATCTTCACATAATCTCTGACACAGACAGTGATAAATTGCATTTTTTTTCTCCTCTATTTCTTTGTGAAAAGGGGCTTGTGTGGGAAAATTCTGACACCAGCTCCTCCTTACTCTTTGGAAGTATTGTTTATGAAACAAATTTGTATGCCCTTCAAAAGCCATTCTAGTTTTTATGGTATCAATTTAAAACACCTGCTTTTTTTTAAAAAATAGCCTGAACATTGTCCCAGTTTTGTCTTATTTCTTACTCAGTGTAAATACTGGAGATCTCTGTGGCTTTGCCTACACCTGGAAAATGACCTCTCCTATGCTACTGTGCCCCTTCTTTGCCAAGACTGTAGCGAGTTGGCAATGTGGCCAACTCAAAATTTTATCATGAATCTTTCTATATTTCATGTATTTCTTAGTATTTACTTGATGTACTACTTAACGTCTCAGCTGTTGGAAGGAAGAGATTACAAGAGAATCTCAGCAAGTGTCCCATTAGTGCAACATATCCTGATACAATAGCAACAGCAACAGAAGAGGCTCGAGACAAAGGACGGTCCAAGGTTAGGGCCTTAGTCAGGGACTTAAAAAATTTGTGTTCAGTGCTGTACCACAAACCTGTATAGATTTGTCCACATTACTTAGTATCTGATTTTTAAAGGTACATAAATGCATAAAAATGAGGACTGATGACCCCTAAGTAGATATTTGAAAGCATCTGATTGCTAATTTTCGTTGATTCAATAGGAGTCAGGCAGGTGGGGGGTTTGGAGAATCTTACTGGGTATCCATTTGCCTTTATACACCTACCTTTAAAAATCTGGCCCTTAGTCTTAGCCAGATTTAGGGGTCTAAGAACTTTTAAGGATCCATGCCTCAGTTTCCTAGCTACAACATAGGGTATGTCTACACATAACCTGGTTATTTCGAAATAAAAGAGATTAGGTCCACACGATGTATTCTTATTTGGAAATGATGGGATCTGTCATTTCAAAATAAGAACTGTCGTTTTGAAACAGCTTAAACCCTGATAGTTTCGAAATGGCAGTTATTTCGAAATGGTTGGTTCGAAATAACACCGTTTGGATGGGTTATTTCAAAATAACCATTATTTTGAAATAACGCATTAAGAAGGAAGTGTTGTCCCCTGCCCGTGACTGCCAACATGCTAAAAGGCTTCCAGAGCCATGATAGCACGTGGCTCTGCAGGCTCTGAGGGGAAACGGCGTGCCCCTGTCTGGAGCACTGAGGAAGTCCACCTGCTCCTTAACATCTGGAGCAGGCAGGACATCCTTTCCCAGTTCCAGGCTAGCCACCAGAACCGGGACATTTACACCGACATCACGGCGGAGCTGTCTGCCCAGGGCCACAAGCGCACCACAGAGCAGGTGCGCACAAAGATCAAGGCCCTGAGGTAAGACCATGCTCGCATCATGGAGGCACGCGAGCTCCAGGGGGCAAGTAGCACTGCTACCTGCCCTTTCTATATGGAGCTGCATGCCTTCCTGGGGGCTGAGCCCAGTGGCCTGCCAGCCCTGGCAGTGGACACTGGCCACTGCCCCAGCACCTCATCAGGCCCTGACAGAGGAGACACCAGCTCTGAGGTGTCACTGGACGTCGGGCAGCCTCCTGTCCTGCCACCACCACCATCAGCAGAGGCTGCACTGGGGACTCAGGAGCTCTTCCCCGTCACCCACGAAGACAGTGCCAGCAGCAAGGAGGAGCACCGTCCTCCCGACGTGCCGACCCCGGGGGAGTCCAACACGGATGACAGGACGTCCCAGAAGACATCTGGAGCCCCTGTCAGTGAGTCTTCCTATCCCATACAAGCAGGCAGGGCTAGGCCTGCCCAGGTCACAGGCAGCAAAGGGGTCCAGCACAGGGACAGGCAGGGCACAGGGCTAGGGGAGGCAGAGGCCCTCCCATGGGCACGGGTACCTGAGAGACATGTGGCACCAGGGTGACAGGCCCCTGCGTGCCTGAGGTTGGTTAACACGGGATGAGTGTGACAGATGCAGCTGCATCTTGGGCAGGGTGCACAGCATGCAGACCAGACCACTGGCAAGTGGCCTCGGGAGACTCCACAGAGCAAGTCCTTTGGGTGAGTCCAGCTCACCACTGTGGGCACCACTAGGCCATGCGTGCCTCTGGAGCAATGTCCCACAGGATCCAGGTCCAGATTCCTGCTGACAGTGAGGGCGGAGCTGTGTGCTGCAGACAGGCTGCACACAGGCAAGGCCAGCAGCCAGCAGGGTCCAACCCTGTTTTATGCTTCCCTCCAGCAGTTTGTGCAGCCACCAGCTGTTGAGCATGGAGCCCACCTGGCACCCCCAGACCCAGGAGGAGGAGGAGGAGGAGGAGGGGTCCCCGGACACAGGGGGGAGTCCTGGCCAGCCTGGAGGACTTAGGCAAATGCGCCAAGGCATCCACCTAGGCCTGGCGGCAACAGCAGGCTCCCCGCCAGGATGCTGCCCTCCAGCTGCTGCGCCAAGTGGCTACCACTGATGACTGCCTGGTGGCCGCGTTCGAGCAGCAGGCCACGGCCATGGATCACCTCAGCACAGCCCTGGGGGATGCAGCCACCAGTCTGCGCCGCATCACAGACAACACCACCCCACCAGCAGCCAGCGGAGCACCGCCTCAGAGCCTTCCTCCAAGGCAACCAGGGACCCAGGGTGGCCATGGGCAGGGCCGTGGCAGATCCCCTCACCAGGACCCCACCAAGACCCTGCTTGAGAACTCCCGTCCCACCAGTGACCCCCACCCAAATCCCATCTCCCAGTTGAAGGCCCTCCCCCCAGTCACCCCACACATTTCCACATCCCCTATCCCTCTCCAGCCCTTCCTTGCCCCAACCCCCGTTATGTTAAAATAAACAGCTCACAACTGATATTAGTGAGTGTGTCGTGTTTTATTGGGTGTGCTTCCCAGTGTGGGTAGATGGGTGGGGGCTGGCTGTGGTAGAAGCGGGGAGAGGGTAGTGTGTGGTGGGACAGGCCTAGCCCTCAGAGGTCCGCCTCTGTGGCAAAGGTGTTTGTGAGCACATCATGTACTGTGACAGCCCTTCAGGATGCCCGCTTCTGTGGGGGCACAGGTGCGGGCTGCTCATATTGGCCCCCAATGAGCTGGGCTTCGGCCTCCCAGGCAGCAGCAACGGTCTCGCCCCGCAGCTTGCAGAAATTGTGCAGGGCCACACATGTGCTGATGACCTCCGACGTAGTCTCCTCCCCAAGGTGGAAGCGGGTAAGGAGGCACATCCAGCGTGCTTTCAGCCGTCCAAAGGCCCGCTCAACCACCTGGAGGCAGTGGCTCAGACGCCAATTGAAAAGCTGCTGGCAAGAATAGAGGGGCCCTGCGTAGGGGTGCATGAGTCATGGGCAGAGGGGATAGGCCGCATTGGCAACAATGAGGACGGGCACCTCTACTCCCCCAAAATTGATGTTATGGGGGGGAGGGAGAAGAAGGTGCCCACCTCCCGTGCCCTGGTACAAGGCAGAGTTCCGGAGGACTCTTGCATCATGCGCCCTCCCTGGCCAGCCCACGTAACAGTTCTGGAAGACACCCGCATGGTCCACAAGGGCCTGCATGATGACTGAGTAATACCCCTTCCTATTGCTGTATTCAGCAGCTCAGTGCTCCGGCGCCCTCACAGGGATGTGCGTGGCATCCAGTATCCCCACACAATTAGGGAATCCCAGGGTGGCCACGCCGTCCATGGTGTCCTGCAGCTCCCCTTGAGTCATGAGGCGTCGCAGCAGGATACTGTTGATGGCCCTGGTGACTTGTATCAGGATGATCCCAATGGTGGACCTGCCAACCCTGAAGAGGTGCATCACGGACCTGTAGGCCTCTGGAGTGGCCATCTTCCACAGAGTGATGGCCACTCTTTTGTTGACAGGGATGGCCGGTCTCATGGCGGTGTCCCTTCGGCGCAGGAGCGGGGCAAGTTCTGCTACCAGGTGGTTGAAGCTGGCCCTGGTATTCCGGAAATTCCTCTGCCACTGGTTGTCCTCCCAGGTTTGGAGCACTACCCGCTCCCACTAGTCTGTGCTGGTCTCCTGGGCCCAGCCCTGGCGAGGCACAGAAAGGGGCAGGGGAACTAGGGCAGCTCCAGCACCCTGGGGAACAGCCTGGCCAGCACTGGGGTCTGTAAGCAGAGTGTCCCCCAGCAGAAGAAAACTCTGCAGGAGCGCAGCGGGTCTAGTAGCCACACAGCGAAAGCTAGGCAGCTGGGAAGCGTCCATGTATGTCTCTTGCAGAGTCCTGCTAGCCAGAATGGACAGGGAAGTGAAGTCGGTGCCACCTTTTATAGGATTGGCTGGCAGCATGACTGCCAACATGGCCTAGGGAGGGGGCCATGTTGCCACATCTCCCACGGTGACCTTCTCCTAAAGCGAAATAGCAAGTCCTGTGTTTGGACGTGCTATTTCGATCCCACCTTTTCCCTTATTTCGACTTGATTTTTGGTTATTTCAATTCCAGTTATTTCGAAATAACGGTTTCATTTCAAAATAACTTGTTTCAAAATAAGTTATTTTGAAACAACAGGCTACATGTAGACATAGCCATAGGGATAACAACACTTCCCTTATATAAAAATCCTTTACACAATGTATTTATGGCACTGAGGTCTGCTCCACACTTAAAACATAGGAAGGTTCTCTTAGCTCCTTCCTTTAGGGCTGTGAAAAATGGCTGACATAGCTAGGTTGACTTAACCCGCAGTAGATACAGATCATTCAAGGGAAGAATTCTTCCTTTAACCTAGTTATCAAATCTCAAGGAGGTAGATTACTTGTATTGACAGAGCGGTGGATTACTTACCAGTAACCGTCCTTCTTCGAGATCGGCTGCTTGGATTCATTCAGTAATAGGTGTATCCATGCTGCAGTGCATGATCGGTTGGAAACTTTTTGCCATAGCCTGTCAGGAGAGGGCTGGATGCCACTGCCCCCCACGCCACCCCGTGGCTATATATGTGGCCTCTGCCCAGCCCCTCCTCAGTCCCTAAAGGTCGTCAACTCCAGTTGCGGGGATGGTGGGAGGGTTGTGAATGAATCCAAGCAGCCCATCTTGAAGAAAGACAGTTACTGGTAAGTAACCCACTGTTCTTCTTTGAGTGCTGCTCTGATACATTCAGTAATAGGTGATTACTAGCCGTGCTTGAGGACGGTGGGCAGAGCTGGCCCTGCCCACCTCCAGCACTGCTTTTCCTACACAGGGTAGCAGGCCTCAAGCCAGTGAGGTCCCCCGGAGGACCTAATCAGCCTTGGAACTGGGGACCAGGTAAAGAGGAACCTCAGCTGGAAAATCTGACCCCAGTGGGCAATAGAAGGCCTAGTAGGAAGAGCCTTGTACGTGGGATTTCTGAGGAAAAAGGGGCTTCAACACTGAGACCCGTCTAGCCAAGGTAAATGGCCGCTAGGCTCCAACTTCCAGGCAAGGACTGGTAAGAACGAGTCCTGCTGTGATGGAGAGCCTGCTGATCTCCAAAAGGGAGCAAGACCTAATGTCCCTTAGTGAAAGACTTCCAATGGAGATACCTGTGAGGCTGTAATCAGGGAAGCCACTCAGCCTAAGGGTCTGAGCAGCTGGTATTAAGGAACTGCTGAGGAAGAAAAGTCCAGTATCTTGTCACTAGTGTCAACTGGAGTGTGACGGTTACAGGAAAGGGTAGCGGATCTTGGAGCTATCCATCTACTAGTTAGGGATACTGAATACTGGAGAGATGAGGAAGAGGGAAAAGAGGAAACAGAGGGGAAAAACCCCGCCCTTCTCCCTAGTCCGGCCACAAGGCACATCCAGAAAATGGGCAGGGACTACTGCCAAATAGGACGCGGTGCTTACATGGCTGGCTGAAAACACCCTACAGAGACAAGACTGTTTATCCCCAATTGTAAGGATGGTGTGACCAGCCGTGTCCAAGGCAAACTATAGCAATATTAAGGAGTCACCTGAGGCTGAAGTTCTTCAAAAAAGACTTTGTAACCTTCCCAATGTTCTCGTGGAAGGGAGCTGTTAAGCATTTCAAGGCATGACACCAATCTAAAAGGCAGCATCTAGCAACCAATGCTTGATGATCAACGATCCACTGAGGGCATTGAAGCAAGGGAACTCAGTCACGGGGAAGAAACCCTTCTCCACAGCCCATAGCCTCGGTACTACTTCCTGTATTTGCAGCACTCATGCCACGGGGGCCATAGAGCTGCATACCTAATGGAGGCACACGCAGCTTCATAATGGACAGACCCTGGAAAACTCATTACCAGGGATGCAGAAAGAGAGGGAGGGAGATCTCAAGGATATAGTGGATGGGAGGGGAGGACTCCCTCCAGCTAAGCGGGTCTGGGGTATGACACCATGATGAGGTGTAATTCTGATTAACTGTTTTGACCGATTGCTCTCTGTCTCCGCTTCTTCCCTTTCTCTCTCTCTTTTTTTTTTTTCCTTGAAGCAAGGAGTGGTAGGTGACCAATGGTGAGTGTCATCTGGTTTGCCCAGATCCAAAGTTACCACTTGGAATTTGAGGGACGGGCTGACAATACATTCCCGCCATTCTTGTGGAGTCCCATGGCCACCTGGCACCAAAACCTTGTGTGCACCAAAGGGCTAACCTTGTTGGAGAAAACCTGGGAAGGTAGAAGCTTTGTTTAATAAGACTCCTGGCTAACATGCAGGAGTTACTGAGGAGAATAACTGCAGTAATGCCGGTGTCGAGAGGGTGGGTGCTCTGATGGGGGAACGCCCGCTGGTGAGCAGGCTCCAGATGAGGAGCAGGAAAAGCCACTTAGACCACTGTTCTAAATGAGCATTAACACTGGCCTGAGGGTCCGAAACAAGGCTCAACAGCCTGAGTTGGGCAGAAATTTCATCTGCCTGAGGGAAAAGGGAGATGACTGGACCATAGGTTACCCTAACAATGGGTAGTCTACTGGAAGACACCCCCCTGGGGTGCAGGCTCTGGAAGCTACTTAAGGCAATATTTAGAATGAACATTTAGACAGGCCTCTGGCGGCATCAGAGAAATCAATTGTCAGAGTTGGACAAGGGTTCATCCCGTGAGAGGAGAACAAGAGATAGATGGTCCCGTATTATCCAGCCCAACATGTAACAAGGGAGACGGGTCAGAGTAGTGGGGCCATGCTATCAGTTTGCAGGTGGCTACTAGGGAGTTCCCATCCACCCTAGAGTACTCATTGAGCGGCTCTAGGTCACTTCCCATCCCCTTGTAGCAACCAAAACTTTTCTGAGAGCTAGGGGACAAAGCTCGGGGTCGTAGGATCCCGGGGTATCCGGGACTGTCCGGTAAAAAGCCATGGTCCATCAGGAGGCTCAGGCTAGGATACTGGAGGCCCTCTCAAGCAGAGATACTCCCAAGCATATTCTTCCTGAGCCAGAGATAGGCTACCAGGGGTTGAGGCTGAGGAAAGGAGGTAATAACCCCTAATGGGTTCTGATCCGAGTGCAAAAGTTCAGGTCTAAGATATTGGGCATCTAATCACCCAATGCCACTGGTCCGAACTGATGTCCAGGAAGGGTGACAGCGGGTTACCCTGTCCAGAAGACCCAAAGGGTCGACCTTATAAGAAAGATAAGAGATAAGGCCCGAAACCTGTCAGACAGCCGCTGATGCAATGTGGATCATATTATGGGTCACCAGGGTTCTTTGGCTGTGGGACCGAAAGGCAGGGACAGGGAATGCCTTCATAAGCAGCAGGAAGGAGTAAGAGTCCAGAGCCCTGATAGGGATAAAACCAGTCTGGATCTGGGAGATCGGGGCACATGGGATCAGGAAGTATGGCCCTCAAGGCTAAGTGAACAAATGTTCAGTTAAGTCACAACAGGGATACCGGAGGAAGTGTCCCTTAGTGCTACGATGGGCATAATGCTGTTCCACCAGAATTTATGGGCGTGGCCCTAGTCTTTGCCCTGTGTAACCACAGGGGAACAGAGAAGTGTCGCGTCTGAGCATGGATGGGGGGGCTTCCCTCCACAATGGGGGAGAAACCCTAATGAAAATTCACAGGTGGCACCCCCAGGAGAGGAACTTTAGATGTATGATTTACAAGCCTTACTCCGGGTAACAGGAGGGAGTGTGTTGGGGCCCGGGGTACTACATGGTCCCTGTCTAAAGGAGAGACCGACAGTCAACAGCCAGAATGAGAGGTTCCAACCTCTGGTGGAGGGTGGAGTCCCTCCATGCAGGGAGGAGCAAAGGCGTCGCTGGCGCTGGGCACCTGGGGCACATGCCCCAAATCTCAGCACTGGTGCTCCAGATCTCTGGCCCAATTGGGCCAGAGATCTGGGGCCCAGCCACCAGTGGCCGTGGCAGCCCCGTCCCTGCCCAGGGATCCAGGACCTGGCCACCCACAGCTGCGGTGGGGAGTCCAGAGCCCAGCTGCCCATGGCCACTTCCAGCCCCGTCTCTGGCCGGGGATCCGGGGCCTGACTGCCCATAGCCACAGTGGGGAGTCCAGGCCCGCTGCCTGCGGCAGCGGTGACCCCGTCCCTGGCTGGGAATCTGGGGCCCGGCCAGCAGCAGCCCCTTCCCCGGCTGGGGACAAGGGACCCTGTGGCCGCTTCCAGCCCCGGCCCCAGCCGGGGATGCGGGGCCTAGCCGCCCATGGCAGCACGGTGGCTTCTGGTCCTGTCCCCAGCCAGGGGGTGGGGCCTGTGGGCCGGGTCCCTCCCCGGGCCAGCGATGCCCCTGGGGAGGAGCATGGGCCCAGGACGGGAGAACTCTTCTATCCAAGAGTGAAACTAGGCCGAAGGGGATAGAGTGCCACAACACAGCCCTACAGCTGAGAAGGGTGAATCAGGACAGCGTAAGGCTCCTCTGGAGCAGGAGGATGTTCAGGGGCCTCTGAAGGGAGGAGGCCCAAGTACTTGATCTCCCCCCCGAGGGGTCTTGGGCATTGGCAATGATGGCCTCGGTCTCTGCCCCGAAAAGGACTTCCCCGGTGGAGGGGAGGTCAAAGATGATCTGTTGAGAGGCCAGGGGTATTCCCGCCTCCCTAAGCCATGCCATGCGGTGAAGGATCACGGCTGAGGCCATTGTGCGGGAGGCCGTGTCTATTGCATCCCAAGCTGAAAGGAGAAGGTCTTGGGATGCTATTCTGCCTTCCTCCAGGAAAGTGTCTTAATCTTCCCTAGCCTCCTGTGGGAGTAGGTGTCTAAATTTATTCATCAACTCCCACACATCAATCATGTATCTGCCCACCAGGGCTTGGCTGTTGGCCATATGCAACTGGAAAGCAGAGGAGGAACATACCTCCTGCCCCAGAAGATCTACCTCCCTCGCCTCCCTCGACACCAGGAGGGGATCATGGGGAATTTGGCCTGGGCATAGCGCCACCTCCACCATGCCCCAAGACAGTGCTGGGTGGTGGATAAGGGAAGGGAACTCTGTCCCTGGGACCTGATATTTTAGGCCCACCGTATCTGATACCAGGGGAATAGAGCCCAGGCTTCACCATCGTGACAACATGAGGTCTCACACGGTAGAGTGGAGTGGTACTGGGACAGGGTAACTGGACTAGATCACTGGCCCAAATAGTATGTTGATGGGTTCTTCAGAGGATTGAACTTATATCCCCGTATGGGCAGCAACATGGTGCAGATGATCAAAGTGTGCCGTGAGATCTCCCATGTAGGAGGATGGCACGGGGTTTAAGGTTCTGTCTGGTGCCAGAGGTGCCGGTGCCACCAAATCCTCCACAGCACCGTGAGGAGTTGACACTGTCTCCTGCAGGGATCGTTCATGGGGCTGGTACCTAAACTGTAGCGATGTTGAGAGCCTAGGACGGGGCCATTTAGATCCCCTTGAGGCACCCTCCTCCTGACTTGAAGGAGGGGAAGCTCCTCGCAACCATGATGATGGTGCCAGCAATGGCAAAGTGATATGGTGCCAGGGAGAAGGCTCCACAGTACCAGGGCTCCAACGTGTGGGTGGTTCCAGGGTCAGGGAACTCGGGATCAAGGCCAGGGAGGGTGATCGGTGATCTTTGCAGGGCCAGGCCCTGGAGGCAAACACCGGCTTGCCCCTTCTCTTGGGAGGTACCGAAGAGGGCAGTGTGGGTAATAAGAGGAGCGCCTTTGCTGCCTCGAATGCCTCCGGTGTAGCAGGGAGCGACACCGACTCTTTGTGGTCCCCTGCTGACCCCCAAGAGGGCGACCAGGACTGGTGCTGGCGGTGCGGTACTGGGACCAGTACCGAGCCAGCGTTTCGGTGGCCTCTCAGCAAGTGGTTCCAGGAGGACTCTGGTGCCAAAGAGGCATGGGGTGACGGAGGAGACCCCGAAGCCTTGGGAGTGGGCTGCCGCACTTGCCCTGAAGCCAATGCATGGCGCCTTTTCTCTCTGTCTCTTATTGTCCTGGGTTTAAAGGACAGACAGATGGAGCGGGAGGTGACCAGGTGAGTTTCGCCCAGGCACTGAAGGAACTTCGCATGGGGGTCATCTCACGGGAAGGCCTTGCCGCAGGCAGTGCAAGGTTTAAATCCTGGCATGGTGGGCGGCAGAGGAGAGCGGTGTTGCTGCTCCAACAGACACTCAGAAGAGGAAGCATTCTTCCGTGGAATGACGTCCACAAAGAGGTTTTCCCCATTGAGCTGCTGGCTCATAAACAAGGAAGACAGGCTGCTTGCGCGATCACAAGGAGCAGGCTGTTTCACGAACCGTCACTGAGATGGACAAAATGGAATTGAAAGGGGCGGGGCGGCGGCCACATATATAGCCACGGGATGGTGTGGAGGGCAGTGGTTTCCAGTTCTCTCCTGACAGGCTAGGGCAAAAAGTTTCCGACCAATTGTGCACTCGGCACGGATACACCTATTACTGAATGAATCTGAGCAGCACTCGAAGAAGAAGAATCATTTCCATCAGTGTAGGAAAGGTCTAAACGACAGTTATACTTCCCAACATTCCCACCTTATTACAGGCATATATCAGATGCTATGGCAGCAGCAGCCATTAAAGCACCTTGAATGGATGGATGGATGGATGGATGAAAACTAGTACAAATTTCCCTAATCTCGATAAACTCTCTCAGAGACTGAATTGGTTAATCTTGAAATTCCTACTCAGGAAAAGCTGCCACAAATTTGTGCACTGTATTCCCAACAAATATGTATTTTATATATATGAGGAAAAAGCATGACATCAACTTTTTATCCTCATGTTCCAAATATTCATTACCTTTTACAGTAAACAAACAAATCCCAGTTCTCTCTCTCTCACTCACACTCACACACTCAACTTCAATCATTAAAAAGCCTGCATCAATGTTTTGAAAAAGAAAGCTACAACGATTTTTCTTACTAAATCTTATATGCCTTGCTCCAAAATGGAGAACACAATAACCTGAACACACAACAAACATCCTATAGAAGAAAAAAAAGATATTACAAGAAGTTATACTGTCTGAGGAGACAGAACAGTAAGGATTCGGAATCCAAAAAGTCAACTGGCTGTTGCAGCTCTTTCAGAAACCCTGAAGCTTTTTGTTAGTAATTCAGTAATACTTGACTAAAAAAAAAGTTGTCCAACTGGTTTGTTGTTTCAGCTGGGCTGACCTAGGGGAAGCAAACAAAGACTTACCATTTCAATTAAGTCTGACTCTGACTTTATTTTCAAGTAAATATTTATAATCATTGATGATGTCCCATCATCCTAGAGAGAGGTTGGGATATAAGAGTTTCGTATCTAACCAGTTAACCATTGCACTCTTTAACAAGGGAGGAAGTGTCACATTTACTACCATTTAATGGGTATAAAATACTTTACCAGAAAAAAAAGCTGACTTCTTGTTCTCTGTGATGGAGATGATAAAGAGACAAGTCTTTCTTCTATTCTTAATATCAACAAGATCAATAACTCATGTTATCAGAGCTTCACAATCTCAATGCAATTTGCACTAATGCAGGGTTATTTCCCTTAATTCAGAAAGTGGACCGCCAAGCAGTGATATTCTTTCTGCTCTGATGATATAAACAAACGCTAAAGGAAATCAGGCCAAACTTTATTCAGTTTCCTTTATAGTTCAAACTTCCATTAAGAAGAATAAAGTATTGATTAAAAAAAAAACCTGCAGTTCTCAAGACCAAGCGAGAAGAAATTGCTAACAAGTTTTTGTGGACATGTCAAAAAATCTTTTATCCAAATGCTTTTAATAACCCCAAATGCAGCATTAGGAAGAAACTGCAAGTTTTATTGTGACATGACAACTTCAAAGTAATTGTGTGTGTGTCTCTGATTATCCAATTGCAATTCTCTGCAGCATCTGTTAAAACTTAAATTGCAGAACCATTACATCAGACATAATAATGCAGAGCTAGGCAAAATAACATGTCATCTTATAATTGCAAACTTGAGACTTGTTTTCATTCCTTCTTTTTTACTCAGGTAAAAACTGAAGTGCAGAAGGGCCTATGAAAGTACTAATCACCAGACAGAATGGAGACAGCTTATCACTTTGATCAACAGATACTGGTTTTAAATCACAGGTAAACAGTCCTCTAAAATGTATGCAGCTACTCAAACTTTAATCACCTATATAAAGTATTTTTTTACTCATTGTAGTTGAAAAAGGGAGCATTTGGGGTTGGAGGGACCTGCCTTTAACAAAGTTACCAAGTCATCTGCAAGATTATAAAATACCTGCCACACCCACACTAATTGTTTGCTAAATGTAGTATTGAATAACTCAAAGAAAATAGAGTGAATGCATGTAAAATCTTTTATAGGTGTGTCTGCAAAATACAAGTGGCTTTCACAGTTATTTAGTTAGCCAAGTTATTCGGTTGCTCATTTTAACACAAAGATGCAAACACTCATGTCGATCCCTATGCCCCAACTATTTAAAAACTGAATGTTGGCAAAGCAACTCTACTTCCAAGCTGACACCATCAGACTCAGTTTGAAGAGGGACCTGGAATGGCTAACTCATTGGCAAAGCAAAGCAAGGAGTCCTTTGGCACATTTTGCTGAAATAAACTTACATGGCTACCCCCTTTGGAACAAGACTCCTTGTTTGTTATACTTTCTATGAAAGTGTGGCATTTCCAGAAAGAGGGGCTTTTCAAATTCATATATGTCAGGGAATGTTTTCTTTGTTAGCTAAAGTGTCCTTCCTGCCTTCTGCACCATTTTTGGAAGACTAGTTATTGCTAATAGTATGCTAAGAACAATGGATATTGAAATGAAATGAAATGAAAATTAACCCTGATGAAATTTTTTTTTAATATTAAACTAGTTTATTTCCATACCTATTCTTCCCCTGAAGCCTCCCACCTCCTTGCTGATTGTTTATAACAAAATATGTTCCCTTTGCATTTAACATCTGGGCATAGAAAAAAATGTGTTGTTGATCTAAGAATAAGGAGACTCTATTCGCTATGTAAAAAACCAATTTGGAGTGGACTTATTTAATTTCCTTCTGCGCTTTCTGTGTTATGTGAGTAGAACCTGCCATTCTTCTATGGCCCAGTCTAAAGAGAGGCCTTGTCTACCCTGGAAATATGACCTACATAACTATAACAGACCTACAGCCATCAATTTCTCTATGTAGACAAGCCTTTAAGAGATGTATATATTTCAGCTGAATTAACTTAAATTCATCAGATGTAAACTGATTTAATACCACCCATAACACCAATATAGACATAATTCAACAGCTGTAGCTTTTCATAGGCTTTGTCTACACACAGAAGATGTTCCAATTTAATTTATACTGTATAGGCAGTACATCCCCTCCCCTTGGCAGCCATTAACTAACCCAGAAAACTCAGGAAGCACCAACAGCTTCAAGCACATAAGCACCTAAGGAGGTTAGCGACACCCTGATGAATGAAATTTAATCACAGGGCAGATTAGCAAACTCAGTTAGGATATTTGCCAACAGCATCCACACAGGACAGATTTGGCCCTTCAGCTGTTGCTGATAACCAAATTTGGATGGAGTGCCCAAGGCAGGCAGCCGGATGAAAGGTCTCTGCATTAGCAACTCCTGCAGCATAGCAGGTTCCAAATGTGTGGGTGTCATTCTGTCCTTCCTTTGGTCTAAACCAGTCCAGCCAAGAAGGAGACACTGACACATGGGCAGCCTCTCCATACTAATTGCCTAGTCTATTGCAGGCGTTTTACATGGCAAGAACACTCCATCCTTGCAGGCACTGTAGACACAATGTAGAAGGTGGGAGTTGGGGAAAAAAAAAAATAAGGACCAAAGAACTTGCTGGTTTGGAGGTTGCAATGTTAGGACCATGTGCGGAGGTTGACAGATGATGATGATCTACAATACACAAGCAGCATACAGAAGTCGTCTTTGATAATGTTGAGTTTGTACAGCTCCCAACAGGCTGACACTGTACTACTTCAGTCCTGACCAAAGGAAAATTTTGGCAAATGATCAGAACAAGCGGTGCTACTGTTTCCACCAGGTCATTAAAGTCCATGACAGGACATGGTTCCTATAGTTTGAAGAGAAAAGAACTTGTAGGAAGCAAGTAATTCCCACCCAAGACACACATATTTGCAGTAAATACCAACGACTATGCAAATCTCAGATTGGACAATTTAGTCACATGAGACATTGCAAAGTTTCTACATCATAGGTTGCTATTTCCAATATCTTGCACAGACAGAAGAATGTCAAATCACATGCCCTACCTATAGATCTGGTTCTGGTATAAAAACACATCTACCAGTATAATATATTCCCATACGGAAAGGGGTATAAACCATACAATTATGAACACCTTGTTTCGATACAACTATATCCACCAAGGTTTGTACTGCTTTAACAATTCTCTCAGCTAAAAGAGTTATACCGACAAAAAAATTGTGCATAGGTCAGGGTGACTCTAAAGGGGTTAAACAGTGTTCATTTCAGTTAGCTCAGCTGGCCAACTCAACTGAAAAATACACCTTTTTAGACATGGCCTTCATGTGATAATGCCATACACACAATTTAACTTTTGTAACAATCTAGTATGAATCTAGAGTACCGAAACTGGGCAACTGTATTAGCTGATTGCCACGGTGGTAGACTGGGAATCAAGACTCCCATGTTCTATCCTCAGTCCCAGCAATGAGACACTTACATGCCTCAGTTTACTCATATGTAAAATGGAAATGCTGATAGCTGTGATGTGGTTAAGTCTTTATGTAGCTAGGAGGGAGGGAATGAGATTGAGTGATTGATAGCTCATCCAGCCAGAGAGACAGGAGGGACATTCTTCCCCCTTCCCTTTCTACCCCCAAACCCTCAAAGGATTCTAGGTAGAGAACCCCTTCACAAAATTTCCTGATTTTAGCTGGAAGTCAAAAGATACAAGAGGAAGGGTCACCTGGAGGACTCTGATCCTGCAGGAATTTAGTTATTTATAGATGGTATTCCTTGTTGGTTGTTTACAGTTTTTTAACACTTTAAATAATCTTGGCAGGTTTTTCTAAGTTTACTTGAATTGAGTCTCTGTCTTATTGGATAGTCTTGTTGCGGTGCTCTTCCACAATAACTCTGATGATACTGAATATCATTAATAATGGCATAGCTCAATGGAATTATCCACCTTAGTGAAAACTGCACTGAATAACTTGTCAGTGTTTGTAAAGCACTTCAAGATCCTCTGGCAAATGAAAGATTGTAACATTCTCGCTGACATGTTACTAGACATTTGTGCTATCAATTTTTAGGGAATGTAAAATCTGCTTGTGAGACTCACCAGAAACTAAACAAAAAATCCACTTTAAAGAGCAGATTCTCTGTTAAGTGCAAGACTTTGTTCCTGCAAAGATTTACCCATAATCTCATATGCAGCAAATTTGATAATTACTGTTTGGTTGGTATGGGGTTTCCTTCAGTAGGAATATTCACTGAAGTTAAGCATACACATAGTGCATAAAGTTAATCATACACATAAATCTTTTTCAGGATGTGTGCTACCAATGTGTTTCAATAAGACATAAAAAAATATAAAGTTACTGTTCCTTTGCATAATGAAATTCTACTGCTCACATGTCTAGATTTAAGTCTGGTTTACACCTTAAACTTAGATCAACCCAGATACATCTCTCAGAACTGTGAAAAATTTCACAACGTGGGTGACGTTGTTAGGTCTATCTAACCCCTACACCACAGACACAGGTAGGTGGATGAAGGAATTTTTCTGTTGGTCTAGCTACCACCTACGAAGGGGGTGGATTTCACAATGATGGAGGGGAAAAAAAAAACAAAAACCTTCCATCACTATAGTAAGCATCTGTGCTACAGCAGTGCAGTTCCATCTGTGTCACTGTAGAATGTAAATATATCAATATGTCAGTGATATAAAATATGATCTATGTACACGTCTGACAGTTTATTTTTTCAGTTTCTTTTAGTTCCTGGTAACAGCAGGTGATAATTTATAGATGCAAGAAAGGAAACCATAACTGGCTGAGCAAAGCAAAACCTTACACTCCACTTGATGACACTTCTGGCTGCATGAGACACAATAACTTTTGAACATTATATCTGATCAACAAGTTTGTCATTTTTGTGAACAGGAAGCACCTAAGCCCTTTGCATGTGGAAGAGGGAGGAAATGGGGAGCACAGAGAGTCACAAAAAAAGGGAAGAGGGGAAGCAAGGAGTCTGATGGCACTTAAAGACTAACAGATTAATTTATTGCATGAATTTTCATGGGAGAAAATTGCACTTTGCCAGAAGCTTTGAAGATGGGGGAACTTATAGAATGGGATGAAAATAAAATGCAAGAGAATGTAAGCATGGGATCAGGTCATACAGTAACAGTAAATCAGTGCAGATGTTAAGATTCAAACACTGCGAAACCACACATAGAGGAGGGTGAAGTCAAATTACCTCTTGGAATGGGAAAAGCAGCCATAATCACAATTCAATCCTGCATTCACACAGTCTTTAAGTGCCGCAGGACTCGTTGCTTTTTTTTGCTGGACTAGACTAACACGGCTGCCCCTTTGGAACTTGGCAAAAGGAGGGGAGTGGATGGGGAGTGGCAGGGAGTTTCTGAAATCAAGGTGGGGTGGCACATAGGAAACTCATAGAAGGGTACTGGAGAGAGGCAAGGAATTCATGGTATAGGTAACCTCCAAACTGTATTTTAAAAACACTCAAAGCAGTGCTTTGCTCCACTCACAGGAGATGTTCTCCTGCCTGGAAGCCTGGTCCATATAGGAGAATGGGGACATGAAGGAACCAAATTACAATTCCCATGAGGCAGTGCAGCAGTATATCCAAACTAAAATGCTGTGGTCCTGAGGGAAATGTTTTGGGGTATTTGATTTTTAGACTGAAAAAAAAAAAATCTAAATTTTCCATGAAAAGCAGACATTTGTGCAGTAATTTATTTGGCCAAATACCCAATTTTCCTTCAGAAAACATTTTTTGATGGAACACTTTTGCTCATCCTTAGTCAAAACTAAAGCCCCTTGAGTCATACAGTGTGATGGGTTGGGCCTGAAAAAAATGTATTTATCTCAGTGCACAGAATGAATTTCACTTTCCTCCATTTTTGACACTTTCTCTCAGTGTTTTTTGCTGTCACACCCGCTTCCCTCCCCATTTCTATGCATGCAGCAGAGTGCTACTGGGTAGTTGCCCATTTGCTTTGATAAGCAGACTTGTGAAATTTGACATTCTCTGCATTGCTTAGTCTAAATTTGTCTTCACCATTACATTTGGTTTTGGTTTCCTTCTCTCTCTCTCTCTCTCTCCAGTCATGTGAAGATAAAGCTCAATTTCTTGAAACAGTTTATTCATTATGAAAAAAATTAAAATTTACCTCCTCTTTTAATAACTCAGGCTTTCTCCAGAGGTTATTAGACAACATAAAGTACAATCACAAAGTATCTACAGTGATGTGTTTTCCTGTCATGATCTTAAAGTTTCCCAATGAATATACTTACTTGCAACATAAACCTCTTCCTTTGTATTTATAGTCAATTCATTTTTGTGTACCTCTAACTGTTGTAGTCCATTATTATTTGCCAGTCTTTCAAAGCCAGTAATTACCATAAAGTGGTGGAAAATATCTGCAGGCATAATGGTCAGTGCTCCACTAGTTATAGGGTTTAATATTTGGTAAATGAATCTCTCATTATATTTGCTATATCTCTGAAAGTTAAATAACTTCATTAATTACTTTTTATCCTTTTATCTGGCTTTAGGGGTTATGCCCTTCTTTAAATATAAACAGGCAAAAAATAGAACAAATGATCAGCCAAGCAGGACAGTAGTTAAGAAGCTGAACTGCCAGAAAGGAAATTCCTTTGTGTAAGGCTCTTCCATCTGCAATAATCTGAAATACATTAGCTGTGAAAAATAAGAGAGTGCTTTTGTAATTGGATCAAATAGGACTTAGAAACTAAGCCTGTTCCCAGTTAAATCAACTGCAAAAACTACCCCTTATTTCAATGAGCGCAGAATGTGGCCCTAAAATTTGGTATTTTTATGGGAATTTTTTTTGACACCACACCCCTGCAAATTTCAGAACTTTTGCAAACAATCTTAAATGACTGTGTGCATTTCACTGTTTTCTAAAATGATGCCAGGGTAAAAGGAGAAGAAGCCATTCTTTGAATCTGAGATAAGGTCCCTTTGGCTCTATTTTGAGTACTCTGATTAAATACATCTTTGCACATACTGGGAAAATAGCTGGGGTGAGAGATGGAGAAAATATAAGATTTCTGAGGTTAAAAACAACAAATCTCTACCGAAAACCATACCAGAGCAAAATTCTTCCACCATATCTGCAGTAGAACAGTTTGACCTCCAATTTTCAACTTCTGCTGGCTGAAGAATAAATCCAGCTGATACAGAGTAGCAGAGCGGAATACACAAGGGAAAAGCAACTCCTTCTACATGCTAGAGAATTAAAGACCTAAGAAATTTACCCTAAATGTACAAATGCATCTTGGAATAAAAAGAGATGCAGAATTGTCATCACACTTTGACCCATATCGTTTCCATACACTGTTGTGGTATACACCTGTGACTTATCTGTAATTCACCATCTTACAGTCAAACTCCTACTTCCAGCTTTGCTAGGGGAAGTTTCTCTTTCTTTGCATTGCCTAATGGTGTTGACAGGGAACCAGCTTCCAGTGCTGTCTTAATCACTGTATTAAGGCTAATTTTGTGCCTTATTCTGATGCTCATATTTGTGTGAGCAATCCTCATGTGAATAATGCAATGGACTTCTGTAGGGCAGGACAGCTCCTGTAAATTTTGCTGAATAAAACTTGTTTGTCTTTTCCCCCTTCCTCTGTCTGTTTTTATTTGTGTCATGCTATAGTTATTCTTGTGTATCTGAACTATAATCATACATACAAAAAGTTAAGCCTTCTTTGTTCCCTTTTCTTACATGCAAGTTATATAAATGCAGAAGTAAAACATCCAACTTGGTATATAGGGATGCACTTCTGCAAATGTCGCATATTTCACTTTTTTTTCTCCAGACTTCATTTACAGTGAAATTGGTGGTTTCCAGACTCAATGTAAATGCTGTGGGAGGAGCTGAAGGATCTGATGTGAAAGGAGTTGAGAAATAATAGGGAAATTTTAAAACTTGCATGTGGGTGTCGGTCAACAGAATAATGATTGTGCATTGTTAGAGCTAAATCTCAGCAAAGGGATTGGATGGGTGTGCTACAGTCTGGTTTCAAGTGCCCAACACAGCCTCCCCAGGTTAACAACATATGAGGTGCTGGTCTGCTTCTTCCTCCTACTCCTACAACCCCCCCGACCACCTCCAGGAGAAAGTGGCATGTCAGGGCTGGTGAGAATAAAGCACAGTGGCAGAGTTTCATGTTGCTATGCCAGTCCTCAAATGCCCCACCTCAGCCATGGCTATCCCAGAGAATTGGCAAACTGTAACTGGCTGCCATATTCGCAGCCTCTCACCTGCAATGAGCAGAGTTCTGGAACAAGGAAAAATCTTGCTCCTATCTTTTACCAACTTACTAATTCTTTGGCTTTTGGGATGGCCTAGGTGGATCACAGGTCCCTGCGCTTTTAGAGACTTTGCAACAAAGAACTAATTGACTAAAAATAAAAAAAATCAGCAGCTATGCATACAATCCTACACATACGAAAATGAGTGGTGGTTGGCTATCCCTTTGGAAACTGACAAGGTTTCAACGTTGCCTTCAGTGGGAGCAAAACTGTGCCCATCCAGGTCAGGTATGCACAATGCTAAGAGCTCTTGTAGGACTCTGGGCACTCCATATGCTCCAGGCCACACTGCATAATATTCCTGATCAATGATGGGCTTTGGAGCTATTGAAGGTTCCTGCTCCATGATGTAATTAGGTGCTGTTGATACGGTTAGGTAAGAGGCACCTATCTGCATCTTTAGATGCTTAAATACCTTTAAAAACCTGGCCCTAACAGCTAATTAAGGGCTTCTACCTTTGAGATGCTGAGCGTCTTCTACTCTGGGAGGCAAGAGGACTCAGCATCTACCAGGAATGGGCCCCTAACTATCTATGAGAAAACAAATATACTTTTTAGATGGGTGCAATGCACCTTTGCCAGTAACAAAGATTATATGAACAGGTTTCCCCCGAAGCTATTCACAGCAGAATCTTTGAATCATCTCAGATAAAATAATATCATTGTTTTATAAGAGAGAATATCTTGCAGTCAAGCCTGAGCCTGTGTCTATATAAGGATTTTTTTTTGGCAATTAATCTCCCCCTCTTGCAAACTCCAATGCAGCTTCTCGACTGGAAACAAAGCTGGGTCAGATTCCCATGTGCACCAGATTCCCATGGCTGCTGACATTTTTTAACAGCATGTTACTGAGACCTGCTGATACCCAGGCTTGCCAACAGAGATTCCAGGACCCAGGACAGAATAGCCCTGCTCCACCGCCACCCCCTATTCCTTCTGCATGCGGCAAGCAACTATAGGGACAGGGGCAGGAAGGATACAGTGAGCAGCAGCAGAGGGGCAAGTGCGATAGGAGAGGAGAGATACATGTGGGGAGTGATAGCTGGGGGGAGACAAGCAAGAAAGAGAAATATGGCTGTGGGGATGTCAAACAGGGAAAAGGGGCTCTGTAAGGGGGGGGCAAGAGAGGAGGTGGACTGGTGGGAAGTATGAGGAGGTGAATGGGTGGGGCCTGGGGCAAACTGTGAGCAGGTCAGAAGCAACAGTCAGAAGAGGAGATGGGAATCCCTGAAGAAAAGCTTTTACCCTGTCTCTGGTAGCCTGGGTCTCTCTTAAAATAACCAGACCCCAGGACAATTGCCCCTTTTGCCCAACCTCTCATTGGAAAGACCACTGATACTTATTATATGCGTTAGGTATTTGTGCTTCACAATCTCAAATATATTTTTCCTCACTACACCCCGTAAAGTAGATTACTCAATTACTAGAGAGACTTCTGGTTGACTGGTGAGTCTTGCTCACATGCTCAGAGTTTAGTTGATTGCCATATCTGGGGTTGGGGAGTAATTTGATTCCCAGGGTAGATGGGCGGAGACTCTGCGCGGTTTTTTGCTTTCTTCTCCAGCATGGGAAATGGGGTCACTTGCTAGTGGATTCTCTGTACGCTGAATTCCTTAAAGCATTATCTGAGGACTTCAGCAACTCAGTCATAAGTTAAGGCAGGGGTCTCAAACTCAAATTACCATGAGGGCCGCATGAGGACTATTTGAGGGCCACATGAGGACTATCACATTAGCCTGAGGGCCACACCACTCAAACCTTTTCATACAATGATATTGCAAATATCGTTAGCAATAGTGTTGTTGCGGGCCACAGGAAATATCTTTAGGGGCCTCATGAGGCCCACGGGCCACATGTTTGAGACCCCTGAGTTAGGGGGTCTGTTATCAAAGTGGGTGGGTTAGGTTCTGTGGCAGGCATTGTACAGGAGGCCAAAGATGTTCACAATGATCCCTTCTAACCTTAAAAGTCTACGAGTCTCTCTCTTCTACAGACATTCTCACTCATTTTGTAAAATTTAGCTTCATTTTTCTACTTGCTTCTCATCCCATTTTTGTACCTAAAAAGCAGAAGAAAGAAATCCAAGAATCCTATTCAACTATATCTCTCAGCTATGGACTACACACCAACTTCATTTGCAGAGTTTTTAGAGTTTTTACTGTTAAAAGTCAAGTTACTTTTGAAATAAAGGATTACAAACCTAAAGTTACAGAAATAGATGTTTAAACAGAAGGGAGGAATCCCACAGTACTAGCATGAATAATTGTTTTGTTCTCACTTTGTATCTGAATCACACATTTTGACTCTATTTGTGCCTTGATAGGTTGAGAGATACACTACTACCAGGTTTGTGGGAAGGGTAAGGGAAAGTAAATAACGTAATCTGAGTAGTTAAGGTATACACTGAAGGACTCTATTACCTGTATCAATTTGCATGATAGTAATTCTTTAGCAATCAGTCATACTTTCTTGTCGTGAACAGGATTTTAAGAGCCTAGTACAATGGGGAAACCAGTAGTAATAAAATTTAGGAAAGCCAATGTTCTGTATGTAAATAAATTAGTGAATATTTATTCCAAAGAATCATACTATACATCCCAAACTGTGAGGGCTAGTGCTTAAAACAGGAAGTGCATACGTGCTGTTTGATTACTGGTTGTATGTTAAATAACGCTATGGGCCTCATTTTATCCATCTGTGCAACAGCTAAAATTATTGTCTACCAGAAGCATTGCAGGGCTCAGTTATTTATTTGTTCTGCATTTAAATGAACAACAGATGAAATGATCCTTGTAACATCACTGTATTAAACACCAACCTTGCAAAAATGTAAACACTTGGGTAAAATGGCAAGACTGCTCTTACTGCTGCTTTGAATTATGTTGCTGCCCATTTTTTAAGAGTACAAATAAAGGAATTTTCTCCTAAAGAACAAATGATCCAATGAGAAAGAAAGAGATTGATTAAGCTGCAGAAGTGAATCTTATCTTAATAAGAAAATTTCAGGTAATACTGAAAAAACAACACAGAAGTGTAATCAAGCTTCTTTAATCTATACTAACAGCTGTTTGGTGTTTATGGTCTATAAATATTCAGACAGATCTCCAGTTTGAATAGTCACAGAATATTCAGAAAACATGGAATGAGTCTTAGTTTGGATGGGAATACCTGCATTTAAAAATTCAGACTTCCCTTTCTGCAAATGTTATCCAATCAGGGGAAGACGACGACTATGTGCCCTGTGAAAACTGCAGGCAATATAGCTGAATTTCTAATTTTGGGTAATGGAAACTATCAGTAAAATGCCCACAATCCACTGACCAAGGTTTATTTTGTAATAATTAACCCCGGAATAATTTTGAGTATCAAATGTGCCTGAGTAACTCACAGTTTGTTGTGGACAGAAACAGGAAGAATTCACTGACTAAATAATTTCTCAAGAATTGTTCCGTTCCAAAGCTCACACCCTCTCTAAAATACAGAACATCAGCATCCTTCTGTGTAATGAAACCAGTGTTGACTTTAAAAAAAGTAATCAAGGAACCATATTTTTAATACAAAGAGACCTTGAGGCTTATTTGAAGCAGAGTATTTATTAATGGTATAAATATTTATCATATCGCTTGAATGAACAGCAGCAGCATAATGGACAACATAAAAACATATGGGGCTAAGCTTTTCCCTCCCCAATCTTAATACTGAATCTTTCTTCTTTTTGATATTTCTAAAGCCAATGTTTTTTAAAGCACACACTTTGAACATGGACCTTCTCTATCTGAAAAGTGATTGATTGATTGATTACATTACAGTGACTGAAATCACCACATTAAGGCCAAAGCACTCTCCCACTGAAGTCAGGGAAGCTCTGAGAGGCAGGAGGGGAAAAAAGCCTGTGGTCCAGCTTGACCCAGAATGCCTACACAGTAATTTTTAGCTCCACAGTCTGAGCCCCATTAGTCTGACTCAGCTGACCCAAGCCAGCTGCAGCCATGCCATGGGTCTTTTATGAGCATAAACTGATGTCAGAAATCTGTTCATTTGCTTCCATTTTTGCAGAATCAGATCTCTGGTTTGCATTTATAACAAGGGCCCCAGGGCTCCAAAGTGCAGCCAATGAGGATAATTCAACTTCTCCAGCAACTTCAGATATTTGCTAAAGCAAAGACCACATTTTAATGCAACTTGTATTTAGTAAAGTGGAATCCAGCCAAATTCTAAACAGGTGACCTGTTCAGTTGTAATGACCATGCCTCTGAGGAGACTTCACTTTCTGAAATTCAAACCCACTAATTTGGCAGAAAGAATTAGAAAAATGCCAACTTTGTTTTCTTAAGCCTATGATCAAATAAAGTTGAAATATATTTGAAATCTCCGGTACTCTTAACAAGATTTGAAATGCTTCTGTACATTCTGTTTGTCCATGGACCACAGTAGAAAATCCATTAATGAAATAACAAAAAAGACTGCAATTTCCTACTGATACATTCCTAGAAATTTCTTCATCTAAAGCTTCCTGAGTAAAGGTGCAGTGTGACATAAAGGCAGAACATTTGTGTCAGTGTCAGCTAAAAGGTTTAAGGATGAATTGCAAAGGAATTTTTTTTAAATGGTATCATATGATGCTGGCAGATCAGGTACCAGCTCATTCAAAGTTCTAGACCTCACTGAACGCTGACAAATGCCTAGCTGGAAAGCAGTCTGGCTCAGTGCTTGTACTAATATTAAGTACTGATATATTAATATTAAAATAGATATTAAAGAAATAAGAACATGTTTGGTGTTTAGATTTTATTTAGCAGCTTGTCGAATGCTGCATCTATTAATCTTACTCACAATAACTGTATCCCATATTATAAGGCAACACTAAAGTGTTTGCTCTATAACTCTACAAATGTTTTCTATGACTGAAAACCTCGCCAATCAGGAGAGAAGCATTACAAAGTGTGAAATACTCATTTGCCACTAGGGGCATCATCTCTTCCTCCAACAAAAGAAGCCCTAGAGGAACTCCAGTCAAATCACTGAGAAACACGTACAAACAAAAGACTTTTTTTATTTTTCTTACACCCATAAAGAGGGTACACACAGAAGCCCTCCTCCCATTGCAGCTTGAATGCTGGCAGAAAGGAATAAAAATATCTAAGGAAAATAAGAAATACTTTTCTTATTCCTATACTGTTTGAATTCTTGATGGGTGAAGAACTTTAAGTGTAAGGGAAATCCAGCAATTTAGCTTGTGTTAGCCCTACAGGACATACAGGGCTTGCATATTAGAGCACTTACAATTACCTTTTGGAACATAAGACTATATTTCATTGCATATGTATGTTTGTTTGCTTTCACCTTGTAATAACTCATATTTTTCTTAGTTAATAAGTCATCAGTTAGTTTATAACAAGATTGGCTACCTGAGTTGTCTTTGGTTTGAGATCTAAGGTACAACTGATGTGAGGTAACGGACTAATCCTTTGGGACTGGAAGTAACCTGAATATTAGTGTGATTTTGGTGTAAGAGACTATCTAACATAAAAATAGTTTCACTTAGACGGCAAGGTAGACCATAATGCACAAGAGGACTGTCTGAGACTCCACATTAAGACTGTTACAGTCCTGTACGAGTTCAAATTTGTTACTCGATTGGGGAAATCTAATTACAGAACCTACAACCAGTTTGGAGCTTGTGCCTTCTTCCTTTATAGTCTGCCCTGAAGCTGGCATTCATAGCCATGCCAGCCTTACAAATAGCAGTCTAATTCCTTTTGATTTATACATTAGGCCAGGATGGTTGGTTTGATTTTTGTAGAAATGGTGTTAAAGACATTGTGGGTTTTTTTTTCCTGTGTGCTTTTCAACTTTACACATCAGGAACGATAACACTGATCTTCCCTGGAGTTCTCAGAAGGACCTTTATTGTGAGGCTGCTGAATCTTTAGCAAAAATGTCATTTCTCCATGTAGAAACACTAGCTTATATGTAATATAAAGACAGGAGTTGAGCCTGTAGACACCGCCAGACTTTGCAGGACCCTGCAATGAATTTTACAGACTCTCAGTAACATTTGGAGAAAGATAAGATCTTTGATCATCTGGTGTGTGTTTGTGTCTGGGAACAGAATAACTAAAAGATCTGAACCAAACCTTTGGATGTGGGGGTCTGGTGTAATTTAGGCCAAGATACTTTGCAGATATGGGGCCTGATCCTGCTCGACAAATGTGGGGCCTTACCCTGCTACTCGCTGGCACTGGGCACAGGGGGGACACATGCCCCATGTGTCCCAGTCAGTGCCTGAAGTTCTCAGCTGGTCTGATGCCAGTGGCTGCAGCAGGACCCAGCCTGTGACAAGGGGCCAAGGCCACCAGCTGGTAGCAGCAGGGGTCGGATCCAGCCTGGGAGCCAGGGCCACCAGTTGGTAGCAGCAGCTACAGGGCTGGATCCGACTAGGGACCCTGGGCCGCTGGCGGCAGCAACGGAGGCTGGAGCCATTCAAGGAGCCAGGGCTGCCAGCAGCCAGGGCCGTGATCGCAGTGGAGGGGTGGACAGGTTTCGAGCAGAGGTAGTGGGGTAACCCAGGGCAGTGCCCTGAATGGTTTTTAGGGGGCAGGGATGCCTCTGCTGCTAGATGGTCAATGAAAGTCATAGGTCCTCACTGGGTCAGACTAATACCCAGAGCTTGCAAAATGCTGGTTGTCCTAAAGAGATTTCTTATCAGCTTCATGTACTATATTTTTTCTTTTCTATCATGTTCTGTGGGAAAGTCACTGTCTGTCTGGACCTTGAGGGAAGATACAGAGCTCTTTCTTTCTGTTAATTTGAGTTTGGTGCCTCCTCTAAAAGCTAAACAAAATAGCATATTTTTGCATTGTTCAAGTGTTTGCTGACTCTCAGCCAACAAAGTTTACTTTTTTCTAATGTAACAATATAGATTTTGTCTGTATTTGATTAGCTAATTTTCCTTGGTGACTGACTAATGCTCATCTGAGCAGGTGTTACACAATTCCTCTCATCCAACTCTCTCAGTAATAGCATGGCACCCTTGTAGAATCATAGGGTTGGAATCATGAGGTTATCTAGTCCAATCCCCAGCTAAAAGCAGGACCACTCCCACTAAATCATCTCAGACAGGATTTGTCTAACCAGGCCTTAAATGTTTCCAAAGATGGAGATTCCACCACCTCCCTAAATAACCCATTCCTATGCTTCACCACCCTACTAGTGTAAAAGTTTTTCCTAATATCCAACCTTGCCCTCCCGAGCTGCAAGCGTGAAACCATTGCTCCTTGTTCTGTCCTCTGTTACTTTTAAGAACAGCCAAACTCCCTCCTCTTTGAAGTACCCCTTCAAGTAGTTGAAGGTTGCTATCAGATGCCCCCTCAGTCTTCTCTTCTGCAGACTAAATAAGCCTAGTTCCTTTAGTCTCTCCTGGTAAGTCATGTATCCCAATCCCCTAATCATTTTCATTGTCCACATCCTTTCTGTAGTGCGAAGCACAAAACTGGACAAAGTATTCCAGATGTGGCCTCACCAGCACCAAAATGCAACATAATCCAAAAGAGCAAATCTTAGCACATGTTGCTTAATTGATTTCAAGCCACTATTATTCATAAATGAGTGAGTAATGCCTGACTACAACAGCCATAGGCAAGATTCAGAGAAACATCTGAGGGCTTCTTTGTGTCCAAACCTAAGTAAAACTTTGTCATCTAAGGACTAGATTTCTATAACTGCATTTTCCAGAGGGGTAGCCGTGTTAGTCTGTGTATAGCAAAAGTAGTAAGAGCCCTGTGGCACCTTATAGACTAACAGATTTCTTCGAACATATGCTTTTGTGTATCTGACAAAGTGGGTTGTAGCCCACAAAAGCTTATGTTCGAAGAAATCTATTAGTCTATAAGGTGCCACAGGACTCTCGCTACTTTTGCTAGAACTGCATGTATCTATTTATCATGATTTCAGGTCAAACTACAAATTGTAACTCAAATGCCACATAACTGGTCATCTATGTACTCCATTAAAACTAGGTGTAATTGCTATACTGTATATACATAGTAGATGTGCGCCTGTGCTGAGCCTTTCAGAAGCATATAGCACATCAGACCTTGATTATGCAGCTTAGAAAGGTCTGTTCCCAAAGCCCATTCAGATATGAACAGACAAGTAGGGCATCTTAGAGGCTCCCATACACACAGTACAGTATTGTTACTTATCTGACAAACCAAAAGGGCACACAGAGCCATACACCATAAACACTGCTGTATCTCATCCATGTGAAGTATTTTCCTAAGATAGGCCTAAGTATGATGCATGGTTCAGGAAAATCTAGGGAAGTAGCTAAAGCCAAGAGGAAAAAAAAATCTGAATTCCAGGAAGAGACAAACTCAACATCAGTAGAGGCTGATGTCTGGCATTTGTGAAAGCTGAATTCCATGTTGATAGGGTCCAACAAAAACTATAATTATGGATGGTTCAAGCCACACCATTATTGATAGTTATAATTGGTTTAATAATTAGTTGGTTTCAATGGGAGGGCCCGAATTTTATATGTTAATTTATAACTATTAAGGGCCAAGCTTTTGATTACACTCCAGCTGGCTTGCAGATGGATATGAACCATTACTTGCCAGTCCTGAGGGAGGGAAGTCTTCACTAGGCTAAAGCCATAAGTGCTGACTCCTGCACCAGCTGCTTCACCCGTTTCCCACATCCATCCAAGCACTGAGGGACATCAGACGAAGCAGGAGGTTCACATCATGGGTGGTGCAGCACATACCTCTCACCAATTCCCCATCATCAAAGTGATGACCTTTAGGGGACTCTATGATCAGCAGCATAATATAGGTGAACCTCTAATCTGCTCAAAAGTTTTTCTGGGTTGGTGCACAATCAAGGGGCCCTGACATGCCCTTGAACTGAGCAGAGGTCAGAATCCTGGGAGTATCAAGCATTTTTAATTTCATATTTAAAAGGACTATATCATGGTTTCACTTCCAATCCAGGGATCTACATTTGAATCATACCTCATTCAGCTCTTTCATTTCCTGTAATAAAACTGTCATTGCTCAAACGAAGAAGGTTCAAAAACCTTTTCCTTAAAAGAAGAGGGTGAGAAACTGAGGAGAGAAAAAAGCCTTCTCTTTAGTTCTTAAGGCCCTGTAACATGTCTGTATTGATCATTCATTGTCAACTTCCTCAGCTCAGTGGTTTCTAATGTCTGTTTCTGGATTGCATTTAGTAACTTGCCAGATTTCTTTTGCTGAATTGGCTCAAAGACCCATACTCTGCTGCATTATCAGCATGCATTATGGGTAGGAACAGGCCCAGTACTTTACAGGCCTATAATTCTGAAATGGGTTTTGGCATCAGGACCATCTGAAGCTTCTCAATTACAAGGTACAACTGTGATCTACACGTCAGAATAAAGAGTAGCCAATAAACTTCAGAAATTCTCAACACTGAGCTATCTTCACTTCCATTAATGGCAATAGGAGATTTATCTTAGTGTCTAACAAAAGCAAAATTAAGACAATATTTACTGCATTTGAAAAATCCAGTCCTAGAGGTTTAAGCCTTAATCACAGCTACTAGCTCCACCTCTGGGCACCCGTCAGCTCCCACTGAAATCACAATGCATCATTTCAATGGGGATAGATAGTGCCCACCCTCTTTCCCCTGAGGGGCTTCCTCTCCTGCACACCCTTCCCCCTAAAATGATTGATTCCCTGTGTTTCCATTAGATGCAGGAACTCTCCACAATGAGTAAAATAATGGAGAAGCTATTGGAGCCCTATCTAGAAATCAATCTTTCATCAGAACAAGTTATAAGGCTGTTCCTAACGAGCTAGCAAATGAATTATTAGCAATCACTATTTATATAGAATCTTCTCTCTGTGTTTCCAGGATCCCACAGGGCCTCATGGAATACCAACATACTAACAAGAAGCACAAAACCTTGAATAAAGAGAATGCTGAAGCTGGGATGCCTGATGTGCAGTCTCCTCTGATGTTACAAACTTCTTCTGCTATGAAAAAGAAGCCAGAAGCCTTTACCTACCAAAAAAAGCACCTTTGATGATCTCTCCTTTTATGTTTCTATCCTCCCAAAAAGGAGCCATGCCAGCATTTCAAAAATAGATTCTGCAAAACAATCTGCAAGTTAGCAGTGCATGCAGTTCATTTTGAACAAATAATAATCTTTGACATATGGCATGTGTTAATTTTTGTGATGTTGCTTTTTTTTTAAAAAAGAAAATTTGTATAAAAGATAGCTGCCAAGCCTGTCAAAGATATCAACCCTACACACAACTGTAAATATTTGCCTTGAAAAAGCATGTGGTACATCCTGTAATTCTTGGCTGAGCTGGTTAATCTGGTGGCAGTTTAATTGATTGTTAGTGGACTAAAGTAAAGAATCCGTTAAATAAATTAAACAAACAACTTGGGACCTGATTTGTTGGAGGTGCTGAGCTCCTGCAGCTTTTATTGGCCTCTATAGGTGCTCAGTTCTAACTCAGAGGGTTTGGCTTGCAATTTAAAGCTAAAGCAAAGTTCAAACAAATTCCCAGTCCCAGAGAAAAATCCCCAAAACAAGATTTTCAAAATTGGGTGGTTAAAATTAGGCTATTAAATCCTTATTTAGGTTTCTGAATAATTGACTGGATTTATTTTTCAAAAAAGTGCTGACCATCCAGTAGCTTCCAATCTGATTCGAGCTGACTGGAGGGTGGTCAGGAAAACAATTTTGTTCTGGAAAGAAAGAAAAAGAAAGAAAGAAAGAAAGAAAGAAAGAAAGAAAGAAAGAAACCTGAGGCTTTAAAATTGTTCTCATGCTAATTCTGAATAAGACCCTTCCCCACCCCCATGCAAAAGATATCATAGATTCTAAGTCCAGAAGGGCTCACATCTAATCTGACTTGCTACCGAATAGAGAATACGTGGCCAAAACAATTCTACTTTGAAGTAGAACATATCTTTTAGAAAAGTGTCTGGTTCAGTTTTTATTGCCAGTAATGGAGAATCTTCCACAACCCTTATTAAATTGTTCCAGTGGCTCATAACCCTTATTAGGAAGATTCATTTCTTCCCCCCACCCCTCCCCATGACTGGTTGCAAGGTTTCTTAAAACCCGAAAAGTTCTAAATCAGGAGCACATATCTGAACCTGGGTCTCCCATCTAACAAACCACTCAGCTACTGGTTGGTCGGCAAGTCTCTGTCTCATTTTCTATACTGGACCTGAAAAAGAATTGCAATGAGAAGTTCTTCAGAACCAACAAACATATGCAAAACAGCTTGATTTCCATGGCGGGGAGGGAGGAAGGTGGGGGAGAGAAACAGAAAGCTTTTACCCAATTTTTTCCAACCAGCTCTAGAAGGTAGAAGATTACTCAACATGATGGTAAATGAAATACAATATGCACAAATATAAGATAATGCACACTAGAAGGAATACATTCCAGGACTTCAGCAAGCTTCTAGGATTTTAAATTAACTGCAATCAATCACAAGTAAGATCTGGGCATTAATGATAGAAAACCTGTGTTCAAGATATTAGAAAATATAAAAAACATGACAGAAAACATATAAAATGTTATCATTCCATCATGAAAAAAATAAATGGAATGGACACATCTAGAGCGCTGTGTTCACTTCTGGTCAGCTTACTCTGGAAAAGATACTAGAGGGGTATGCAAATGATTCCACACAAGGAGCATAATAAGACTGGTATTTTTCAACTTTGAAAAGAGGTGACTAAGGGGGGATATGATAGAGATCTATAAAATAATGTCTGCTATGGAGATTTATTCCTTATGACACAAGAACTATCAAATTAACAAGCAGCAGGTTTAAAACGATGAAAAGAAAGCATTACATCACATGCTACATAGTCAGCCTATGGAACTTCTTGCCAAAGGATGTTTTGAAGGCCAAAACTATAACAGGGTTCAAAAAACCACCCGAGTAAGTTCATGGAGGATAGGTTCATCAATAGCTATTAGCCAGGAAAGGCAGGGCTTGCTGTTTTCCAGGGGTTGGGAATGGCTAACAGAATGAATCATTTGATTATTCCTGTTCTATTCACTCCCCCTTAAGCACCTGGCATTGGTCACTGTCAGAAGGCAGGATACTAAGCTAGCTGGACCATGATCACGTATGGCTACTCTTATGATAAAAAAGAAATATTTCTTTTTTAAATACAAAATATAAAACAACTTTAGGAAGAGTTCAGTACCACAACATACAAGGAGTCCTGTGGCACTTAAAGACATAATTTATTTATTGCATGAACTTTTGTGGGAGAAAAATCACACTTCCTCAGAAAGCATCTGATGAAGTGGGATTTTCTCCCACAAAAGCTCATGCAATAAATAAATTTGTTAGTCTTTAAAAGTGGCACAGGACTCCTTGTTCATTTTACTAACTAGACTAACACGGCTGCCCCTTTGGAACTTGTACCATAACATGATATTGATGGCTAGCTGCCAACAGCACAGACTCAAAAAAAGATTAGGCATGTATCTGAAACATCCATACGGGAGAAGGGGAAAAAATTAGAAGGAATATAAACTCTTTTGCCTGAGGGCACAAGTCAGCTTCTAACAGATGTGGGTTAAAGAATCTTGTGCTATGGACAGGATGTTCTCCTGCTAGGGTGCTTGCACCTCCTGGAAAACTTTCTGACAATGATCAGTAACAGAGGCAGGACAGTGGACTGGATAAACCTACAGTCTGCTCCTGTATGGTAATTCCTATGTTCTGCGTCCTTACAATGTGCTTGATATCTAAAAAAGAGTGTATCATTAACATGGCTACATCTCTGGAATTTCTCTCTGTGCAGTTTCTTAAGATTAATAATAAAGTGAGCTACATGTTTAAAAAAGCCCTTTGCTTTGGGTTACTCACATATATTTTATTGTTTATTTTTTAACTGGAGCTTGCAGCATGCTTCCTTGAGACTGAGGCGCTAAAGCAGTGCACAGTTATTTTTTGCTTATTACACACGACAGAAAACATTGTGTAGGGTCCAGCACCAATGGTCTGGATCTTGACTGAGGACTCCAGTTTTACTGTTACATCAATAGCAATTTACTGTAATATTAACAACAATTCCTTTTTTGCCTCCTTATCCTTCAGGAAAAAAATAGGAGGCATCACACTAAGCATGAATTTAAGGGATTTGGTAGCAGCCCCTGCCTGTGCTGTTAACAAAACTAGAGATGCAAATATTGTTCTCACTTCTTGGCTCCTGAGGCGAGACTTTCATTGATATGTTAATAGAGTCTTTTCTCTTGTTTCTGTGACCTAAGAGCTTAGATTCAAAGCTACAGTACTTGCATGAAATAAAAGTAACTTATTATATGAAAACTCAATGTCTAATGGAAGAGCTGAACTAAAAATATTTTAAAATGCAGACATTTACAAATTTTCATAATCCTCTTCTTTCTTATACCAGAAACATGCTTTTTACTGTGATGTTCCTCTCACTTAGTAGCAGGCTGACACTGATATTAAATACAAGAAGCATGTATTTACAATGTGGACATAAAAATTAGAGACAAGGTAAGCCAGGGATTCTTCATTATTTTCTGTATTGATACTTCAAGCTGATTGTGATTACAGTAAAAATAACCTACAGAAAATAAGGCCCTGATATTTGAGTTTGAAGATACTGTTGCAGAAGATTTACATGTTGCATAGCAACAACAAACAGGTTGGACAACTGGAGTGAATCAATCCATACATGCATATTCAAAGTAGGTAAGTTTAGAAGTACTGGATCTTTTTGTAAAATAGCCAACGACAGCATAAAAAAAACATTCCAGTAGCAATGCGCCGCAGTATACAGGGCACAGGCCTAGAATCAAGGAACCTGTGTTCAGTTGCTGGCTCTAGGACTGACTCACCCTGTGAGCTCAGACAATCCATGCAATCTATGCCTCAGTTTCCCCATGTGTATAGAAGATACAAACTTTTCTTTGTATCATTACTATAGTAACACTGTCAGTTTGTACATTTGCAGCACTGTCTCTTGTTCAAGCAGATCAATAGTAGGAAAAAAATGTTGGAGGACACCAAGGCCTTTCTTGAGTTAGGATGCCCGTCTGTGAAGCTAAAACAGAGGTTGGCACTGCTGGGCGCCATTACTCAAATTCCCTAGTGTAGACAGACTCAATAATCTGACGACTACGTTTGGAATCTTTTAGCAAAAATGCGCCAGTGAATGCTGAGCTGTGAGAAGCTTTTCTTAGAAGAAATCTCATTCAGACACTGTACAAGGGAATAGCACTAGACAAACAAATTGTTATATGGCCTACGTCAGTAGTTCTCAACCACTGTGTCAGGACACATTACTGCATCACAACACAGTGGTAAGTGTGTCACAGAGAGCTGGGAAGATGGCTGAATTTGTCTTTGTGGGAGCGGGCTGGTGTCTCCAGAAGTGTCAAGACATGCCACCAAGTATGTTGCAGCCCACAAAAAGGTTGAGAACCACTAATCTATGTTCAGCAGCACCGTTGGCCTGGGAAAAGACCCGGGCCTTCGTGTGTTGGGACTCGGGGCTTGTGTGCTGCCCTGTGTGGCCTGGCAGTGGACCCGGGACTCAGGCGCTGGGACTCAGGGCTCGAGCCCCATAAGTGGGGTGCCAGCGACGCCCCTGCCTACAAACTGTTAATTCGAATTAACTTACTTCAAAATAAGGCATTATTTTGATATAACTTGTATCGAAACAACTTGTATTGAAATAACCCCGTGTGTGAACATAGCCAATGAGTCACTAAGCAGGAGATTTCTGAAGAGAATTTCACACAGCATATGCTGTAACAGCCCTATCACATCTAGACTCGACCTACTAGCTCCATAAGGATTTATTAACCTGACCCAATGAATACCACACAGGGTAAAACCTCCACTGGAGCCAAGACAAGTTAATGAGGGAAGTTGTATAATAGTCTTTGCCTGTATAACAGAATTTTAAAAATTTGTAGAACGAGTGCTTCTTTCTTCGAGCACTATTCACACCCATTCTGAATTAGGTGAGTATGTGCCAAAGTGCATTGTCATCCAGAAGCTTTTTTGCCGTAGCCTGATCCTGTAGGGTCAGTCACCAATGTCCCCTTGGTCCAGTGCTTTGACTGAAGTCTACAGGTGGCGCTGATCCTGCCCCCCACTTCAGTTCCTTCTTTCTGCCCAAGTGACGGCCTTGGACCTACTTGCCCTTGCATACCTGCAAGTGCCTGTTCTTCTGGTCATTTTTCCTGACTTTTAGACAGATTTACAATCATCTTAAAAAGAGTCCCTGGTCTTCAGACTGTGTTTAAGAAAGATTTCATTGGAGATTTTCAACATGGAAGCTGGGCTGAGGATACACATAGAGCCCGGCACCAGTTCAACCATGCCCAGCTTCAAACCCCCCGAAAATAAAGACTCCACAGGACTCCTTGCTTGTCTTGCTGAACTAGACTAACATGGCTAGTCCTTTGGAACTTGTCAATAAAGTTTCTGTTGGCTTAACTATGGCTGTCTAGATAAACTGGAAAAACCCTGAGTATGGAAGCAGTTCTGCAGGTATAAAATGTCTCATACTGGCATAAATTGTATGAGTGTAGTTATTTCTACACCAGTATTATCAATATTCATGCTAGGTCTGTGCTGGCATAGCTCTGGTTTTTTATGTTGTGTTTATATGTGAACCTTAACTATTCTAGTAAAACCTTTAAGACCAACTCACAGTCCTTGATTCTGTAGCATGCTTTTGTGTTCTCTACCAATGGGCCAAGCTCAGAACTTGCCTAAACAAATACAAATTCACTGAGCTCAGTGACACTGGTTTATGGCAGGTCTGAATATGGCCCATGAATTTAAATGGGGGTTTGGCCTAACTAAACTATTGAATCTGCATAATTTGTGAGTGCAACTTTAGAAGTCAGATTGAGGCTGGTTGAAAATCTAGCCTTTTTGCTTCTGGCACTCACGCATTTATAAAAATGCATGGATGCTTTGCTGGAACACCTGAAATAATGTGGCCCTAATGCCAAAAATGTTACATATCACAATAGACCAAGTACAGTGTTTTACAATCCCTGAACTGGACCCCATCATACTGTGTTTACATGTATGCAGTTAAGCTCTAAATGAAGCAGTAAGGGTGAAAATAGTAAAGGCTAGTCTCTGCCTCCCACCTGTTCTTTTTCGTGGGGTGTGCAGGTCAGCAACTTTCATTTAATGGTTCTCACATATCAGCTTGTAAAATTAACTGAAAACTGCATTCAGTTTTCTTACACTTGAAGTCTGCAGTTTCCTTACAGAGATAAAAGCATTTTCACGTGCTGTCAGTGTACGGACTACATGCTTTTTTCCCCCCCTTAAATGTCAAAGTGCAGATTGGAAAGAAGGTTACGGTGACTCTGAAGCATCTGTGAGTCTAACTATATTCCTGTAACAAACCACCAAAATAATTTATAGAGCTAGAATCCTCCAGGTATTTTCCCAAATCCACAGTGTTCTTGAAGGCCAAACTCTGCTTTGGGATATTCACATGAGCAGATACATGTAAAAAATACATTTTGTATTGTCAGCTACCTCCCCAGTGACTGCACACCTGAAAAGTGAAAGATTTTCACACCCATGGATCAGGTGTAATTCCTCCTTCTGTAACAGTACAATGTGACTACATGAAGCATGGTACCACAGGCGGGTACGGAAACCTCTTGCTATTTATCAGTGAAGCATTGACAAAGATACTGTCTACACAATGATAACAAACTCTGTATTCATAGGCTGATCATGACTGTCCCCAATGTAGTAACGCAGTTAAAATCCTAGTGTAAATGGCGCCTAGCTCTGTACCCAGAACCAGCTTAAAACCATACACAGTTCAAGGCCTTATGCCTACAAGCAAGATGTCATCAGGACTTTTTCTTCCGTACAGACTTTTACCTCTGGTGTATCAGAGTCACAGGACAAGAGTATCTTACCTGGCTCCCTGGTTACAGATGCAAGGCGGGTGGGGTCTTAATCCTTTATCAAAGATATGCATTACAAGTATTTAAGTGGAGAATCATTGTAAATTAGGTCATTTTGAGAGTCAACATCTCTTCCATTCTTCATCATATCAGTCAAGATTTATGAAGATGTTGTTGATGTCCACTTCAGAAGTTCTAGCAGGGTATTATAGATTAACTTGTCTGTGGAACCTGCTCTTGCAGACAGTTTAGTGCTACAGGCTGAGTTTGCTGGTATTCAGCAGCGCCTTCCCTAGGGTAGGGCGAGCAGGGCAGCCACCCAGGGCCACATGGGACCCACTCCATTGCCCCCCTCCATGCTGGAGACCGGGCAAGATGGCCAAAAGCAGTGGCTTGGTTCAGCGCTGCCACCGCTCCTCTCTGCCACTTGCGCTGCTCTTGACTCTGTGCTGGAGCAGCAGTGAGGGGGTGGTAGGCAGCGCAGAGCCAGTATCAACTACCCCGCTCCCTGCCCCAGACGTGCTGCCTCCTGCCTCCTCCCTGCTACTCTAGCACAGAGCCGAGAGCAGCACGCGTGGCCTGGTGGTGGAAGAGGAATGGCAGCACTGAACTGGGCCAGCCTTTTGGCTGGCTTGTCACAGGAGTCTGCCCCTCCCCGGGCCAGTGATGAGGAGGTGAGTGGGGGCCCTGCAGAGCCGCGCCTCCCCAGGGGGCAAAGGGGGCCAGCGCTGACCTCCAGCACGCAGGGTCGGGGCCCTGGAGCGGCCGCTCCCAAAGAGTTTGGGCTGCTTTGCCCCCAGCCCCCCAAGACCATGGAGGAGGCTCATTCAGACTGGGAGGGGGGGCCAGGGGCAAAGCAGCCCAAAGTCTTTGGGAGCGGGCTGCTCCAGGGCCCCAACCTCCATGCCAGAGCTCAGTGATGGCTTCCTCCGCCTCCCTGGGAGGCGCGGCCAGCTGACGGTAGGCTGGGCTGGCTGCTCCGCCCTGCTGTGGTGAGGTCGGGTGGGCGGGTGGGCAGGCGGGCAGAGCAGCCTCTGGGCCCCATTTCCCCCCACCGGGAGTTGGAAAGAGGGAGGTTAGGGCCCCCTTGCTTGGCCACCGGAGTGGCATGGCCTAGCCCCCGGCCGCTCTTCTGGCCAGAGGAGCGCTCACTGAGCCTGCACAGAGAGTCGGTCTGCACAGGCTCAGCGAGAGCTTACCCTGAGCAAGAGTTTTAAAAACTCCAAAGCTCAGAGTTTCTCCCCGGGCAGGGACTGCAGCTGCCAGCCATGCGTGGCCAGTAGTGTTCCCTGCGCCAGGCAGTGCCAGGGGCCATGCAGCCACGCAGCTTAGAGGGAACATTGAATTGGGCACCCTACAAATATATTATGAACATCATCATCTTTTGTTCCCATTTTGTGTTTTACAAAAGGGTTTTTTAAATAGCCAAATAAAACCCAAGACAATGTTTCTTTCTTACTCTAAACCTTTGCAATTCGATGACCATCGCACAAGCTCAGTGGATTCCTGAGTACATTGTACATGGAGGAAGGTTGTTTTATTTTATTTTATTTATTTATTTGTGTGTGTGTGTGGAACGTTTGTTGACAACTCATCCTAGGTGGTCATCACTTTACAGAATCTGCTAAATACACATGATACAGCAGCTCATTGTTTCAGCAGAGGGCTAAAGGGTTTGCTCAGTGCAATTAACATATTGGTTGAAAACAGAAAATTAACTAGTTGAAGATTTTATGCTGAAAACTACCCTTTCTGCCCCATGAAGGAATGTTGTTGGACAAGGAGTGGGAACAGAGTTATTGTCTTCATTAAAGTATGGACAACAGCATCTTTTTAACTGTTTGATTAATATTATTATTGTTCTGGCAGTAGCATCATGGAGAGTTCTGATTCAAGTCTCCAGATCAGATAGATCCCTTTTATCATGTGCCTTTGAGCCCATGAGTCAGGTTGTATGTGATAGGTAGAGCGCCTCTGAACAAATCCACAAAGCAAGATGTTTCGAGAATCATTAGCCAACAATCTAATGACATAATTGCTTTGTATTTGAGCAGAAAATGGCCAAGATATTTTTCCACAATGATTTTTTTTTTTTAACGCTACACATGGTAATTAACATTTAGAGTCCAAGGAATAAATTTTGCTTTCAGTGACATAAATCTGGAGTGACTGCACTAGATAGTCTTTCCAACTCTGATTTGAGGAGCTGGGCCAAAGTCCACAAAGGAGACACTAAACTTGCATTCATTTTAATGGGAGTTTAGTTTCTAAATTCCTTGAGGATCTGGGCCTGTTTTTTGAACTAGAAAATAATAGTGGTGGAACTGAATTTGGCCTTAAATATTCAATTAGATGGAAAATTATATAAAAATATTTATTATGTAACTGACTTTGAATGAACTTGTATGTCATCACACAGAAAAGAAATACCTGAAAGACACATTCTTCAGCCAAGCTACAGCAGAGGAATAATTTGTGGATTAAAGGTTCAGTAACTTCACCTTATCTACACCCACACTCTAGCCGCGAAATTGTGGACTACCCCAGTTTGTGCCTGCAGTTGAATAAAGGTGCAAAATATGCAAAAATGGAGGTCAGTCACCTTTCTGAAAATGCACCCCTTTATTTCACTTTTAAATAGGGCAAGAGGGTTGTAGGAAATACAAGATTTTCCTAAGGTGCAGAGAAGTAAAGCCGATTTATGCACCCAGTGTGTGTTGACATGATTAGCTATAATAGGCTAGATTCTATTCTCATTTACATTGCTGTCAGTCTAAAGTTGCTTCTGGTTTATATTAATGTAACTGAGACAGGGCTGGTCCCAGTGACCCCAGAGAAAGTATTAGGATTTTTTGACCAAGACGCTCATTAAATCTGTTTATATAAAATAACTCAGTGATAGTCTGCTAAAACAGCAATTCATTCCTGGTGTTGAGACAAAATGTACTTTTCAGTATACTTGAAATTCATTCCTTACCATTATTAGCAAAAGAGCAAGACTGATAGAATAGGTGCACTGAAAAAACCTGATCAATCTATGCATAAGAGTTAGAGGTTTATTTCTCATTCCACTTGCAAAGTTTATTAATTTATTTGGTGTTAAAAGCCAGGGCCACCAAGAAACTGTTTGAGACTTTGAGATACTTCATCTTTATATGCATTCCTTTTTAACCCTTAGGATGAATCTACATTGACAGTTGGAATATTCATTGTACTGAAACAGCGTTAGCAGCAGCCACCATTTCACAGCATTTCTAGTGTTGATACCAAATGGTGGCATAAAGGAGGGAGCCTGCTCAAAAGAGCTCATCCTTCACCCTCCAGCTGTCGTCACTCCTCCTCCAATGAAACCTTTCACTTGCAGACCTTCTAAAAAGGAGACAAATAAGAAGGAAAAAGGGGATAGTGCAAACTTTAAGCTAAAAACAAAGAGGCAGACCTGTTTACTATATAGGGCCCATTTTATGTTTTTTATAAAATTTATTTAAAAGCACTCTGATCTCAAAAATTCTATGCTACTATTGTGTTTGCCTAACTCACAGACATTTAGGAAAGTGGGGGTTCAATGGTCATTCTCACTTTAATAAATGAGCATTTCTTAACTGATTTCAATGCAATTTGACACTTGCGCAGTACGAGAGAGAGAGAGAGAAGTTATATCAGTTGCTTACAGCTACTGGAGTATGTGTTTGTTTATGAGATGAGTAGTTACTTTAGATCATGAGAAGATTAAATAAGCATTTTGCTGCCTCAGATATTGCCATAAAATTGTCACATTGTTGGTTTGCAAATGATTACACTTCTGCAGTGTCATAGATATCACAGTAATATTAACTGGGCAAAAGGGGAGTTTATAGAGACTTTATTGGCAACCATCCTACTAGTCATTTAAAACATTTCATAGAGATACAAACCAATAAAGTAGTTGCAGGGAGGGACAGCTTACACACCAAGGGAAATGTAAATTGTCTCTCTCAACCTTCTGATTATTTATGGATTAATGTGTGGAAGGTGCTTAAAGATAGCCTGGATTTATAATAAAAACCTTTGCTGGTACCAGGGGCATTGCTGGCGTGGGGAGGGACCCAGGGCCCAGCCCCAGCCCCAGGCCCACCCCCTGGCCCACAGGCCCCGCCCCCAGCCTGCAGGCCCCGCCTCCTGGCTGGGGACAGGGCCAGGCGCCACCGCGCTGCCACAGGCAGCCAGGCCCTGCATCCCCGGCGGTGGAGAAGGTTGCCGCAGCCACCAGCGGCCAGGCCCTGCATCCCTGGTTGGGGATGAGGCTGCCGCAGCTGCCAGTGGCCAGGCCCCGGATCCCCAGCCGGGGACAGGGCCACCGCAGCCGCAGGTGGCCAGGCCCCAGATCTCCAGCCCAATTGGGCCGGATATCTGGGGCACTGGTGCTAGGGTTCGGGGCATGTGCCCAGGAGTGCCCAGCACGAGCGAGGTCCCTGGCTGGTATAGTAATGTCAAAAAAAAAAAAAAAAATTCACCCTCCTAAACAGCATCATCTTATACTGATGAAAGCCTGAATGTAGATGTGATTTGCCTGACATTAAAGATTTTAGTTGGAGTTCTATTTGTCTTGGGAATAAGCTATTCCTATATTGGCAATTGAAGAGTCTTTTAGTGGGATACACGGCTGCACCTCTCCTAGGAGGATTTGTGTCTACACTGGTACATTTCAGATTGTGTGGCAAACCCCTTCTATTGTAGGCCAGGCCTTGAAGTGTTATCTAGAGGCTCACTTGTGGCCTCCTGGAAGGGTAGCACATGACCATGCAGGCCTGAAGTCCAGTTCTGACCCAAACAAATCATATTGGATTCCTACGACCCTCACTGCTCTGGGACAGGGGGACAGGTTCAGTGTATCCTTTACTAACCCCTCTACACTAAATTCTGATGCAATAATGACTCCTCAGCTGTGCTGGCCACCACGGCACAGTGGGTAAGGAACTGAGAGCCTACCCATTCTTGTGTATCCGCTACTTCCATGGGTGCAAGAGAAGGAATAGGACCCATGGGAAATATTCTTCCTTGAGTGTTACCTGTGATGCAGATAACCTGACTTATCCCCCACTAAATAAAATAGAAATATAAAGCAGCTCACAAATGAGCTCTAAATAATATGTAGTATCAATTATTATTCACAATCTCAACATCTATGAGGGCCTGCGATTGTTTCAGAGCCCAGTGGAAGATGTTTAGTACGCTTTTGTGCCTGCTGAATGCCATTGCAGCATAGTGCTTGTTGATCCAAGCCTCCTGGGATAACCTTCTGAATGTGCCAAAATCAAGGCAAGCTGCAAAAACCAGGGGCCAAATGCCTAAACCACTGATGGGTGGTACTTAAACCAGTCTCCCAGTCAGTAACAAAACATGCTTCTGATTCCCCACTTTGGTCATTGCCAAGCATAAAATAGAAACAGTCCCCGTTATTGCACATCAGCTTCTCTGGCCCCCTCTAATCCTGGATCTCTTAAACAAATAGTTTCTCCTGACCCCATATCACCCAGAACAATATAAGCTTGGGTCTTACCCAAATTACCACGCTGCCAGCCAATCCTTTAGTAACTACAACTAAAGATTTAATGTAAAAGGAAAACAAACAAAATATGAGAGATGTTAAAAGGGTCAAAGTAAATCACATACATACAAATGATTTAGTGTCCATAGAAAGCAAGTCCTTGAAGAATATGCAGTTTGCAGATTAATCCACTTCCTTTGGTATGCACTCAGCACCTGGGTGGCTCTTAGTCCTTTGTTCAGTCCCAGAAGAATAGTTCCAGAGGAGGGTGTTGGTTGCAGACAGACTGAAGATTGAAGACTAAAGACAAAGTGGAGATGGAGCTATTGCCTATTATCACCTTCCACTCTCCCACACTGTCAGAGTCCTTGCCAAATCAAAATGGAGTTGAGTCACATGGTTAGTCTGGTGAGTGGCCAAACAGGTTTCTTTCTAGGCCCACTACAGCTGGGAGTCCCCTTAATCAATGGGCCGTTAGGGTGACAATAGTTTTGCAGACACCCAGTCTGGGATTGCTTGGAATTAAATAATTTGGAGTACAAATAAAAACAAATAGCTTTCCAATTTCTAATATAGGCATGATACTTACATATAAACCATATACTTGCTCTTAGCAGATTACAGCCTTTGTATTGATACCAAACACGGGATATCACATATAGATTATTGCAAATATGAAATATTAATATGAAAAATAATCCTAATCTGTCACCTAGACCCAGACAGCGTCACAGTGCTTTTCACCCATGGCTCAGATTCTCAAAAATAGCTAAGCATCTAAGTCCTATTGATTTCAAACAAGTGACCCAGCAGACTGGTGGCACAGTTAAGAACAGGCCCTAGATCTCCTGAATAACAGGCCAGTTCTCTATCCACTGGGCAACACTGTTTCCCGTTCAGTGTATGTCAGGCACTGTTAGATGAGTGTCTGCATTTCAGAAGCACATTGGAGCTCTGCTGCATCTTGGGCCAGTATCTTGAGCATGATTCTGTCCAGTGCTGTTCCCTGTTCTTTTGGAACATTCAGTACTGTGCAGTCAAAGCTCCCTGGAAGCATATTGTGGGTATGTAATGTAAGAATGGTTGTGAAAGTGATTTGACTAAACCAGGGGTCTCAAACACAGGGCCGGTGGGCCACAAGCAGATCCTAAAGCTATTTCCTGCAGCCCACAACGACACTATTGTTACCAATATTTGCAATACTGTTATATGAAAAGGTTTCAGTGGTGTGGCCCTCAGGCTAACATACTAGTCCTCATGTGGTCCTGTACTAGTCCTCATGCAGCCCTCATGGTGATTGGAGTTTGAGACCCCAGGGCTAAACAATGTTATTTCAATAGCTCTCAAAACCAGTACCATTTTCTATTAATACAGGAAGCTTCACCATTCTCTGTCTTTCTCCCCTACTCCCACAAACTAATTTTCTAGCATGAAATGGGCTTGGAGCACAGTAACTTCTACCTAGCAATCAACTTAAAACTTTAACCACTGTAACAAGGTGTTCCAATTTTTTAGCTCTCACAAAAATGTCCTACTTTCCCTTTTTCAGAGCACACACAGACACATCATTGCTTAATAAAACTGAAATGCCATCAGAGTTGAGCAGCTTCGCTTGCAGGACACCTAATAGGCTCTGTCCATAGTTTCCATCACTTTGGTACGATTTACGTCAATTTTTACAGCTCCCGAGCATTTAGGTGTTTACTATTATCCAGACCAGCAGAGAGAGTGATGGCTGTAGTACAGTAACTCTTCTATTGGAGATCAGTTCCTTTAAGGAAGACAGATGCGCATTTAGCTAATTATGTAACCCCTTTTGCCTGCCTTTTTTTATATCTCATCATCAAAAGGTGAAATTCTCCCTAGTGAAGAGAATCATTTAAAGTTCTTTTGTGGTGCTGTCTTAGAGAGGTAAGTTCTCTGCCCGTACATGGCACCCACCTCAATATCCCAGAAAGAGATTCCAGCATGCCAAGTCCAGTTCTATGCAAAGAAAAGTCATGATGGTCTGGGAAAACCCTAACTGAAGGATAAGGAAAGCCTGTGGCTGTTTTTACAGACCAGATTATAAATTCTCTGGGGAGGGACCATCTTTTTGTTCTGTGTTTGTGTAGCATCTACTACTAAAGGGCCTTGGTCCATTACTGCAACTCCAAGACAGAGTAATATGAATAACGGTTTCCTAATTTATATTCTCTAGGCTGTAATGGCAACAGGAGGTGGTCTACAATTCAGCACCATGTTCTGCTGGTGCATCTCCTGGGTCAGGGGTGTCAAAATTGCAGCCCATGGGCTGCATGCAGCCCCTAAAGTTATTTACTGCAGCTTGCAACAACACTATCCCTATAAATATTTGCAATATCATTATATGAAAAGGTTTCAGTGGTGCAGCCCTTGGGCTAACGTATGAGTCGTCATGTGGCCCTTGTGGTGATTTGAGTTTGAGACCCCTGTCCTAGGGTATGTCTATACCGACAGTGGCGAGTGCGCTCTTCTGGGTTTGATTGAGTGAACTGTGTAGACGCACTCAATCAATCTCCAACTCGATGCTATAACTGCATCCCCATAACTGAAATAGCACTAAGTTGACCAGACAGTATTCCCAGTCAGCTTAGCACAGTGTGTACGAGGATTTAAGTGCGAGTAAGATGACAGGAGATAAGCAAGGTATTTTATGTACCTTGCGTATCTCCCATTGGAAATGTCTACAAAGTTGACTTTAGGGTCCAGTAAAGTTGACTTTATAAGGTCCACTTATAAAGTTGACTTTACCGTTAAGTCGACTTTAGGCATAGTGGACTAACTAATTCGACTTAATAAAGTCGACTTAGTTCAGTGGGACCATTTATTTGACTTTATAAAGTCAAATTAAGCCAGGACGCCCATTTAAAGTTGACTTAATGTAGTGTGTACTCACTAAGTCAACTTAATAAGGTCTACTTAAAGTCGACTTTAAGCAGACTTTATTAAGTCAAATTAACAAAGTCAACTTTGCTTTTATAGTGTAGACATACCTATTGACTACCACCAAAGAGTGCAGCAAGCATAGACCAGGGCCTAGAATCCTTACTCTATCCTAACTCCAGGAAATCTCATTGGGTATGTCCACACATCTCTTTTCTTTTGAAATAACACTGGTTACTTCGAAATAAAAAAGATTAGGTCCACACGATGTTTTCTTATTTTGAAATGACAGGCTCTGTCATTTCAAAATAAGAACCGTAATTTCAAAACAGCTTAAACCCCATTCATTTTGAAACGGCTGTTATTTCAAAATGGTTGTTTCGAAACAACGCCGTTTGGACATGTTGTTTCGAAACAACTGTTTCGAAACAACATGTCCAAACGGTGTCGTTTCGAAATAACCATTTCAAAATAACAGCCGTTTAGATAGCAGGCTTTCCCTTAATTCGAATTAACATTTTCTTAATTGGAATTAACTTATTTTGAAATAAGGACTTTATTTCAAAATAACTCATTTCAAAATAATGAGGTATGTGTGCACATAGCCATTGTCTCAACAAGGAATGCAGTACTAGGTCCTTACAAAATGTATGTTCTCTAGGCACCTTAGAATTTCTTTTGCTGTCACAGGTTTTTCCCTACTGGATACGGATCTTCCCCACATTTAGTCTAAGCTCTTATTTAGGTGTCACTTCTAAACTTACCTCCTTCCTACCCCAGTACACTCCCTCTTCTCCACTTTAACACTCTCACTTAAGTTTAGTGGTGCTTTCAGACCAGAGTAGGAGGCCTGACTGGGCATGTGGCTCTGAATCTACTGGTAGGTTGCAATGTCTTTCAAGTTTATAATCGGTATGTTTTGCAGTGAAAACACAGGCTGAATCATTCAAGTGATGATACTCCTCCAGTGCCTTCTTACAATTGCCCCAGGGCACCCAGAAAAATAGGCAAGTTCTCCTGTAATTCACTGGCAAGAGCCATAGAGTAGCTCAGTTTACACAAAAGGATCACGGGATATGCCCAAAAGTTCAAGTGAGACAAGGGGAAGAGCAGCATGTGCAAGGATGCAGTAAATTGGGTAGAACTGCTCATACCCAGGCTAGACTAAGTTCAGGTGTCAATCACCAAGACAACTCTGCAGTTAGAACAGCATACAATTCTTTTGTCTGAACAAGTTCCAAAGGGGTAACCACGTCAGTTTAGTTCAGCAAAACAAGCAAAGAGTCAAATTTATTTCTCACATGAGCTTTTGTGGAAGAAAATCCCACTTCATCAGATGCTTGAAGATGGGGAACTTACAGAATGGAAGGAAAATAACTGCGGAGAAGTGTAAGTCATAAGATCAGGTCAGACTGTTACAGCAAATCAAAGCAGTTGTTTAGATACAAACACATATAGAGAAAGGTGAGGTCAAATCACCTGTTGTAATAAGAGCAAACCCTCAAGATCCCTATTTAATCTTAAGGCAACAGTGTCAAGTCTGCATATGATTTCCAGTTCTGCAGTTTCTCTTTGAAGCTTTGATTTGTAATCCATTTGTTTAAGTATGGCTATTAGCAAATCATCAATGGAGTTCATATGCAGATACACATCTTTCAAACCCGAGAGAGACACTGGTTCGCACCTAATCTTTCAGTGTGTTAATTTTCTATTGTTTTTACTTTTCACTGCAATTTTTGGAAGATTACTCTCCATGACTTCATCTGCACTGGAGAATCAAACTGAGTGTAATTAAAAACATTAGGACTGACCCTTGCATAAAACTGTCTGATACAGACTGTCCACTTCCTCAATCCTATTATGTTTGCACTTATTCTTTGCATCAACATGCAGCAATGTGATAAATCAGTATTGGTACATCATCCCCTTGGAATCTATCGCTCAGCTCCCAGCACAATTACTCTGCATAGTGTGGAAGATTATGGGGAAGTCACCAATGTTGGGAGGACTAATTGTTATGGGATGGTCAACTAACTATTATTTGACATTTGTATTGCAATAGTATATGGAGGCCCCAGGTGGAGATCAGATCTTAGTTTGCCAGATATATCATATCATTGTTATATTCTAACTTAGACATCCAAGTTATTTGGAGTTTGTTTCCATGACAACATCTACAATATGTTCTGATGTGATATAACTATGCTGGTATAGCCCCAAGAACACAGACATGCTTGCTGGAAGAAAAGGATATCCTCCCGCCTATAACCATATCTATTTAAATGTGCACCTTTTCTATACAGAAAAGGCTTTAGGTTTGTTCCCAGTAGGACTAACAAAAATGGGACAAGTATAAGTGTACAATGCTTATCATAAAATGTGTGTGTAAACATTGACTGTGGTAGAAGTAATAATGTCCTTTAGCATGCCAGAATTCTGTAAGGTAGACAAAACCAGTAAACTTGTTCTAGTTTAAAAGTGCTGCATTATATGTTTGTATCTGGTCCCTGCGGTGATGGATGGGGCCCCCCTTCCAGTTAATCCAACCCTGGTAAGCATGTGGTTCAGTGAGATTTAGTTAGTAGAATATGTCTAAGACCTTGTTTGCTCAAAAATTTTATCCCAATAATTTCCCATTCTTCTTGTTTTTCCAGTTCAGTTTCACTAGTAAAAGCAGGGGTAGAAAGATAAACAGGAAAAGGCAAATGCAGTCACACACTTTACAGGCTGATATATTTGGGAAACACTGTACAGTAAAGCTATAAACACTGCATATTGTCTCTAGCGCTGTATTCTACAAGGGTCTGACCAAGAGCTGGTCAGAAAACGGGAGAACTATAAATGAAATTCTTGCCAAAATTTAAGTGCTTTTCAACACGCTCTAGTTTGAAACCATGCCTGTCAATTTCATGAGAACTTACATCAGCTGAATTCATTTTTTCTGCCTTTTTTGGCTAACTTTCTTGCTTTTTATATCTACAAACTAGAGGTGGTTTCCCATATTATGAATAGTTGTCTCAATATTTTGCAATCTGGTTGACAGTGTCTAATTCTCTCTCTTCACTTCCTCCCATGAATTCTCTTTAGTGTTATAGTCCCTCATTAACCTGATCTTCGTTCTTCTGGGGGCATCAAGATGTGACAGTTTGAATGAAGGAGACCTTAAGTGTTCTAGTGAAATACACAGCAAAATCCTTAACAAGAAGTGGGGAGTGAAGGTTTTAAAAATGCCTAAAAATGAAACCAAAACTGATAGCTTGTCCCTTCCAATGAGTGAGACTAAGATTTGTTTTTTTCTTTCTCAAGTTTCTCTTTATTCAACAGGCCTCTTAAGGCCAGCTGGTTTCATACAGCTGAATGGAATTATTTAGATGTTTTACTAACTGCATGGTCTGTGCTCTAAAGCTTGACCAAAAGTCGGTCCAATAAAATATCTCACCCACCTTATTCCAAGTGGCGTAATTCTGGTATTTCTAATTCAACACTACAATGTTTAACTGATAATCAGGCATTTTCTGTGCAACACCTATTAAAAATAGATGACAATTCCCTACATATGACGGAAGTCAGAACAAATGTTTACTTTTAGCACTATGTTTTTTCCTCTTGTAACAATAGGCTTCACGATAGCAGCATCAGAAGGATTCATCTTAGAAATACATTTTTTACATGTCAGAACAGCCAATTCTAAAAGGAAATGAGGAGCTTTTCAGTGTTGTTTTGTGACTGTTTAATATCCTCAGTTTCTTTAGGCTATTATCCAGCATTTAAAAAAAAAAACAACCTAGATTTTTTTGCTTTCTTATAAAACTTTTTCCATCTGAGTGAACACATCACTGAGTAACCAGCCAGCACTTGCCTTACAATTGGACACATCAATTAGCCACCTGTCAAGCTTATTGCATTTAAAGCCTGAAAATAAAAGGGCTTTTGAATCATCGGGTTTGTCATACAAATTCTGTTTAAGGAAATATTGAAGACATCAGTTCTGCGTGTATTGAAGAAAACTGATCAGTACAGAATAGTATAAAGCTCTTTTATTTCCTCCTGGCAGGGGTTAAAGTAAGCCAGAACGCCCTGGAACCAATGTTCTCCTCAGGACTTGAAATTAGGGGGATGTTGGGGGTGCTCACTAAATTGGTATAACACTATTACTAGCTGACAACTGGGGGGGATGTTGGGAAATTAGGAGGGGGTGTAAGGGCGCTGTGGGGGGGGGTGTTAGGGAAATCCCTGCCTGGAACACAGTTCTGGGGCCCACAAATCAGACAGGCCACAGTTCCAGGGCCCAGATTCCAGAATTTGGAAAAATCAGGCCCACGCATGCATGAAAGGGGCCTAGACAATAGGAAGGCTCCAGGGCCCCTCAAATTATGCTTTAACTGCTGCCTCATGGTAACCTGTTATTAGATATCTTTGTTAGGGTCTTCACTGCAGAGTTAACTCTGGTGATTGGCAGCCACATTTAAGCCCCAGGTTAGCTTACTCTGGGTATGAGCAGCCACACTGCAAAACCATACTATATTTTCTCTGCACTGCTCCCTCCTCATAAATTGGTAGGACTTTGGGGTACATCCCCTGGTCCTTTGTTTTGCAGTAAGCTAAACTACTCATTCTCTCCCAATAAGCTGTGGGAGAGCTTGTCTGTCCTATGGTGGATAAAGGGCGCAAGGGATTGTGAGACGGCATGACAGACTATCAGCACTTAAGTGATTTATATCTTCACTGCATAATAGACTGTTTACCAGAATAAGAAAGTAGACCCCAAGTTGTAACCCACACCCCAGCCCATGTTGAAAGTACCACTTTACTGAGGTGAGATGATTTTGTGTGTGGACAGAAAGTGGGTTAGGAGCAACAGCGAAGGAAGACCCTGAACTAACTCAGCAATAAAGACATACCTCAAGGAAATATTTCCTGATATTACACTGAGATTGGGTGTATATGATTGTTTTGCAGCATAGTTGTGCCTAATTAAATCATGATCTTCACAGTCACAGATCTCCTTTGAGGAAGAGTTTATTTATCCAGAATGGCCAAAGAGAACACTCCTGTTCCTCTTATTTGATCATGATTGTCATCACGTTACACATTTCTTCACTATTCCAGTAAAGTGAATGTTACTAAGAAAATAATTTCCATAGCTAGATTGTATAAACACAATGCAATTCGGCAGAAATAATGTGTGTCAACTGCCATATATACACCTACATTTCCATGGGAGTTCACTCATTTTAAACAGAATAATTTGGGTTGCTACTGAACGTCCTCCCTGGATCAATCAAAAACAGATGCACCCAAAATTAGTGGATACTTTTAAAGCTGTAGGTGATAGAGTTCCTATACATAAATACCATATTATTTACACCTGTAGATTCAACTGTCCCAATTCCACATTCTTTCTTAAGACAATTGGATCATAGCATAGCAAAGAGACTACAGTGAATATTCCAGTAAATAGCATTATTATAGGTTGCAAGTTCTTGTGTTGTTTGTGCATGTAAAATACTTAGCACAATGGGGCCCCTGTCCATTCAGGGAGTCTGAGGCACTACCCACAATACAAACAAAAAATAACTGTAGTGAAATACTAATACTTTCTTTTTTGTAACATGTTTTTATGCTGCTGTTCTGGCATGGCATTGGTGCTTGTTTGTTTTCCACCTGTCTTTTCAGAGCTCTCTTTTGGTCATTTGTAGCACAAGTTGAAGTAAGTTCATATGTATAATATTTGGAGGTAAAATGATCCAACAATCTGACTAACTGTTTAACACAGTTATGCTAAGCAGTTTAGAGCACACTTCTGAAATTCCTTCAGAGAGTGCAGAAGCACAGGAATAGAAGAAACAGATACAACATCAGTTTCCCTGCACACACACCTCAGTCATTCTTCAGTGTTAATTCCTAACTCAGACAAGGAATCCTGTGGCACTTAAAGACTAACAAATGTATTTATTGAATGAGCTTTCGTGGGAGAAAATCCCATATCTTTAAGTGCCACAGGACTCCTTGCTTGTTTTACTGAACTAGACTAACATGCCCAGAATTTGTTCCTTAACTCAGTCTCAGAAATGCATGTTGGCAGGTGACCCTTTGTAGCTACAGGATTCTACCAACACACATACAATGCAAAAATTTCCCCCATTGTCCCTACTGATGTCAAGGAGATTTTTGTGGATTATCTCCATGGGGCTAGTGTTTCATCCCAAGATCACACAGTCTTCTAATTTCAGTTTTAATTGTTGGCAACTGACTGTTGCTCTTGCTGTAAATTCTCTTTTGATGAGAACTGAAACTACAGGATGGAATATAAACTCTAAGTAGGGTTCCTGTTACAAGCAGATTTGTAAGATGTTTTACTTTCACAGAATCAGTTCATTCAATTTCCCTTGTCCTTTTTGCCTCAGGCTGTCCCACAAGCTGAGGTTTTATCCCTTAAAATTCTGCTCTGTTAGATAGCATTTCTTTTTCCAGCTAATGAATGCTTATGATGATATCTGGGTTTTGTTTCCTTCCTCTACTCTTCTAATAGTGTAAAACAGTTGAGTTTCTCAGTTGGTGCAAGAAGTTATATTTCTGAGCCCCAGCCTTCTGCCTTGCCACGTCGTGTTAATCAGCCCGTGCTGCCTATAAAACTGTTTAGTTTATGAAAAGCCCAGTAGACTCGAAAAAGTCATTAATATAATTTTCCATGAGCTGTCATTATGATTTAAACAGTGATTTTTAAGCATACAATATCTTCATTGCACCCGTGTGAATATCAAATATACTATTTTGAAGATATCTTATTTTTTTTACATCCCTAAAGGCATAGGTACCATACACAAACATCTGGAAGCTGTTTACCTCTGATGTGGAAGCTCACAATCTAGAAATTTTGAGCATTGAAGGCATGATATGAAAGTAGTAGATTAAGGATTATTCAGCACGTAGCATTTATTTTTAATAAACTGAAATGGGATATTACACAGAGGCATCAGCATTGCTGAGCATTTATGAACAGTAACTTAGTTTTCTGCAGGATTGTCATGCCCATAAAAGGAGAAAGGATGGAAAAAACTGCAGAGCATGTCATGAGAGATTGCACTGTTCCCTTTAATTGCTCAGCTACATATTAGTTCTTTAAAATATAAAGCCGTTCTTTAAACTGGTTAATTCAATCAATTATTATTTAACAGATACAGTTTCAAGATAGGTTCTGAGCTATTGGCCCCTTTGCAAAAATCTTGTGCGTTTCAAAACATAAGCTGATTGCAAAGTATTCTTTCAATAGGTGAGAAATGGTGGATGAGACTAAGTAATCAATGCATTCTCACCAAAGTGACAAAGTGTATTTAACACAAATTTCCATTTACAGTGTTACATTTAATTAACTTGTTTATTAACTGTCTTAGTTGACTTTATTCAATTTTTTCCCAAAGTGGTAGTGTTTTATTATGTGCTTTTTGGCTGAGTTGGTTCCAGAACAGAATACAATCAAATTTCTTTATTCTGGGACAGCAACTCAGAGAACTGAAATCTCTCTATGGGAGGATTCAAATGCAATTTTCTCAGAAGCTGTATAACAAGCTGGACTGGTTTCAAGCCAAAAAAAGAGTTTAACTTTATTGACTTTACGGCTTTGCTCTGCTGTTTAGTTGCACTTGAGTGACTCCGTTAAAAAGGAAAGTGGTTATTTAATCATACAATCCCAACGGCTAGTGTCATCTGCACTTTCTGGTTCCATTTTTAATTCTGTGAGCCAAGCACGCATTTTATAAAGTTCTCCTTGATGTTATACTTCACCTTTTTATATTTTATTATTGTTTATTTATGGTATTATAGAACATTAAGAGGTTCCAGTCAAGAATCAATGCCTCATAGTGCTTAGCTCCCCCACTCCCCCCCCCAAAAAGCTTTCTACTCTAGAGTGTTTCTAATGTAAGCATAAAACAAGAGACAATAGATGACTACATACAAGACTGGGGACCCCGTGTTAATGAGATTATTATCTTTAGTGTAATAAACAACAACATCAGCATGCCTGCTGCCTAGCCATTGTACACACTACAACAGAGGTGAGTTTTAAGGAGGGGTTGAAAGAGAATAATGTAGTGTCTTTGCAGATTTATTTGGGGCACCACTTCCATGCATAAATACTTGTTAAATGGTCAAATACTATTTTTTCCCCTGTTACAAAAGACAAAACTGAGGCACACATGATGAAGGAGTATATTTCCAGTCCTCAGCTTTTATATATACATGCAAAATTGCATGCAAACTTCATGGATGTTTTTGCATGCACTTAAAAAGGAAGTTAATGTGTGTGGTGTAACGGTGTGCATTTTCAAAAGCCAGTGGAATGAAAAGAATTGTCAAGAAAAAGAACTCCAATATCTGAATATATGCAGCTATAGACCTTTTTAAAGTAGGCATGCAGGGATTTGCATCTGCAAAATGCATGCTCCTGTATATGAGTATACCTCACTTTGTCTGTACAGGTGATAGAAGGGCTTAGCTTCACCAAAATTTTACCTTTTACAGTTTGTCAGTGTCACTGAGGAAGTGTGACAGAACCATATAATGAGGACCAGATCTCCTAGCTAAATAGAAAATGGTGCCAGCATCATTTAGAATATCTTTATTTCCACCATGCACTCTATATTGTACTGGTGTTTTCTTTAGCAAATATTAACAGCTCAACAAACGATCCGTTATTTTGTACATCTAGGTGTTCATTTCTCAAACGTTCTGTTCTGCTTGCATTGTGCTTTGTTTGCTCAGAACAGCTGTTCCAGGAATTTTAAATGATAAATTCTATAATTTGAGGTTGTTTACTCTCTTTGGGGGGTGGTTTGGTGCCAACAGGTGCAAATTAAGTCCTCAGTCCTGCAAAGACATGTGCTTAATTTACCCATGCTGAGTAGCGAATGGGATGTTCACAGGGAATAAACTTAAGCATGCGTATAGGTCTTTGGGCCTAAAGCTGCAGGAAGGCATTTATTATTGTTGTTGTTATTATTATTATTAGACATCAGTTTCCCAGTAAGTTTGAGGAATCTATAATTACTTTTCTATAATCATTTAAAGATATAATAGCTTGTTTTGTGGGTATTGGGCACAGTCCTGTGTAAATTCATCTGGATTATTTGAAATCTAGTTAAAATCTTACCGAGAATACACATAAATAAAAGCAGGGATGTGGGCCGAGGGGAAGAGAATCTATTTGTAAAGATGAGAAAAGGAGTCACTGCCTATTGTTTGACCTCAACAGCTCACTGATTGACTAGTAGAAGGAACATCTCCATGGGAACAGATGAATGTCTGGTTTTCATGTGGTGAAATCCCCAATCCAGCCCACAGTGAGTTCACTAAGCACAGCACTTTATGCTGGTTGTTTTAATTCTTCTTAGGTTTAGCCAAATTCAATGAGCAAGGAAGCATTAAAAAAAAAAAAAAAAAAAAAGCCAAAGAGCGCCCAACAAGAACAGAACAAAAACAAATACAGTAGTTCTTTCAGTTCTGTTTGGTGATTTCGTTCTTTGAGCAAAGCTGTTGAAACACAAGATTGATAATCATGTAACAAAATCATTTGGCATGTTTGTTCTTCCAGTTTATTTGTTTAGCAATTGTTCAAAAAATATTAATGTGTCTCTAACGTAACTCTGGGGAAGCAGTGTAGTTATTTGAAAATCCAGAACCGGTTGTTCTACTTTGTCAGTTACACCATTTACACTTGTCTCTTTCCCTGGCAGTAAAGAGAAATATCAGTCAGCTTCAATACTCCTAAGACTAAAAATGAGAGCACTGGGTAACAAAAAAAGTTCAGTTAACATAACAATCAAAATCACAGTCCAGGTTGAAGGAAGGAGTGATTCCCAAATATTAAAACCCCAGTGGTCTTATCTCGACCAGATGCTTATAATGTCTGTGAGGAATGTGGCACATCAAGTGTGTGAACACTACAGCTATTGTATCCTAACAGGCTGATTGAACCCTGGATAATTGGTATGTAACCTTCTCTATTAATAGTGCAGACAGATATGTGAATTAGCTGAATGCCTCAGACATATGCCATGCATTAACCAAAGGAACTTACAATTCTCATAACAACTTGGCTAACTATTATACCCGTAATGATTCTTTACAATTTGATCACATTACAGACGAGGAAAGAAAAAAGATCAATACATTTGTTGCTTCACCACAACTTATGAATAATCAGTTGCACTGTAAATGGTTGACAAAAAACTGGATTGTCAAACATTCAGGAGTAAGGTTCTGAGACGCTGATGTTTTAAAGGGGTCAGTACATGTTTCACAGCCTTTTAAATCTTTTACTTGCAGGAATCAATAGTCATGTTTGTGAAATACTTAGAATAATTTCAAGATCTTTCTTCCCTGCAGTCATACAAGGAGTGTGCAGTCAGTGTCTAATCTGAGATAACATACAGATTTCTTTTTCCCTTTCTGAAATGGCAGTCTGGGTTGGTATCTCCCAACATCTCATTCTTTCACACCAGTCATTTATTTCAGATGAAATGACAGAAACCACTTTTTACTTTTTTAGCTGGGCTGTTTTCTGAAGGTTCTGCTAATGTGACAGTGTATGACTCAGCTGTCATACACTCAGTCTTTAAAACATGTAGCATTACAATATTTGGACAGTGGAGAAGTAGCTTCAAAGAAAACCAGACAGAGGCTGTGTATGTAAAAGAAGGGAGCCACCAAAGCTGTATAACCTGTCCACGATGGTGGGATTAGGGTTACACTCTGTGACAAACAAAACGATTCTAACAGATATGATTTCATTTTGTTTATCTTCAAAAGGGTTTTTCTTTGGAAAGCCTAGTTAACAGCCTGTACAGAACGAAGGTCTACACAAAGAACCAGGGCTGTCCCTGACCAAATGGTGCCCTAGGCAAGGAGAGTCCTCAGCTACCCCACTCCTCCATTTGTTAAATTTTTGAATAGCTTTTTTTTTTTATTGCATTGTAGCCCATTTCATGACTTTGATGCACAATTTGCATGCATGATTTATTCCTGTCATTCAAGATGATATATTTGCACGGTAGGATCTGTAAATCTGTATTTATTCATTCCGTATATAAGCAAAATATTTTTTTAGAAAATTCATTTCCTCTAAGCCTATAGAAGCATTTTAATTTTAAGAATAACTGAAATGCACTCACATCAAGAAAACTGAACTGTGCACCAACACTGGGTGGACAAGTATTAAATAGTCCTTGAGTTCAAAAGGTCATTTCTCGCTTTTGCACTTTCAAACTGAAGCACAGCATCAGAGAGATCCAACGACTGAAACATTTTATTATCCCTTCTGTTGCTAATAATAAAAACAGTGCCCCGAAGTAACACCCTGGTGGTCACTTGAGTTGCCTGCCCAGCACTGCTAAAACACAATCTAAGTTAAAATTTTCATTTTCTTTTGAAATTTTATGCTCTCATATGTTAAACAAATTAAAAATGTAAAACAAATTGTATTCCTCCCAATGCTTTAATCTGCTCGTTATTATTCTTAACCATTGATGAGTCAAACGGAGTCAAATGAGCAAGGATTTAAGGGGTCTGATAAACAGAAAAATACCCGACACCAAAGCCATCCATAAGGGCCCATTATGACATCAGAGGAGTTCAAGGTTGATTTGACCCAGGGCACTTGAAAGGTGTTACAGTATATTAGTACCAGATCTGTGAATGCTTCCTAATGAAAAGCAAGTGCCCAGTCCTCCATTATCGTACAGGCCCTGAGGCTAGAAGAAGGGGATCCTGATGTAAGATCTGGCCCTAAGATGTTTTTCACTGCCCTTTTCTGATTTGCTGCAGCCTCAGTGCTTCAAAGCATTTGCTTACAAAGACTATGGCACTTTCATTTCCCAGTCATCAGAATTACCAGGGGCACCTCTTCGGTTCCTCCCAAAGCCCTTTTCTAGGTGTTTCTCACACAACAAAACAGCTGGGCATGTTCTTGTATTGCTCTCTCACCCTTTCCTCTCCCACCATTATTATTTTTTAACATTCACTTTCTTTGCCTAGTCCCTACCAACCAAACTACAGTTTAAACTGTTACTGAAACTATTTGAAAAATAGCAGTTCAGGAACGCTTCCTGCTAATGTGGTTCGGGGTACAACTACATGGCAACTGAGACAGACACGAGCTTGATTTGAGCTAGCGTGCTTAAAATAGGGTGGCCACAGAACCTTGGGATGGCTGCCAGGGTACAAGGTTGGGTGGGCTTCTGGGGTTACTAATCAGAGCTGCCACAAGGGCCACACTGCACTTAGCTGTGCACAGGAATTTAAAATTTGACCACTTTTGGAAGGACACTGAGCTTCTGCAGCCCTGGAGCCATGGTGGAGAGACAGCACAACCTCCTACTTGGGTACTCAAGTTCTGTGTCCCTGCTCCTTACCCACTGGCCCCACCTTGTGCGCACCTCTGCCATGCTCTGAAACGTCAACATATGCTTAAACTTAGTTTCAAGTAACACAAGGAGAAATGCCCAAACAGACACAGATACCCAAACAGATAGATAAATGATCTAGTCTGGTCAACTACACTAACCAAGCTGATCGTGTCTGGAAATGGAGATAAAGTACAAAATCTTTAGGATCAAGTGAGCAGCGGTGCCACTAAAAGGAGCCGTATGCTGCTCCTTTATATACTTCTGCACATTGGGTAGCTCTTGTGACAAGAACAACACTATGAGAATAAGAATAAATGAGCTTTTCTCCAAACACCAGTATTCTTAGGATGTTTCCAGGCCATACAAACTGGAATATTTTTGCTTAGCTGGATTTCTCTCTTTGGTCTCATAGGCTGTCTACACACCAAATTAGTCTGGACTAAGGAAGCTTAGTCCAGAGTAATTTAGCCCTTGGCCACACTAGGCTTTCCCTAGTCCAAACTAAGAAATTTCTTAGTTCAGAGTAGGCAAAGCTTAGTCCGAACTAGTAAGACCTGGTGGTTAGTCCAGACTTACTTACTCAGTTTGAACTTTAGTTAGAACTAAGCGCATGCAATACGCAAACTTTTAAGTTTGAACTAGGCCATTAGTTCAAACTAAAACTTTAGTTCAAACAAGAACGTGCAGCTAGTTCTAACTAAAAAGCCACGGTTAGTTCGAACTAGCCCAAGGTTAGCTTGGACTAACCTCAGACTTTAGTTTGGACTAGCAAGTCCAAACTAAACTTGGTGATGTGGACATAGCCATAGTGCCCTATGTGGTCATTTGTCTAAATTATCTATTTGATTTAAAAAGCACGATAATACATATAAAAATGAAGTTTGGAATACAAAATTAATAATGTCTATTAATTTGTGTGACTAATATTTGACTATATAGTAAATATTCTGCAGCCGTCTGAACAGACACCACATATACAGACTGCAACAAACATTGGATAGGGACAGCAGTAAGCTGAATTTTGGAAATGCTTTGGATTTATCTGTCACTTCTCATATTCTCCTCAGTGGCTGATATGCCACTACAGGCAATACATGAAAGACTAGTGAAAACTGGCAGATATCTGTCCCTAACCGGCATCAATACAAAAAGCTCCAGGACCTTAGGACTTAAAATGTTTTGACGTAAGACTGCATTTCTCAAACCATGATGATCATTTGTCAAGTTAAAAAACAAAACAAAATAAAACCTACCATGTATGTAAAACTGGCTTCCTGTGGGAGCACACATGAGCAAATTCATAACACAAGAAAAGTAAGTGAAGACTTGGAACACCCTCTACCCAAAAATCAAAGTGATGAACAGACTGAACTGGGTAAATAACTGTTGATATTCTTGGTCAAAGTCTGCATTGAACCAAATCCTAGTAAATTGTATGCCTTAATTGTGCAAAGCAGTGACTTGTACTGAAAAGTTAGTTCAAAATCCACTTAACCCAAGTGACATAGTTAAGCTGACCTAACCTCCTGGTATAGACAGTGCTAAGGCAGTGGAAGACTTTTTCCATTGACCTACGCATTAGATAAAGACTGGTTACTGTACAAAATGCACCATAAGTGTGTTTATCTTTAAATTATGAGTTGTTCCCCCGACCTCCTCCACTCAAGAGCCAAGATTGGGGGTGGGGGAGCTAATTTACAATTATTGCAACTTCTGGTTCCCCTGTGGGTTGTGGATTAGGAAGGGTTCAGCTGAAGGGTGCTTGGACAGCACGGTAAGGGGATGCCTATTTGACACAATTTTTGGTTCTCCTCCTCATGTCTCTGACACTGGAAGCCAGACTTACTTCCTTCTTACCCAGTCCATTGGCATGTCTGAAGCTGTAGATGGGGGTGAGCCTTCACATTCTCACTCAAGGGCCACTGCGGACACTTGAGATCCATATTGGCAGAACCATGATTCACAGGTAGGGTGACTTATCTCAGCTGAAAACAATTGACAAACTTGTGGTCTTCATATATAGCCATATTATAGCATGGGGCATCTCATTATTTCTACGTCAACAGAAAAAATACTGGACGCAGATTAGGGGTGTCAAACTCATTTGCTATGGCAGGCCAGATTTGACTTACCATAAATGTACTTCAGGTGGGCCATACTATGCATTGAGAATCGCTGTGTATGCAAGACTGTGGCCCATGATACCATGAGATCACTCTCTCCTTCTCTTTTGGGGAAATAGTGAGGTCTTGCTGAGTGCGGTCCTTCATACCAGTGATGCCTGTACACTTTTGCAGCATTTTGGAGCACTGGGTATGAAAGACTGCTCTCTGTGACACTACGAGACCATGTCTGTTAGGAAGAGAGTACAGTCTTTTGGAGTGCAGTTGCAGGCTGGATGGAAAAGGTTCACAGGCAATATGTTTGACACCCTGACCCAGATACTTAGCTGGTGTTTACAACAGTGGAGGATTTGGCCTAATTTGGTTATAAAGATGCTAAAGAACAATTGGAGTCAAACTACTGTTTAGTATTTAATTTGTGAATGTCAAAAGGACTTTAGAAACATGCACTGAACAAGGTTCATTAACCTCCTACCTCCCCATTTTACACATAGGGGAAACAAGGCTGAGAGAGGTTCAGTATTTGGTGCTAGCATATCAGCAACAGAGCCAGAAAGAAAACACAGGAAATCTGGTTCTCAGTCACCCATCTAAAGCCCAAGCTCACACCCCTTTATGAATAAATTTTAATAAAATATCCTAGTTAATATAATTTTATGATTCCTTGTCCATTATTATTATTATTATATTTTATTGTTAATTCCTGGAATGGACAATAATGAATTCAAGGAAGCCATTCACCAAGGACCCAAGATGGTGGGGGAGGAGGGAAGGAATGGGAACACACATTAAAATACAGTTCAGGAATTTATGACTTATCCTTCCTTATTCAGCCAGTTGTATTATAAATGGAGAATTACATACTGGAGGCCTACTCATCCATGTTTATAAATCCTCTGATTAACACAGTGTAAAAAAAAAAGTCAGAAGTTCTTTAAATTAATTCATGCATTTGGCCTGAAGAGGAAGGCAGAAAAGCTGATGCAGGAGACAAGGAATCATAGAATAACAATCTAAATATATTTGGAATAAATACAACAATGATAGATATCCAAGAGATATTTTGAAGTTTGTTATCTGATTTGGTTTTTTTTGTTTTTTTTGTTTGAAACTTCCGTCTGTGCATGTGGGACTGCACGCACACCCACTCACTACTTGCCTTCCTTTGCAGACTTGATGAATCATATCTTACTGTGTGGATACTTCCATAAAGATTATGCCTGGAGTGAGGGCACATTTTATTGGATGACAAAAAAGCAACTCACTGAACAGTTTATTTTCATCAAGAGAAAAGATTTTGGACTTCTAGACTTCAGATTATTTGGTCTGCTGAGTTTTGGGAACTGAATGCTCTGATGTAGCTTTGTGTTACTGCTTTCACCACAGATCTAGTGAGCCTCAGAAAATAAACTGTTTCTTCAGAGGATGGTCTCTCTGAGTTGTGACTAAAGCACATACCGGTAGGGTATGACAGTGTGGGAAGCCAGTGTTTGTCCCCAGTCCTGTAAATCTAACCAGGGCTGTAACTAAGGGTTCACGCGCCCAGGGCAAGCAGCCCCAAAGGTGCCCTCACCGGTTCTGGTCTGGGGCCAATCCATCCAGCAGCAGGGTCAGATCCCTTCCCCTTATTCCAAATATATTTAGAGACACATTTCTCTTCCAGGCCAGGAAGGGTCTACTTTGGCTCCCTTCCAAATTCACACCCAAGGCAAAACCCCATTCACCCCGCTGTAGTTACGGCCCTGAATCTAACACCTTTCACCCTCTGCAGTTCGCTTTCACAATTTGAAATACAAATAGAATTAGCTTGCTCAGTAGTACTCATGTTGAAACCTCTGATACAGCCTTCAGGGAGCTGCCAATTTATACCAAGTTCAGAGAAAAAGTATGTGTGGTGTGCAGTAGGTGGGTGACAGATCAGGATGCACACTTGTACTGGTACTCCTGATAAACAGTGGACTCTCACGCAGACTTAACAACATGGTGGTTGTACTTTCGTATTGGTGTGAAGGTTAAAACTGCTGACTGTATTAGACAGATTTGTAAAAAAGCCCAGCCTCTGTCAAATAACTGTTTCAAATACAAGTTTTCAACATTTGATAGAAAATACTTTAAACTTTGTTGCTCTTGTTAGTGCTATAGTCCCTCTCATGTAGTGTTCATCCCATTTTCAACACCCCCCCATCCCCACCCAGGGCTTGATACAAAGCCCTTTAAGACTAATGAGCACCTTTCCCTTGATTTTATAGACCTGATCCAAAATCTGACTGATGTATACAAAGGTGCAGCAGAGATCCTAAGAAAGAGGAGTACTGCATATCTAAACACCCAGTGTTTGAATTGGCCGAAGACTTGGCTACTCTCATCCAGTGGTGTACACGGATCTCACTGTGTGCTGAGACAGGATGTAGTCAGAGCTGTGCAAGTATTCATGCGATGCAGAAATAAAGCTCACAGTCCCATTCATAACTAGTAGCGTCTCAGAAATCTGAGGCATAACAGATGTATATTTATTGCATGTATTTTTGATAATGAAGTATCTTGTTAAACACATTATGCAGGGAGGGGAGGAAGGGAAATCACTCATGACTGGTAAGATAAGATTTCTATAACTGAAGAAGAGGGGAGGAATACTATTTATCTAATATTTCTGTTAGGAATGGTCATGCTATTTTTCAGTGGAAACTTGGATTTATGGCCATTTTTTCTATGAAAAGATTATGTGGTTGGTGGGAATTTTTGAGTTTTCACTGCAATGACCACTCTCTCTTTTTTTAAAGTTGTATTTGACTAGAAGCAGAAATTTTATGGGTGTGAAAGAGAAGGGGAAACATTTTGTGACCATTCTTACGGCTTCATCTTGTCTCCGGATATCTTTTATGGAACCAACTTCTGCTGATGAAATAAAAGTTTTTAGGCTTACACAGAGCTGAAGGGTAAGCTCAAAAAACTTGTCTCCGTCAGCAGCAGAATTTGATCCCATAAAAGTTATTACCTCACCCACCTCGTCTCTCAAACGACCTGGGACCAACATGGCTACAACTCCACTTTATACATCCATTCTGTTTAAAACTGAATTTGACAATATTTTGCATGCAGTGAGTTTCGTTGTTTTACCTAGGGTCGCTTGCATTTCCTGGCTCTGACTTGCCACTTCATTACTCAGTTTCCATATTGACTTACACTAGCAAAGAAAGAAAAAAAGAACCAGATCCCTTTTCACATGCATTAACATGATGAATTTATTTCCAAGTTCTGCTCAGGAGGTTGTCTATTCAGGGTGACTCAAGAAAGTTGTGATAAATTAATGAAAGCTGTGACGTTAAAGCACAAAGACGACTAAGGCCACTTTTACTTCCAAACAAGAATGTCCACACTGTGGCCTTAGTTTGGAGAGAGTGGATTCTCTATATGTGTAGACAAGGTCCAATGAGGTATTCACTGCAGAGTTAATTCAGGCAATGGCCAGCCATGCTAGCCTAACCTAGCCATTGAGAATCCACTCTTCAAAACCTTACTGAAGAAGTTATGTCCTCACTGATACTGTGCTACCATGAGTGTTACTAGATTTCTGGGGAATAGGCCATGATTCTTTGTATGCTAAGGTGAATCATTCTGTTTCTTTTCCAGTTATTTGCAAGAGAACTTTGGTTCCTCTGAGCATATGGTGGGGGCCGGGGGAACTGTGGGAAAGCTATAGAGGACTATCAGCACTCAAAAATCTTCATGGCAAAGTGCATCAATTACCAAACGAGGTGAAAATGCAGAACCCCAGCTCTGACCTGTACCTCCCTGCTGTGTCAGCTAAGTGGGTCAAAAGCACCACTCGACTGGGATGAGCAGTTTTGTGGTGAATGGGAGGCGGATTAGGGCCACACCTGGGTAAGACCCCACGTAATTCTGCTGTGGAGACATACCTGTAGGCTTCTTCCCAGACTTTGAAATTGTTTCCCCATCTCCAAGGTCCCCGTCTGACAAAGTGGGGTTTTCGCCCACAAAAGCTCATGTGATAAATAAATTTGTTAGTCTTTAAAAGTGCCACAGGACTCCTTGTTTGTTTCACTGAATTAGACTAACACAGCTACCTCTTTGGAACCCATCAACACAGCATCAGTAAAACTGAAGATGAGGTAGCAGACAAGCATGTTCAAAGAGAAAGGGAATGGACGTGAGTATGTTGGTTGATGCTCTCAAGACCAACCAAAAGAAAACAGAAGAAGAGCAAAAAAATAAACAATTATTTTTAAAAAAACCCCAGCATTTGTATTGAATGCTGATGTAATTCAGTATTACTCTCCTGACGTCAATGGATCTATGTCGGCTTATGCAGCTGAAGACCTCACACCGAGTACTGAAGGGGTGGTTTATCAAATTCCTTTTCTTAATCAGTCCCTTTTTGAAAAATGTACGCTGATGCATCCCTGTGCATCTCAAAGCTTGCTAACAGGTAAGTAGAGTGATAACTGGATTTCACTGAATTTCTGAGTGTGTCTGGGATTTCATGGGTGGAGATAGAAGGATCCTTTGCTTTGAAGTTTTCTGCTTTATATGCAAACCACTGCTGCTGACTGAAATACTGCAATTTCATATGCAAGGGGTGGAAAATAGAAAGAGGGGGGCTTTTGTTGAGTGTGATGAAGACTTATTGACAGACAAGGATACAAGTTCCACTGGCTTGCAAATTTGCTTTCAACCACGACAAGTTAACACAAGTAAAGTCTTTTAACAGTGTGATGCAAGATTTAGTAAAGATCTGCAACATCTGGAGAACTTAAAACACTACCTAGATCTCCTACTGTGCTACTAAGGAAATGCATTGCTTGCATAGTTATAAACATGGTTTTTATTTTACAAGAAATGCTTAGCACACCAATCTCTTTTACTGGTATTTGAAGCATTTTTTACTGTACCTTTAAACTGAATGTTCAAGATTCCTGAAATATTTTTGTTTCCAAAAGAATCTTTTATGCAACCTCACTGAAAGGCAGTAGCAAGAATGCAGCCTCATGAGTAAATGGATACGAAAGTGGTGAAGTGAGCTGTAGTGTAATTTTAGATATAAATTGTGTACGCTCACAGCAACTAAACTAAAGAGTACTGTACAATCACATTTTTGTGTGTGGTGATTTCAAGCACATGCCTGGTAAAAGCAATGATAAGAATATGGGTAGGAATTCAGAGGTTTTGTTAATAACCCTGAAGGGAAATGGTCTTCTCTACCAGAATACTTCTTCCACAATAATGCATTACTTTTTCTTTACTTTATTACTGACAGGATGTCTGTATGGATGCATGTATGGGGAAAGAGACAGACAGTCAGACAACAGTTTAATACAAGATTACAAATAAATATCTGAATATACATGACTACACTTCTTGTTTGTATTTTTTGGTGAGGCTTTTTTGTAGGAAGGAAATGTTTTCTAGTGACCAGAGGCAGAGGAGTGGAAATCAAAACTTCTTAACCATATTTATAACTAACACTAATGTGTAGCTTTGGTGAAGTTATTAAAAAACCTCTATGCCTCAATTTCCCTTCTAAATGCATTTACCAACTCCCTGGGTGCATATGTTTGTAAAGCACATTTGACATCTTTTAAAAAATATATTAATATACAAACAATCACTACTTGAATAAAGCACATTTAGATTAATAAAACAGAAGCCTGGTACAACTGTTAATTATTTTTTTGTCTCTGTCTCACAACCCTCTGTGTAACTCAAAACTGTAACTTTTCAACTTCTGCCCAGTGTTTTTAACTGAGTAGTTTCTAATCCACCTACCCATCAACCCACACTTCAGAAAATATGAAAACCCTGTTCAGTGTCACATTCATATTTTAAATCATGAAAAGCTTAGCATTTATCACAGCTCTGATAACAGTCCAGTCTTAATAATGCTTTGGGTTCACTGTTATGGTTTAATGGGATATACTTTTAGCAGCAACCTGTAATTTTACACAAATTGCTTTTTATCCATTGGTCTGTACAACATTCCTCTGCCTCACACTGTCAGATCAAACAAGCAATAAAGCATTTTAATGAGATACAGTATTTGCAAATGAGACAGACATGATGAGTCACCATTCTAACAGCTAGCCTGAACACTGTCTTTTTTTGTTGTTTTCTCGAGTTCCATCTGTTGCAACACATTTGGATCAGTTCCTAGCTTTCAAAAACGAAAGCAAGTATCACATCCAAACTAAAGGTCAATTTCTCAAAGCCTGATCTCTGTTATGCATCCATGACTTTTCATCTACAATCAGTGGTGCATTGTGATAGACTTTAAGGATTTTATGGTTTGGTTTTTTTTTAAGCAGTCTTGCCAGTACCAGCCCAGAATGGTACATAGGAGCACTTAGGAATAGGTGCAAGATGTACCATTCCCTGAGAGTCCTCTAATCTGAGCAAGGAGAGCAACATCATCAGATCTCCTCGGGTCCATCCTTCTTGCCCTTCCCTTCTCCACCTGGCTGGTACCTACTCTTCTGCCCTTACTCTTCTCCTGATGCACTCTTACAATAGTGTCTCCTTTCCACTGCACCCAGCCCAGTCTGAAAACTGAGTTCAGGCTCAAAAGCCTTCTCCATGACCCTCCTACCTTTGGGCGCACACAGGGCGGGATTTTGATTTTTCTCTTGAACAGAGGAACACCAATTGTGATCTTCATATAGGGCACATGAGAAAACACTTCCTTGTGCCCAAGGAACCCAATCCAAAATTCACTCACTGAAGCCCTGGCCCTATTGAAAATAGGTCTTTCTTGGTAGTAAACACCTGCATTTGTTCCTCATAAAGGCTGCACTGAAGTCCCTTGGAAAAATTCAGCTGTAAATGCTTTTTCTACCACCTTCTGCTGTGCTTTGCTATGTCACATTGTTATTTTATGACAGACCATATATTATCTTGAACTGTCTAATTTAATTGGGCTGGTATAAATCAGCATAGCTCCTTAGAACAAAGTGGAAGGAAACTGAACTGATTTATGCCATGTAAGGATCCACCCCATTACCTGTCATATACACAATCTGAATACTACACCTGCCACAATATGGCAAGTCTGGCCTGTGGGTTGAACACCTGCCCTAGCAGTGGGTACTATAAGAGAAATCATGCAGATGTTATATCACCATATTAAGTACACAAAAGAGGGTTTACAAAAGAGGATTCATGGTTATATGCTGTAGTTGGAAAGAACAGAAGTGTGTTCTCAGAAGTTACTACTTATTCCCATCGCAAACAGTGGCTTCCAGCTCCCATGAGAGAGGCATTGGGGACCTGAGACCCTCACTTTTCTGGTACATCTGTTCATATTTATGATTGCCCCATTCTAACCTTTATCCCCATGTCATGCTAGATTGTGGCTCATCTCAGACTCTGAGGTTAAAACCACCTAATGAGACATGAATTACATCACCTGCCATTCACGTTGACAAGTTCCAAAGGCGTAGCAAGAAGCCCTGTGAAAATTCACGTGATAAATAAATTTAGTCTTTAAAGTGCAACAGGACTCCTTGTTTGTATCGCCTACCATGGATACAAAAATCACGTAACCCCAGGATGTGAAGAATGAAGTACCATTATTTGAGACAGATAAGCATTATCAATACTTAGCCTGCCTGCTAGATATTAGTCATTGGTGTAACAGACAGCAGAATAATTATGGATAGCAGTTTGCCTCCATGAGATCCCAGACAGGGAGACATCTGACACATATCAGCCAAGTTTAAAGATAAAGTAACCAGACTTTCAGACTTTCCTGAAACTTTTACAAGCTTCCAAAAAAACCAAAAACAAAATGTGATTCAGATATTCCCCTCAGCCTCCACTGTGGATCCTTCCACTCTTGACAGCATGGAACAAGGGAGGGAAATTGTTCTTTAAAATCTTCTCCTGGATCCCCATAGGATGGCCTGTCCTGAGATTCTGGTACCTAGGCTGTGAGAAGATGTAAAAAGGGATAGATAGGGACTCTATTTTTTTCTCTCCACCAACTCCATGAGAAACCTCCACCTAATTTACTGAGGCACTCCTTTTCTTCCACATCTATTTTATTGACCTCCCCTCCCTACGGCCAATGGATTCCTAAGTGGAGAGGTGGGCAGGAAATCTTTGCAACCAAGGCTCCCCTGGACACATTTTGCTACATGATTGTGGCATGGCATACTGGTGGCAATAGAGAGCCCTTGATTCCACCACATCCCCTGAGATCAGGATCCAGCCACCCTGGTTAGTGTGACCTGAGGCAAGGAGTGAATCCTTATGCAGATGAAATTCCATGAGGCCAGTTCTCAGTTTCTTGGTGCCCCTGAAGATGGAGCATGGCTTGATTCACACCTTGTAGCTGCATCTTCAAGGCAGTGTAGAGCAATGATAACCATATGGCCTGTTTTCACCAAGACAGCTCCCTTTTTTTAACCCTGCCCTGGGTGTCTGGTCTTTTTTTGGCAAAACTAGGTATTTGTCCAACTTGTTCCTACCAACTGGTCATCATCTGGCAAGAGCAAAAGGGACAAATGCCCAGTTTTGCCCCCTCCCCCCAAAAAGTGGTGCACGTTCCCTTAATGGGGTGCAGAGGAACCTTTGGAGGAGATGATAAGCCCAGGCCTGCACAGTGAGACACAGGAGAGCCATGATACCAGACAGCTCAGCCCAGCCCCACATGGGGGAAATGGCTCCATGACTGAGGAGTCTGAGAACATTGTGTGGGGTTCACCACCTTTTCTGTGTATACAGCCCTTACTTTGAGAGTGTCTGTCAATAAATCAGTGCCCAAGACCAAATACAAGTGCCTCTGTGGGCAGGCTGTTATACAATTTGCTCTTAGATCTGTGGGCTTTCGTGGACACACTACTGGGCATGCACAGGGAGAGTCTGTTCCTTTAAAGTTTTGCTTGAGTAAGGAATATTTCGCAGGTTCAGTCTTTGGGGTGGCCTGGCTATTTGTTCATCAGGCCCACAGAAATCAGATCTATTTAATCCAAACTAGGCGAAAAACCTCTGGTTTCATTTATATTTGTGGAGAACAGTTGGTGGACCTTTTCAAGTGGTCAACTCTTTGCTGTTAGTAATAGCACTAGTTACGTTACCACTTGAATCTTTTAAATACAGCACACATGGATCAGTCAAGGGGTGATTAATCACCTGACTACATAGGATTTTAGGTTCAACTCCAATAAACCTAACTACAATATTGCATATACAGAAAGGGACCCCCTATGACAGTCCAACCCTGCAGTGACCAGACACCCCAATATTAGGGACTTTGTCTCATATGCACAATTGTACCCTGTCCAGGAAAAAAAAGTGTCCCAATTTTTTACACTTGCTATCTGGTCACCCTACACCAAATCCCAATGACTTAGGAGGGAGTTAAGGGTGCTTTGCACGGGTCTTAATGGGTTTATTATGGAGGATTAACAATTTAGATATGAAACAACAGACGTAGCCAAACAATGAAGTTTGCAAGCAACAACCACCAATCAATAAATCAAATGCTGTGCCTAGCAGATTAGGCCCCAGACAAGACAGGAAGATTAAAATTTAAACCAAAAAAGGGTCAAATCTTGAAAACATCATGGAATTGACAGGTGTCATTTTTTTTCCTAGTTACTAAAAGAACAACTTCTTCATGTTTTGTTTAACAAACAAGGAGTCCTGTGGCACTTTTAAAGACTAAAATTTATTTATTGCATGAGCTTTTGTGGGAGAAAATCCCATTTCGTCAGATGCTTGAAGATGGGAGTATCTGACAAAGCGGGATTTTTTCCCATGAAAGCTCATGCGATAAATAAATGTTAGTCTTCAACAGTGGCACAGGACTCCTTGCCTTGTTGTTTTGCTGAACTAAAGTAATAAACCACCCCTTTGGAACTTGTTAACGAGTTTTGTTTGCGATGCAGATTAAAACAAAATGGACCACAGAAAATGTCTGTGTCATCATTCCCTGAAATATTTCTCTTGTTAGGAGAACACCTAAAGACAACATTGTCAGAGTTTTAAATTTACATATTATTGGAGATTTTTATAATAGGTTTGATTGTATTATGCCTTATTTATACTGAAAAATTTAAGTGCAAAGGATGGAAAATAATAAATAGTGCAGGAAGCAGATATGGTAGCAGGCATGAGCTGTGGCTTAAGGTGTCACCTGATTATTGATATTAACTCTAGAGACAGACAAGAACCACAGAAAGATAAGAAGAAAAAAGACAGGCTAATATTTGCTGTAATTTTTTAATAAATTCCCTTTGGCTATCCCGTTTGTCAAAACATGTAACTGGGTTAGTGACACAAATGTTTGGGAAAGTGAATTCTGAAGTTCTATGAACAAGGATTTTAACCGATTTCTAACTAGCTCACAAATTTTTATTGTACACACTTAAGTGCTGATTCACATAAGCACTAAACACAAGCGAAATCCAGTCCACACTGAAGTCAATGGGAGCTTTGCTATCTATTTCAATTGAGTAAGGCTTTCATCTGTGGATTTAAGTGCTTCTCCAAATAGGGAGGCTCAACCAAGCCTGACAGATATCCCATTAAAGTCAGCTGAAAGGTTCCCATTGATTTCAATAGGCTTTGGATCAGACCCCCAACAAGGAAACCGCTCAGACACCAAATATCTCCTTCTGGTATCATTTTTCAATAGAAAAACAAAACATCCTAGTAAAATACAATTAATAATTGCTAGGAAATCATGGATGTGCTGCAATAAGATAGGAGTTAAATCAATATTAGGTTGCATTACCATTCAGGTTGGGAGCCCGCTCAAGTGAAGGCCCGAGGCAAACTGCCTCTCCCATCCTAGGTGGCCTTGAATTTGGGGAATGTTCACTTCAGTCAGAACAGGGGAGTTGGGAAATCAAAGAGAGATGATCCTATGAAACTTCGGGCTGTTGGAGCTCTGAGTAAAACACTACTCAGTAACATTAAAGGCAAGATATGGCCCTACATATATATTTAAGCAGCAGTGCTTAGCTTACTGTCTGGGAACTCTTCCAAGGTTTTATTTGGTACATGAAAACAAACAAGAAGTCCTGTGGCACTTAAAGACTAGCAAATATACATATCACATGAGCTTTCGTAGAAGAAAATCCCACTGATGCTCTAAATATATTAGTCTTTAAAAGTGCCACAGGACTCCCTGTTTATTTTACTGAACTAGACTAACACGGCTACCCTTTGGATTTTATATAGGAACACTTGAAAAGAGTGAAGATTCTTCCCCCCATTTCACTCACCCTTAGCACTACAGACAAGCAGGTCCTTCTCAGAGAGAAGTCTGGACCCCTTGCTGATTTTTTACAGAAATGCTTCTTCACAAAGAGATGTTTCTTACGTCATGTTTCCATTTACAAAACTCAGGCTGAATTTTACTGACTGAAAAAGATATCCTTAGATTCTTACAGATATTCTAAGGCACCAGACTTCCAATCCTTACCCATGGGAGCAAATGTCACTCATGCAAGTAGCCCTATTGTCTTTAACAGAACTCTTTGTGTGAGTAAAGGAATGGAGGATCAGACCCTAAGTTATTATTTGCCAGTTAAAAACAGCAATAAACTGTTCTCAACAGCGGCAAGGAAGGAGCAGTTCCAGTGATTTTTAGGAACTATCGTGGCCTTTGATTTATGGGTTTTAACATGCCCTGGAATAATGTCAGAAGAAACAATCCCAGAAGTCTGCAGTTATAAACATGAGAGTACAAAAGCTGTGCCAAAAAGTTAAGTTTTGCTTCAGAGGACTTGACTCTATTTTTGTCATATTGTTTCCTGTAGTATTATGGCACGAACGGTTTGTGTCATTTGCAATGTTGGCAACTGCAAATTCTTAGCAAAGGGGAGAATTTGCCCAAAACTGGAAAATAAAAGCTTCTTCCACTCAAAAAAAATAAGCATATTTTTGTATGAGAATTGTCAAAAGTTGGACTTTTATCACTAGAACAGCTTCTACAAAAACTAGGCACACATTCAAACACAAAATACAGTGCAAAAATATTGACTGCATGTTGTTTTGCATCTTGTAACCTCACATGCCTGCAACGAGTTGTCTGTTCTCTGGTGCAGTGACCATTAAATACATTCCTTGCATGATGCCAAGATCCAAAAGGACAGCTGTGTTAGTCTAGTTCAGCAAAACAAACAAGGAGTCCTGTGGCACTGCTAAACACTAAAAAATTTGTTTATTGCATGAGCTTTCATGGGAAAGAATCCCACTTTGTCAGACACTTGAGGATGGGGAACTTTCAGAATGGCAGCAAAATAAATGCAGGGATGCTGAAGTCATAGGATCTGGTCAGAATGTAACAGCAATCCAAAGCAGCTGATTTGTTAACAGCTGCACTCAAACAAATGGATAACAAATCCAAGCTTCAAAGAGAAACTGCAGAATTGCAATTCACATACAAATTTGATTCTGTGAACTCAGGCCTGAATAAAGACTATGTGTTCTTTTTCCATTACAACAGGTAATTTTGCTTTCCTTGTCCCCCACCTACCTCCCTGCTAATTGCTGTACTCCACTCTTTGAATCCTTAACAACTGCTTTGATTTGCTGTTACAGTCTGACCAGATTCTATGGCAGGGGTCAGCAACCTTTGCCAGCCCCAGTGCCAGCCTTGCCCACTGCACCCTCAGCTGGTGCCGGGGCCAGGGCCAGGCCTCCAGTTTGGGGCTGGCTCCCGCCCCTCACCGGCAGGCAGCCTCCAGGTCCCAGCCACAGCCAGCTCTGGGCACGCGAACCCGCTCGGCTCCCCTCTAGCCTTGCCCAGCATGGGGCCGGGCCAGCAGGGGGCCAGGAGCCATGCACCACAGTTTCTTTGTCCCCGCTTGCCATGCTTCCCAATGGAAAAGCATGGCCAGCGGGGGGCCTGGAATTGCGCCATGCGGCTCTTGTGACAATGCTGGGGGAGCGGGGCCAGTGGGGGACCCTGAGTGGTGCCACATGCTGCTCAGGCTCGGCTCCGTGCCATTTTTGGCATGGGTGCTGGGGGTTGCCAACCCCTGTCCTATGGCTTACACTCCCCTACATTTATTTTGCTCCCATTGTGTAAGTTCCCCATCTTCAAGCGTCTGACAAAGTGGGATTCTCTCCCATGAAATCTCATGCAATAAACAAATGTTAGTCTTTACAGCCACCAGACTCCTTTTTATTTCATTAAGTCTGTGTAGCTCTCTATCATGGAAGTGACAAAGAAAAGCCAAAGTTTCCTCTTTTCCCTGATCCCCGTTATTCCATTCTTGCACCATTTTTTCCATCCGTTGTGGAGGAAATATATCATACAGATCCATATTGCCAATCTAAAAGCAGATCACCTCCTTCCAGAGGAAAACCCATTTAAAGGGGCTGTGGATGAGTAAAGCACCATGATTTCCTTGTTACTAAATCAATCCGAACAGTTGCATCAGGGGATGGGGATTGCTCACACAAGAAACAAGCTGCAAGTCCATCCTGCAGATCCAGGGATTTTTGCAGGAGTCAAAGGCAAGTACACACAGGCCCTGTGTTTCTGGCCCACCTGGGACTCTAAAATGGTACTTGTGCTCTTTGAGAGCACAGTTTCAATGGGTTCCAAAGCCCTGTCTGTTTATTCTATCCTTATTTAGGAAAAAACAAAACAATACCTATTTCCCAGTGCCTTATGTGAACTGTAACCAGTTCCTTCCTGAACAACCTCCAGAACAACCAAAGAATAAAAGCCAATTTTTAGAGGTACTGAGCATACCCAGTTCTCATCGAAGTCAACCTCTTTCAGATGCTTCACGGTTCAGTGATCCCTAAGCAATGGAAAGAACCTGGAGGGATGCGCATTACAAATATTACAGCATCAAAAGGGCTCCTTTAAATTATTTGTACCAGAGGCAGCATCGGTCTCTGACTGGCTCCAGACCAGGGCAGTGAAAAAGAGGCTTCATTTCTCTTGCTATGTCCTGCCTTATGCATCTGCAATCTTGAGATCCGTACAACATTTTTAATAAAAATATACACTAACTTTGATGGAATCAGGCCAGGCCTATGCAATATTTGTACCAGCACAACCCCAAGTGCTGATACAGTTATCCTGGTGAAAAAACACGGTTTTTCGATTGAAGTAAGGCAATAGTAAATATCCCATTCAGTTCAAAGGGCCACAACGTCTGCACTCTCATGGATCTCTAACACATCCAACTTCTAGAAAGGGCAAATGACAGAAAATTAATACATAATGAAAGAGGCCTGCCAGATCTAGCTGTGCCAAAAAAAATTATTTAAAAATCGTGTTCCACAAAAACACAAACACTGTCTGGTTAAAAATAAAAAGGAACACCCCAGCATTCACATTGTTTTGTCTAAGGTTGGACTCTTTAAAGCGCTTCTGAGGGGAAAATAATTTAGCTAAAGAAACAAAAGGAATCCAAATCCAGGAATTTTTCCTCATACTCTGAAATGCAAAGCCAAAACACTTATCTCTTATTAACAAGTTCATCTTTTATTCCCCAAGGTGCTTTTATTTCTATGCTCTTGGCAAAATTGGAACAAAGAAAAGGCAGCTTCCCCTCCTGTTGTTTTGCAGTCTTTGTAAGCATTTATTTTCTTGGAGACAAAGCTCAGTTTCTTTCGTGTTGTTGTGTTGTGTGAAATGTCCCAGCATTCCTCCTCTAACAGCTCCTAAAGACAGACTGTTCTGTTTCAAACTTGTTATGACAAAAATAGCCCCAAAAGCCAGCTCGTGAAATTAGGAATTACATGAGATCAGCAAATTTGGGCACAACCACAAGTGGAAAAAAAAAAAAAAAAGACTTAATTATGACTTCTGAGGGGGTGGGGGGAAAGAGGGGAGGAACTTTCTGAATGAAATCCAGAGCTTCTTTGATGTTTTAGTGCAGATGGATGGGCACATAGTACTGTACACAGATTTCAGTGGAAATAGGATTGGTCCTTAATATAGCTAAAAGAAGCATTATTGTGGGCCCACATTCTGACCCACATGTTATCCACTGTGCAATTACTCCTGCCAGATGCAGAAAGTATTTGCATGCAAAGGCAGAGATGGACTAAAATCCTAGTGGCTTGTCCTCTCCCTGTCCTGTCCATTATAGATTTTTATATACCACCTATCACCATGGTATAGAGGCATAATCCCTTCAAATTGCTGGCTGTGAGAAAGCTACAGCGCAGAAGCTCTGCTGATTTGGGGAACACTTGACATAGGACAATTTTCCTGTTGGCCCTCTTTCTAGACTTTGAATGCCATGATGATCCTGCTTCAGCTCAGCATAGGAATAAAGATGATCCACAAAATTTACATCTAGCTCCAGTTTTAGTCTGTAGTAGGAGTTTTGGTTTATGCTGCTATCTAATATTGTTATTACTCTGTGTAATTAGAGACACCATAACAGAAAGTCTAGTGCAGTCTAGCACAGGGGTTTCAAGCACACTGCCCATGAGCTGCATGTGGTCCCTAAAGCTATTTCTTGTGGCCTGCAACAACACTATTGTTACCGATATTTGAAGTATCATTGTATGAAAAAGGTTTCAGTGGTGCAGCCCTCAATCTAACATGCGGTCCTCATAGTGATATGAGTTTGAGGCCCCTGATCTAGGAGATGGAAGATGGGAATGTTAAATGCAGGCTCAGTCTTAACCTGGTGACTCAGTTTTCTCCTCTAGTAAAGTGAGGGTGATGATGATACTGGTCTACAATAGTACACAGGTGTGCTCAGATGTAATATCCTATGTCTCCTTCAGGTGAGAAGTACTAGCACCTGGCAATTTGGTGAGATTTGCTGAGGGGGTAAGTTGTCCCCTCCTTCCACAACCCCAGCTATCAGAAGCCTGTGATTGAATGAGAATCACAACTCCCCCCCCCCCCCAAAAAAAAAAAAAAAAAGGTTTCCAACCATTACAGTTGCAAAGATCAAAAAAATGATCTGAACACAGCTTAACAGCCCAACCACCCGAAGGCAAATAACAAGAACACAAAGTCTATCAGGCTAGATTTTTTGGTAGGGACTGCCAATACCAACACAATTAATTACTACTGGTAGAACAGTTGGAAAACATAAAAGCTGCTCCCTTGCTCGCCTGCTCCAGGGACCCAGCATTGCTTACTCCTCACCCCACAGTCTGAATAGGCTACGCTGGAGTCACTTCTTACTCCATTCCTAGGGCCCTGTGACACACAGTCCAAATCACAGTCTAGCTGTCAACCAAGCATTTCTTCACACAAGTTTCAGCCTATTGGTGGTTACTTGCTTCACACACTTTTCACTTCGACTTTTCATTACAGGGTGTAATTTGTCCTCCATGTCATATTACACCACTTCTGCTCCCGGATTGGATGACAAACTTAAAAGTGGAAAACTATTTACACAGGATATCAAGAATGCAGAATATGCTTGGTATCAGACAGTAACAGCTATTCATGCAAAAGCACCCATTCCCCAAAATCTGAGGGAATAAAAACTCATTCACATGAAATGATTGAAAATAAACAGAAAAGGGTACAAACACAAATGTAAATAACAGTTTTGGAAATTCAAACAAACGTTGGCAATCATTGTTTTATAGCATACACTTAGGTGAGGGGAATGTGCCTAGATATTATGTTTGATGCTGTACACATGCCCAGAATAAGTAGATGAAATCAACAATAATAAAAGCTAACATGCTGCAAAGAACAGGTTTCACATGACCATATCCCAGACCATTAAAAAAAAGATATTCCAAACTTAAACCCTACATAGTGTCTGATCAGCGAGTTAAAAGTTCAGCCTTATGGCTTGTTAATTTTTAACCATGGCATGTGAGTAATATGTTCTGATTTTTTAAAGTGGAAGTTGCTTTACTTTTGTTTACATTTGAATATGAGAGATGCAATTAAGCATCATCTGAACATTACTGAACTAAATAACTTCTTGGTATCTAATCCAGCCTGAACAAAGAAAACGATTCAAATTGGAACTGAAAGCTGATTTACTGCCTGAACTGGTAAAGACAGCATTCACCATTACTTTAACATAATCTTCTAAGTTCAACAGTTGTGCTTGTGAGAGAGATTTTTGAACAGCTGCACAAAAAACAAAAAGAAATTTTAAAACAGAAACTGATAAAATGTGTCAAAATATATTTTTTAAAATTATGACTGAGCCTAATCTGGGAAGAAGGAAGTTCTATTTCAGCAGCAGATGTAGATTTAGGAGGAAATTATTTTATGCAACAGAGTAGTTACATTATTTGAAAACCCTTCAAAATACAGTCCAAATTTTTTTTGTGCAAAGTAAGAATGTGCTACTCCATTGTCTGAAATACTATATAACGAATAATGTCAGGATTTACAAAAGAAAGACAGTTCTGAATTGAGAAAGGCACTTGAAACAACTTGAATGCACCCTTGCTTTCAGAAAGCTTTGAAGTCAACCAAGAAGAACTAGCTACTCTGTTTAAAGGTCATGTGTATCTCTCGTCTATTTCCTGTTGGTGTAATATGTCTTTGATAATCCCAGAAGCGCATGCTGGTATTTTTGTTTGTTAATTTTTTTTTTTTTTAAACACAACCATCCTCGGATTTTTTGGAAGATGCAGCAACATCCAAGCTTTACATGTAACATTTGTTATTTGCTTTTACTGTTAATTATACTTCTGTTCAATCTTTAGAGCAAAGCCTCTCAGTGGAAGTCAATAGAGATTTATTTTCAAGGCCAAAGCTTGCTTATTAAAGAATAAGATGAGAAGAACACCACAAGATGTTGGCTACACACTCTTTTTCCTGCAGATATAAATGATTTGGAAATGAAGTCCATAAAAGACCTGTTTCTTTTCTTTTGACTTTCAAAGGGGATTTGGCATTTTACCACTTACACTAAAATTAAAATGCAAAGCATAAGGCCAGTGTACAGACCAGACCAAATAGTAACTGTGCATTCTGTATTAATCATAGATATACAATTAATAAAGACAGATAGTTGAAAAGCAGCCATATTTCAGTTTAAAAAAAAAGGTACTCAATTACTAATATCTAGCCCAAAATAAAATATGAAATAGAAAACATAACTTTATGGAATATACCCATATGTGGCCAAATCCTAGTCAATTTTCTCACCTGATCTGAAAATGGAGAAGACAAATTCACCCCTCCTATAACTCCACTGCAGTCAGGGGTTGTCTTAGAAATTCATTTAGTTCAATATATTCTAATCTTCTGATCTTTTTTTTCCATCTCACAGTGGAATTCCTGTACTAAACCTGATTTTGCACTAAACAAAGTGTAGAGGCTGAATCTTGGCACCTGTTTCACTTGATTGTTTCACTCTGTTCAGATAAAGCAGAAGTTTGCTTACCTGGATTGACTGTAGACTCAGAGCATGGCATTTCCAGGTGTTACAGAACTAGCTTCCCACCACTACCCATTCCAGCCCCATCTGAGGAGATATGTTGGGGCCAGGCTAAGGAAAAAAGGTGTGGCCAGAGCACTGCTGCCTCCCTATGATTTCTAGTGGTGGACTAGCCCCTTGGTAGCCATTGTGGTGGTGCAATATAGAGCAGCACTGAGGTTGCTCAGAGTTGTTACTTCTAACTAAAACAATGCACAGGAGTCTGTTGTACTACACCTTTGTGGGCCCCTATTTTCCTTTTCATTTCTCTGAGCTTTGCTAGATGCAGCAATATATGGTAGCTCCCCAGGGTCTGGCTGGATGGGACCTTTTCCTTAGTAAGACCTGGAAAACCATCCCCAAGACTACCACAGAAAGGCTATAAGGACACCCACTTCTGGAAGAGATCTGCTAAAATCAACAAATACAGCTACTTGTGTAAAACAGTGCATGCATTACCAAGTGAGATATCTTCAATGAGGACATTTTCCAAAGGGGGAGCCTGGTCAGTCTAATTCAGCAAAACAAACAAGGAGTTTGGTGGCACTTTTAAAGACTAATTTATTTATTGCATGAGCTTTTGTGGGAGAAAATCTCCCTTTATCATGAGGCCATTAGGAGCCTACAGAGAAAAGAGAAATAACATAGTAGATTGCCTCTAACATTTTACAGTGGATTTAAATCTGGGGAAAGGTAGGACAAGGATTGTTCTGGAGACTGAAATGAGTTGTTTAGTTGCAGAACTGGTAGCTTTGGAATATCAGCCCAGCAAACTTCCCCTTGACTCTGCTCCTAACTGGTCTTGATACTGACTTGAAAGAATCAACTCTCTTATATAGGTGAAATCAATACCTTTCAAAGATCTGGTCCAATGCCTGTTAATTCCTTGGCCTTGAATGAGACTACTTATTAGTTCCAATTGTAGGTTATTTATCATGTAGACAGAGAACTAAGCAGTCAAATTCATTTAACTGAATAAACAACTGGCAATACTACTTTGGTCACTACCACATTAATTCACATCTCTGCAGTGTAGCAAAGATGTACAATGTCAGGTATTACTGTCTATGTACATTATTAACAGCAGCAGAAGTCTGTATTCAAACCAGCCAGCCTAGATCCTATTTCTCTAACCATAATAACCCAGTGATTTTTTTAACAAGTTGAAGTCAGAGGGAATTAACCTATGAAAGAACTAAGAATTGCATGCTGGTGGTTATCCAAGGCTATCCCTCCATGCCCTGGCCCTCAGACCTGGCAATAAGCTGAAACCTCAAAAGGGACACAGCAGCGGGCATACATCTGCGAGGCATGTGCCGCTTGTTTATTACAGCTGCTCCTAGAAGGCACAATCAAGCCATGAGTAAGGATCTCAGGATCTGCCCAATACAACGTTCCTATAACTCAGGAGCCCCTGAGGACTATTGTAATCTGATAGTTTTGCATGTTTAAAGACATCAGCTTTTGCTAACAGTTTTTGCTGAGCACCGTATCTGCTTAGCAGATGATTGTAAATCTGAGTAAATTGCCAAAGACATGAAACTCCAGAAGGGAGAAGGAATGATGCAAGAAGGTCCTGTTCTGACTCAGTCACTTACTAACTTGTGTTACTTTTTTATTGAGGGTCAAAAGTCGACAGAGTGTGCAAATAAAAAATGTTTCTTGTTTTGGAAAAAATACTCTGAAGTTCTGGTATTTATAATTACACACTAAAGGGCTTTTATGCTCAGCCTCATTTATCTTGGATTTTTGCATAACTTGAACTAAAAGCGGCAATACATGCATGGCTCATTTATTCAAATTATACAGAGTTAGTATTCTGTCCTTTCAAATGTGGTGTTCCTTTTCGGAAACGTGCCAAGTACATGAAGGGAGGAGAAGGAAAGTATAAAAAGAAGAGAGAAGAACAAGACCAAAGAAGTACTTTAAAAAGGGAATCATGTTTTTCAGTCTCTCATGGAAAATTGGGTGCATAAATTAGATCTGCTTTCTCTGTAAGGGAAGTATATTCTATGCAATTGCTATCAATCTCACTAACATTTGTACTATTACACAAGCAGTGTTATGCTACACATATGAATTCTCCTGTGCGTTTAATAGAATCACATTTCTCTGAAACTTCAGACATATAGATCTTCCCCTTTCCCCATCACTGTTTAAAATTATGTATGTCAAATTTATTAGCTTAAAACTTGACCTATGATGGTTGTGTGTCCCATATTATACATTTTAATGTCCAGGTTACATACTGGGCATCCTGTTGTAAATAATCGTGAAAATAGGTTGCACCATCTATCACCTTTAGCAATATGGTGTGTTTTCAATGGGGTCATATATTATATGGAATGTGTTACATTAGTTGGTAATGAACCCTTAAAATAGTATGAAATAAATGTTCACAACTTCAGTTAAACTGAAATCTGCAACTTTATCTATGCTGTAGAAGAAAATGTAGTTTCAGTCAAAGACACGTATACAGTAATAATACTCATCTCTCTTATAGCGTTTTTCATCTGTAGAGCTCAAAGAGCTTTACAAGAGTCGTGTCATTATCTCCGATTTACAGACAAAGAAACGAAAGCCCAAGGCAAGGGATGACTTGCCTGATGTCATCCAGCAGTCCAGTGGTAGAGCTAGGAATTGAACCCCCATGTCCTTTATTCCCAGCCAGTGCACCCACTGCCACATTCATCCCTGACCCAAACATCTGTAACACATATTATAATCATCCCTACTCATGCCAGGGAAGAATTCTGTCCAAGGAACTATAGGCTAATATTTAGACTTTCCTGACAGTGAACTTTGGACAATCATATAAATTGAAAATAACTGAAAGGAAATTCTCACTTTTTTAATATTAAATTCCTGTGTGGCCCAGAGGTTAGAGATGGAAGAACTGGGAACTGGGTTTTTGATATACTCCAGATGATGTCACTATCTTGCCGTATTAATCTGGTCAAGACATTTTCAAAATCTCTTAGGTTCTTAAAGAGGGTCTCATAAAATGTGTGTTCATACTGAGGATTAGATCCTGAGCTGGTCTAAATCAGGTTCACCATCAAGTTATACCAGCTAAGTGTAATTTACTTCGGCACACAAAAGACAGATAGTTTATGCAGAACAAATGAAAGGGCACCTGTATTTACAAAAACAGACAAAACCCCACAGTATTTGTCTACTTAATCGCTCAGCTTTAAGTGTACAAATACAGGTTTTAGCAACACTGATTTCTTTGGGTCTAAGTTTTGAAAATGCGACCCTGCAAACGCAAAGCATGATTATTATTACACATTTCTTTTATGTTATAAAAGTATCTATATAACTGGCTTGCCCAACTCCAGAACAGCAGTGCAATTATCAGTGTTTGTTGTTCTTTCCTAATAATAAAATTGTTACAGAGTGAAATTGAAGTTGATCACCCATATCTGGACATATAAAGATGCAGCTGTATAGTTAGGACTTTCCAAGGTTGACTCATCCAGCAGTGTAGCAGATTCACATGGAGGAAGTGGAAGAGGGGTGGAGCAAAATAGCCTTTTCAAGAATTAAAAGAACTCTTAAGAAGCAAGCAAAGTATTAATGTTCTATTATCATGTTTTTCTTCCTAAAACACAAACTTTTCAAATAAGGTCTTGAATGACTTAAATCAGCTCTATCAATTTTTCACTTAAAACCTACCTTCCAAGACCAGTCTGGCAAAGTCTTTGATCTGTTGTGACAAACCAGTCTAGTCAAATATGAAGATCTGTAACATGAAAGCAGGGGGAAAAGGAGGGAAATCAGCTTCTTAAAGCCACATCAAGTATGTCAGAGACAAAATACTTAATTGTTTATCTGACAGTTGTCTTCAAGACAATTAGAAGGAATTGGTGCTCAGCAAACACCCCTCTTCCTCCCACAGAGGCTTTGGCTATTACAGGGGTCGGCAACCCAAAAGAGCAGAAGAGCCTGCCACCCTTTCACCACAACCGCATGAACCTGAGCCAGCCCAGCAGCTGTGTCGTGGCTCCTAGCGCTGGCGGGGCTGTGTGGGGTGGCACGTGCTCCCTCCGGCCCTCCCTCTGCTGGTGGGGCGGAGCAGTGCTGCCCTGCCTAGCCCTAGCCCCGTCCCTACCATGAGTGGCTGGCGGAGAGCTGCCCCTTGCGGAGACAGAGCCCAGGAAGGACCCCTCCGCAGAGTTCAGGCTGCTTCAACCTGGCCACCCCAGGGCTGAACTGGCCCTAGCCAGGGCCTGGGGGTGTTCAGGCCTGGAGTAGCCCGGCTGAAGTGGCCTGAACTCTGCCGAGTGGGCCGTTCCAAGGATCCTGCCTCCGCAAGCTGCAGTTCTCTGCCAGCCGCTCTTGGGAGGGACAGCCGGCTGGGGGTAGGCAGGGCAGTGCTGCTCTGCCCCGCCAACGGCAGGAGGGACAGAGGGAGCACACGTCGCCCATACATCCCCCACCAGCACTAGGGGCCACGGCGCGGCCGCTGGGCTCTTTCCAGCTCACGCGCTTGTGGTGAGAGAGTGGAGGCAATCCTGGTGCCCCCAATTTGGCCACGATGCTGCGGCCAGCAGGGAGTTCCCAGAGCACCCCTGGCTCCCTGGAAGAGATTGCCAGGGAGCCAGAAAGGGATGCTCAGGGAGCCACAAGTGGCTCACTGAGCCTGCATTGCCGATCCCTGGGCTATTACATTAATTCAGAAACACTTTGGGTGTGTTCACACAGCAGTCTTATTTCAAAACAACAGAGGTTGTTTCGAAATAAGAAAGGCCATGTTCACACGACGCACCATTGTTTCGAAACAACGGGTTCCGTTGTTTTGAAACAACAGTGTTGTTTCCAAACAACTTAAACCCCATGTGGGACAAAACAACGCTGTTTCGAAACTATTGTTTCAAAAGAATGCCGTCCGAACATGTTGTTTTGAAACAACGGTGACTCGTTTCGAAATAACTGTTGTCTGAACATACTATTTTGCTTTGAGCCTTTTTCCTTAATTCGAATTAACGAACTGTTAATTCAAATTAGCTTATTTTGAAATAACGCCTTATTTCGATACAACTTGTATTGAAACAACTTGTATTGAAATAATCCAGTGTGTGAATGTAGCCTTTGAGAACAGATGCCTATTTGGGACAACACAGGTATACAAAGAGCTTGGAAACATATCAGCCAGATAGGCAAAGTCTGGCATAAGAGTTAAGAGGGGCTATATGTGGTGGTCTAACGTAAAAGATAAGGAAACACAGGTGATGACTCTTAATGTGTTTTCATTTTCATGTTGTTCTGACTCTAGCGTCTTTTTACTGTAACTGATTTGATGCTCCCTGATCACTTGGACTTTATGGCCAATTCATATACATAGACTTTGCCCATTTGAGAGAATCTTAATGCAGCTGCTCTAAGGTAAAGTTTTTAATTTCCTGTCTTCAGCTGGGTGGCAACAATTTTACAAAAACAGAAAAGGTTAACCTGTCAATTGGTGAGACAAGGGATTATTCCTTTGTTTTATTTCTTTCTTACCCAAGAAGGGAATAAAATACTGAGGGTGAAATCTTGAATCCATTTAAGTCAACAGGATTTACACCTTTGTCTTCAGTGGGCCCAGATTTTAACTACAATGCAGATACAATTACACTGGTACACCTGTGCTTACGGCAGAATAGATTATTCCTGTATGCACTGGAGGAGACGGCTATACCACTATAAGGCACCTTCATACCAAAATGATTGTATCCACACTGGGGCTTGTACCTGTCTAAGTGTGTTAGTTTAAAAACCAAAAAATCACTCTATTGCCAGATACAAAATCTGTCCATATGCCAGACCTTAGTTTAGCATTTTGGCCCAGAGCTTCAGGCCCATGTAAGGCCAGATTTCTTCAAAGCAAAATGCTATGTTTGCCCTTTCTCGATTCTTTCTGATGCACAACGGTTGTACCATTGTTTGGGAAGAAAGGAGGAGACTATTGTTTGTGTTGCTTTTTCTTTTGAGTTTTAGGGCCTGTTTACATTATGAAAAGTTGCCCTGCTATCTCTTTCTCTCCTGGAGATTTTAATAAACTGTTCCTTCTATGTTGTTTTCCTTAATCCAAAATAGAAGTCAGAGCCAGTTACATTTCTTCACAGATTTACAGATTTTTAAGATCAAAAGGAATCTAGCATTCTGCATAACCCAGGTAAGAGAAATTAACCTAGTAATTTTTCAGTGGGCCCACCAACTTGTGCTTGATTTAGACTAGAGTGTATCTTTTTTAGAAAGACATCCAGTCTTTATTTAAAGACTCCAAATGGTGACAGATCATTTACAGCTAGGATTCTAAGAATACTGCAGTCCTGATTTTAAAAGCCTGGTAAAACCCATTTTAGAAGGATAATCAAAATGACAACAGTCATTGATTTGTACATGTAAGGGAGAGCTTTCCAAAAATCCTTGAGTGAGTCAGGAGCATTAATAGCCAATGGGATTTGTGTAACATTTTTTGCAAGCGTAGGGTTTTAACTTCTTTAACTCAAGCCAAATTCCTGTACTTTGATTACCTATAGCTCCAAGTGGAAAAGGTTTTGTGCAACTCAGCAGACCCACTTTACAGCAGGAAAGACTGTGACCCTTTATTTCAGTCTGCTACCTCGTAAAGCAATTTGGGATCTGCCAATGTGAAAATTGACACATAATATGAGTTCAATGTATTCTTACTAACCACTATTATTATATGTTGTACCCTGCCCTTGACCTTATGGTCAGCTGATGAAAAATGAATTATGCCTCACTACATTACTGTAAAATAGATAAGTAACACTGGGGTAAGTGCATGCAAAAGTCTGACAGTAGCTTGACATTAGTGTAATATCTTTTTATATAATATAGCGGAATATTTTATGTAATATAATAGAATTACACTGTGACCCAAAACCAATATGCTGACATTTGTTCCTTACCATGATATTTTTTTGTAAATATGATTTTGATTTAATCTTACTTGTCCACCTTTTAAACCAGTTGTCTTAATCTCTCTTACCCTGCCTTGTGTTTGCACTATGTAGTAACAGTATTAATAAAAATCCCTCTATAAACATACACCAGCTGGAGCAAGCACTTCAATGAGAGGGTAAAATGACACTCATGTACACTGTAACCCTTACTCTCTTTATTCCAGATAAATATTTCTTCTGGTCCTTCTCAAGAATGCCTGGTACTGAATACTCTGCCTCCTCTTCATGCCCCACAGTGAACCAGCATTTGCAGGCTGCAGCAAATCAGGGAACCCAACTTTATTATTCTCCTCCCCATGGGGGGAGTGGAAAGTTTTTGTCTCCTTCCCTTCCTCCTCTGCTCAAACTGAGGTGATAATTCTGTATGAACAAAGCATTTAACACTTGCCAGGTATATAGTAATTACTGAATTCCCAGAAGATTACAAACGTGGAATCTAATTACATCAGAGTGATACTTTTATTTTAAGGGGTCTGAAAAATCTATAGTGAAGTAATAGGCTTTAGAAACAACTGAAATGTCATTAGACACTGGATTGCTCTGTCAATGGGACTGAATCACTTCTAGCCTAATACCCCACATTCCATTTTTCAGGTGTCCCATCAATAAAAGCCCCTCCAGGAATACTGGCCATCTGACTCTGATTCTTCTGTTTAAAAAACAAATAATTGATGGCCAAACATGTGTCCCATTTCCCTTGGAATCTCATCCTCACTCCAAACTTGGCTGATTATGTAGCTTTTAGATTGTCTGGTCTCAGTAGGTACGTCTACACTAGAGCCTAAACTCACCTTAAGGAAGCTTAAGTCGACCTATAGACCCCCGTGGCCACACTGGGCATTTATTAAGTGAATTAAGCGCTTCTTTAAGTTAACTTAATAACACCACCTCTTAAAGTTGACTTAATGCTTAATAATGATATATATAAAATCATTCACTTGACTGTGCAATCTAAAATTCATTCTGGATTGTTGTGATTATAGCATCTACAAAGATTTAGTTTACTTCCACTAGCTTTGAGGTCAGTACAGTGGCTAATATATTATAAAGAACAAAACTGAAAATAAAAGTGCAACTCAAACAAATATCTAGATCTATAAATGTCATAGATCTAAAGCAAAGGAGACAGAAAAAGAGAATACTGTTGTTTACAAGAATAAAGCTCTGAGTATGTGGAAAGATGAAATGTCTTGTGTCAACACACCAAGCAGTTCTGCTTAAATTAAAAAAAAATAGATGCAAGTCAAGCTCTTCTATCTAAGCTCTTTTGTTTAATATAGTTTTCCAAAGGATAATTATATGCTGCATTTAAAGAGAGAGAGAGAGAGATCAATACCTTAAGCAAAACAGCCTACAGTTGTGTACTTATTTTAGAGCAGGGGTCTCAAACTCATGTCCTGTGGGCTGCATGTGGCCCCCAAAGCTATTTCCTGTATGAAAATGTTTCAGTGAGGCGACACTCAGGCTAACATACTAGTCTTCATGTGGCCCTTATGTTGATTTTAATTTGAGACCCCTGCCTTAGAGTAAGGAAAGGACTCTTGACAGTTGTTTATCTCAGCTTAGTATTTATATTGGGGTGAGAGTAAAGGAAAGAGTTTCAAATGTATGTTCACCATTCCACTTTAATGGAAAAATAGAATCAACACAGGCTGATTCTACAAATGCCACAATATAAGTGGAAACATTTAAAAATATTTATCATATATTTTTTTCTATATGTACAATAAAATGAAGACACTGTTGTCAACCTCAAGTGTTCAAAAACAATGAAAATGGTTTAAAAATAACAAGATTGTGTATCCTTTTTTTTTTGTCTTATAATTCCTCAGCCTTGCAGGTATACTCAGTTCATATTTTCAAGGTTTTCCTCTGCAATACTGAGGGCAAAATTTAATTATTTTCAAAGGAAAGCAGGTAGTTTCCTGTAGGCACATGCCTCCAGGAGGTGGTGTTTAAAAAAAAACACCAAATATTTTGAGTCAATAAAATTGCACAAGTTGGCAACTCTGTGAAGAACATTTTCACCAATTATGCTAACTTGTGATCTTATGCTTTAAAAAAAAAAAAAAAAAAAAAAAAGAGGAGGGAGAAGACAAAATGCCGAAACTAAAAATTCAGAGACCTCACTGTAGAAAACATGTATCAGGTTGCATAGAATAGTCAAGGAATTATTGTATAATGTGTGAATTATATATTAAACTACTCAGCTGGAGAGATAACCTAGCTCTTAAACAGCACAGCATGAATCCTTGTGCTAAGAGGTTATGGTAGAGATAAAGTGGTTTTGGTTTGTTTTTATTAAAACATCAAAAAGATACAGAAAAGCATGTGACTAAGAATTGGGCAACCTAGATTCTAATTTTGGCTAAGTTGTTTGCTGTGTAACTTCACAAATCAGTTCAACCTCTTAATTCCTTCACCTGTAAAACTGGGATATTAATATTTATTTAATAAGGGTATTGTGAGGCTTAATTAATGATTTTTTTGTAAAGTGCTTTGAGATCCTTCGGTCGGAGGTGCTAATCACAACTGAGCAAGCTTACGAAGAAGGCATCCATGTTCAAAAGCTTGACCCCCCATTTACAGGTGTGATTTTTAGCAAAATACACAAGCATACTATGGATGCAATTAGTATTTAGGCTATTAACTAGCTGCACATAGCCTATTATAGACACCTGACTAGGAGTCAGAAAAATAATGCTCTATTTATAGCTTTGGTACTCATTCATTTTTTTTATCTTGGGCAATTCACTTACACCAAAGGTGCATCAGATTCTCCATAGGTAAAGTAGTAAAAATAATCCTTACCACCTTCATAAAACTCTTTCGCTTTGATTCAGGCAATCTCTTAAATTATACGCTTATGTTTATCTCTTGTCAACAAAGCACTTGAGTACATGATTAATGTTAAGCACATGAAGTCCCATTAATTTCTTAAAAAGTACTTCAGTAATATAAGTATGATTTTTATCTTTTACTAGGAACTATTGTTTATTTAGTGGAAGATTAGAAATAGAGGAAGACACTGACACATCCTTTAACTGAGCACAAATGGATTGACATCCCTTTGGTCCATCCTGCTTGATCTGAAATTACTCATTTTTTCATTGCCCCTTCCCTTTATATCTCTTCAGCTACTCACAGATGTGCAATACCATGCTTCTGTGGTTTCCTGTGACATATTCTCTTGCGTTTTCCTGTGGTCATCCTCTATGTTCATTTGAATGATAAAGCAAACGTATTTTGGACAAGAGGGCTCACAAAATTGAAGACTACTAACATGTACAGTCAAGATCAAGAATGTTTCAACTGGCCAGTTACATTCCACTTGTCTATTACCCCGGTAGTTTTGTTTCTATACTCTTTTGTAGCATTTCTATGTAGTGTTAAACAACTGCTGCATTCCAGTTCAGAAGCATCTGCATTTTGGTGATAAATAAAATCATCTCTGTATTTGTAAAGCACCTGAAGTCTTTATTATTTCTGCTTAATCCTGACTGACTTAAAGTGGCTGGGATTTGGCTCAGATATGGGTTACTTTGGAATAAAATGCTGCCATTGAAAAAGTATATTATACACACACACGTAGGGGCACAGATAGAAAATGTAGGGGCACAGATAGATAATGATTTGCATTTACCTTTAAAGTATATGTTAGTTAATGTTGTGTATATGTCCTTCAGTGTCATAAGTAAAATAATTCTGTGACCCTGTGTAATAGACATTGTAACCAATGTCCAATAAGACTCCCTATTGTCAATTTGGAACTCCTGCTTAAACATTGTACTCCCTTTTGTATACTTGATGAAACCTGGTTTAGGCATATGCTGTGTAAATTCATTTAAATGTGTGAACAAGGCATGTGAATGAAGGGTGGGTGTGTGAAGGCACCAGTCTCAACTGCAGCCTGTCCTGATGAAGCACAAGTACCATCTAACTGGCTGAAGAATGCAGACATCTTTGATTAAAGCAAACAGAAGGAGTCATCCCAGGAAGAAAAGAACAAAATACAATCAAGTCTGCAGGTGACTGGTGACCAATGATCTCACAGGAACTCTGTGTTAACATGACACACCAAATCCCATAGACCCACATGGGGGCCAGCAAATATAAAGGATGGATAAGAACATGAAAACTTTGGGTCTCATTCTGCAATTGTCATCTTGGAGTATTGGATCGCAACTGACAGAGACCTGGCTCCCTCCTTATGCCTAGCCTAGGTGGCCACTAGGCTGGCTCAAGCAACACATGAAAGGACTGGTAATTATATCACATCAGCTTGCAGAACTTCTTGTGTTTGTGTGTGTGTGTGTGTATCTGTGACTACTTTCTGCTATCCTTAGACTGCTTTCTGCTATCCTTACTTATTTACATATTGCCTTGTCCCCCTGAATAAGATCCTGCTAGTCTTTTCTTTTTAAGTACAACATTTATTGGGGAGTGCTCGCCTGGGTGCCCTTTTTGGTACAACACACACACACACACACAAAACACTTTTTGGTGGTTATTCTTTTATTATATCATAATTTTCATTTGGAGCCAACTGGAGTTGTAAGATATAAATGTGGCTGTGGCTTAAGCGAAGAAAGGAGGGCACAAGTGCACTCTGATCAGGTGGATAAGGAGTTTGGAAGTGTCTCTTCTTGATGGAACATTGCAGTTGCAGGAGATACAACTTCTGTCTTAAACCTGTAAGATGTGAAATGAATATACAAGGTGGAAATGAGATTAACGTCATGTGGGAGGAAATGCAGAAGTGAAGTGGACAGATTCTAACAGTACTGCAGGAGGTTGTAATTAATTTTTTACACCAAAAGATAGCTATGCCATTTTCCTTCCAGAAGTCCATGTCTGTTACTGTGTTACATTAATGAAGATAAGTTTTTCTGTTTGTTTTTTGTCAGTGCCCTATACTATTTTTAGTTCATTACCCATCTCCAGCTGGTTAGGCAGTTCATAGCTTCAGTGTGGTTCAAGCTATAAAACTAGCTTCCCATATTCCACACTTGATATGCTCCTTACCGATTTTCTACCGGCTGATTTCCATTCTAGTTTACTTTCTGGAAGGTTCATCTTCTCTCTCTCTCGATTGTTTACTGCATAAGCCTTATCCTATAATATTTACCCATATAAGCAATCCTTCTTGTAGGAGAATAGTCTCAATGGGCTTGAATCTCATTTACACTGAAGAATTCCCTTTACTGCTAAAAAACTGTGTTAACTTTGCAAAAACTAATGCACCTGAGCTATATCAAGATAAAAACACAGTGAATACAACCCTCCCGGTACAGTGTTCATATGCTGTTCCCCGCTGTCTGAATCGTAACAACTGCTTTGATTTCTGGAACAGCATGACCTGATCCTATGACTTACACTTCCCTGCATTTATTTCCCTCCCATTCTGTAAGTTCCCCATCTTCAAAGCATCTGATGAAGTGGGATTTTCTTCCCTGAAAGCTCATGAGACAAATACATTTGTTAGTCGTTAAAAGTGCCACAGGACTCCTTGTTTGTTTTGGTGGACTAGACTAACTCGGTTATCCCTTTAGAACATAGATGAGTAAGATTTGCCTAAGCAGATCATAAATCTGGGACCAACAGCAACTTTTCTACTTGATGCTGGGCCCTCCAGATATATTCAATTAATTAAGAGCAAACAGTGAAACCAGTGCTAATGAAGTGGTGACATTCACAGTTAAGGGTTACTCAATTTGCAACTCGGGTCATTATGTTTCACCATGGCTGCATTAAAGTAAGTGACAGTTAGAGCTGACTGAAATTTTCAGAGTTTTCATTTCTGTCAGTGTCTTTTTTTCTCAACATTTTGATAAACAAATGTAAAGAATTTTTCATCCAAACGTTAATGAAAAATTAATCTCGTCTGTCAGCAACTATAGAGCTGGTGATGATACATACCAAAAAAGTCATTTCAACTAAAACATTGTTGACATTTTGACAAAAATGAGGATGAATATTTTTTATACAAAATGTTCATAGATTACCAATTTTTCAACCAGCTTTAATGACAACTTAACACTAAGCCTTTGGATTCTCTGGGTTCTTTCATGTATGTCATAACATTTTCTATAATAATTATGGGGGGCGCAGTAATAAGTCTTTCATCTCTAGATTATCATTTTATATTGCTTTTGACTGAAAACCGTGAGTCTCTTATGATGCCTGTTCGTTAACCTATGAATCTGACAATCTCATGCCAAATCCAAGTGGACAAGAGGCCACATCAAGGAAATTACTGAACTAACTGGCACAGGAAATCTTGTTTTACTCCTCAGTTTCACATTGTCATTAAAAATATGCAAATATAATTTACTGCAGATACATGTATCTTCAGAAGGAAGCATTCAATAGTAAATCTGCAGTGTAATGTATCTGAATGACCTCTATTAGCTTTCTGTAAATCACATGGTTAAATCTTGCACTTATGTAAGACTCAGCTCCGCACTCTTTACATAAGCAAATGTTCCATAGGTTTCGGGGGTGGGGGGGAGGGTTGATTGTAAGAGGTTTCTGGAATGAGGTATTAAAGTTTTATTTGTCACAGTTGCCAAATTTTTGTGCAAATTACCCCTTAGTCATTTTGGAGAACATCACTATAGATGGCAGTGATATAGGATTTTTAAAAGGATGATTTGGTAATACACATAACATATGATTCCAGAGCTGATTGCAGATTCACCCATGCATCTCGTTTAGCTGGAACTCCGTGTGCATAGGGTAGATGATGACTCATTTTTAGTGAAATGCAAATAAAATATGGTAGCAAGAAATGTACATTGAATAGTTTATATTTAATGAATAGTTCCTACTGAGATCTGTGACTTCATTGGAGAATCTCCCCTGTTTATTTTTAGGAACATCAAACTGGCATCATTAAGTGACACATGTTTATGACTTTTTATACTACTTTTCTGAATATATCTCACCAACTTATTCTGATCAGATCAGTTGATTTGAATAATTTGGAAAACAAGAACCAAGATAAAAATTAATTCTATGTTATTGCCAGATTTTAGGAGCTTCTTTGCATTAAATTTTATTGATATATTTTCTAAAATGAATTGAGGGGAGGGGAGAAGAGGAAACCCAGAGGGGCTTAGTTAATGATCAAATATTTGTTTTAAACAAATTTAAACCTTGCTTGGGCTACAGTATTTAAAACTTTTGGCAAATTGGTTGACATTTGGCAGCATCTTCCATTGAGAATATCTGTGACAATTAATATCTGCCATAAAATAGAAGATAAAAAACTTGCAGGAGTCTACAAAATCTCCATTTTAGTTCATCCACTTGCAGCCATACAGCTATGATCAAGTTAAGGCAAAAGAAGCAAGGAGTCTTGTGGCACTTAAAGACTAACAGATTTATTTAAGGCAAAAGGTTACTAATATAATTTGTTGTGTGGCAACACACAGTGAAACTTTGTTTTCTTAAAAAGACAACAACAACAAAAAACCTGCATAGACTTTCTTTCTTTCATTTGTAAATCAGTATATAGAAAAGATTTGCTAGAAGTATATTACATTTGCTTTTAATGCTTGATAGTTTAAAAATAATAAGCATATTCAGTGCTTTAATTATTGATTTTGGTACTGGGGTCACTAAAGAATTAGATCAGGGGTCTCAAACATGTGGCCCACAGGCCACATGCGGCCCCTAAAGCTATTTCCTGCGGTCCACACCAACACTGTGGTTACAGATACTTTCCCTTCTGGCTTTAACATCTGTTAATGTATTAATTTAATCCAAGTATCTCAAAGTGTTTTACAAAGATTACTAATATAGTATGTGACACAAACCTCATGGAAGTCAATGCAAAGATCATAAGGCCAAAAGCAGCCTTCACAGCAGGACTTACATACATTCTTAACTTTACGCACATACTGAAGTCCCATTGAAGTCATTATGCTTTGAATCACGCCCTTAATGCATTAAGAACCATAATTCAACATATTTCATCACTAGCAAATGTATTTACATTTTAAATTGTTCCTCAAACTTCCTGGTGCCGGTATGTATTTTGTCCAGTAATAATGACTGAAAGTAGTAGAAAACTCACAGTTGGAATAAGAACACTCAAGGGGCCCCGTGCATTGTACAAATCTTTGTGCAGGTAAAGTTGCTAATTAGTCTCCCTGCCTGTTGTTTGCAATCAGCTGTGAGAGCAGTTTCAGTTACAGTACTCTGGTGAATCATTTCCTTCTGATGCTTGCGGTGATCAATCATGTGGATCCTCCTTCTAAATCTTCACACCCTCTTTAAGACAAAAGATTTCTCTCTCCAGCAACAAAGTTTGGGACATATTCACCAGAAGAAACAAAATATTATCTACCTGTATTTAGTAACTAGTATGTGTAGTGATTTATAATGTTTTATTTTCTTGCATTAATTGTCATAGGACAGAGGATAAAAAAAAAACCAAAAAACCCCAAAACAAAAAAACCACAAACACACACACAAACACACACCTTACCGTAAATGTTATGACAAAACCTAAGAATACACATATTCAGTTTTTTAAATGTCCATCCTTCACGGAAATGAAGGTATCTCACTAATATAACATTCCAAAAAATCAACACTCGTTCCAGAGCAAACTCTTACACTGCAGAGCACACACAACTTAAGATTTACAGAAAAGAGGTACCTGCCCGTGTTTCCATAACTGCACAGATGCAATTACACACACACAAATATAAGTGTACAACATGTATCTGCAATTGTTGTCATTCACCATAATTCAGGAATATGTCACTGTTTGGGACAGTTCTTAAGCACTAAGTGTGGTTATCTTTAAATGCATACACTGGATTGGGACCCAGCAGACAAGAATTGCGGCTCCAGAGTCACATGCAGCTCTTTGGGTGTCTCCTTGTGGCTCTGGGCTCCTCAAGTCCTCCCCACTCCCCGCCACTGGGGGACCCTGTGGGTGGTCCACTCCTCGCTCTGGCACTTACTCATGCCCCTGGGGGACTCTGCAGGTGGCCCATTCCAGACCCCAGGCTCACCCCTGCCACCCGGGGACCCTGTGGGGAGCTCACTCCTGGTTCCTGTCTCCCTCATGCCTCCAGGGGACCTCATGGCAGGCACCCTGACCCAGCTGCCTCCACCCCCTACCAGGAGGTAACACCCATTGCAGCTCTCAAAACACTTGGCTATATAAGGAATTTTTTAAAAATGGCTCTTCATATCTTTTGGGTGGTCAACCCCTGACTTAGATGATCTTAGGCAAGTTATTTTCCTGCCCTCTGTCTCAGTTTCCACATCTGCAAAGTGGAGCCAAAGATACAACACCCTCTGTAAAGCACTTGGAGATCTGCATACTAGAACATAGGAAACAAGACCAGTATAATGTATTCCATGTTCATTTCCATCTCTTAGATTTCCATCTTTACAGCCACAGAGTATCCAATGTTACTTTCCAGACTGATTTTGTTAGGAAAAATTTAGCTGAATCAGCACCCTCGATTTTATTGTTTTTATCATGATATTGAGGGATTGGTATTTGAAATGCCACAAGTAATTTAATTTCCACCAATTATTTTCTCCTTCCATGACAAGGCCTTCACCCTGAGGTCTCGGATCATCCTCATCATTTCCTTTCCACTGCTGCTCACTCACAATTATAAAACACTTTACTGAGTAAAAGGAGAAGGGACCCAAACCTGCTACTTGACCTCATGAGAGTAACTGTCCAGTGAGTTTCCCAAGGAACTAAATCCTGAGGTGTAGTTTGCCTCAGTAACAGTTAAGGTTTCAAAGACTTCCACATGAGCATAATCATAGGAAGTCAAAAGAAGCTATGCATGTATTTACAATTAGCATAAACATAAATCTTTGCAGGATTAAGGTACAAGAACAATATAAGTCAACTGTTCTCAATAATATTACTTAGATGAGCAGGAGTCATAGGACAAGATTATCTAGTTATACAAAGAAAGATTCATAGATCTGGAGGAAAAACATTATTCAAAATATAAAAATGCAACAGCAGTGACTAATTCACTGTTCCCAAAAGAAGAAATTACTTAAATTAAGATATAAAGTGAGTAGGAAAGTCTCTTCTCTGTTTTATCTGTAACAATGAATTTCCTTCCTGAAGGCAACAGAAGGGTGTATGTAAGGGCTGAGAGATGAGTGTATTTGCATATTCTGCGAGATGCAGGATATCACATAGGGGCAGAAAGACTAAAGAACAGCGATTATTTAGATCCAAAGGGGCAGCTATGTTAGTCTAGTTCAGTAAAACAAACAAGGAGTCCTGAGGACTGACAAATTTATTTATTGCATGAGCTTTCATCTACGAAAGAAAGCTCATGAAATAAATACATTTGTTAGCCTTTGAGTGCCATAGAACTCCTTGTTTGATCCTTTCAAGACAATGACACTTGAATGCTTTTGCCTCTGCTACAGCATTTCTGATACAACATAAGATCTGTCCATTGCTGTCAGGCAAACCCCATAAACCCCAAACAAACCAGGCTCTAGTTCAGAAGGCACCTAGCAGAGCTGTTCTTCCCAGGAGAGTCACCAGCCCTGGCCTTCAGTTTGCCTCTGCTTCACTGATATAGGCTTCCGCAGAGCTTGGCAAGAGTCCGCCATTTATTCCTTGTAATCCTGCAAGATGTTCCCCAAATAGTAACTAAATACAGAGAAAGCTGTTTTTGAGTTGACTGAAGGTACAGGATATCATAATCAAGCAGGTGTTCTGAAGAATTAAATGTTAAAAGCGGGGTACAAAAGAAGGTAATATTTTAGATGGAAAATTGAGGAGAAGATCAGCAAAAGGCCAGTGAAACTCTGTGACAAAGTCTATAGCGTTTCTGGAGTCAGGTAAGCCAGTTCCAAGGAAGTTTGGTTTAACTGGAGCAGTGTTACCATTGAGTAGACTACTCCAGATGACCCTGCTCCTTAAAAAGGAGATAACTGCCTACACAAGTGAAGAAAAAATTAAACATTCGCTGGCTGGTTACACAGTATTTTGTCTGTAAACTGTGCTACATGCCAGGGAAATGACCAATATCCTCCTGACCCTAAATTGTTTAGCAGGGCTGATCATACTGTACTGCTGCTCCACATACTATTCTTTCTGGGGCTTAACTGACATGAAGCTTGGGATTCTTAGAAGATTATATATGTGCAAGAATTATATAGTGTACGTCAATGGGTTTCTATACTCGGTTTACTGTATCTGCTACTGATCTGCTGAGAGACCTTGGTCAAGTCACATCTCTCCATGTTTTGCTTTCCTTATCTGTAAAGCCAAGATAGAGATAGTTGCATGCCTTTTGGAAATCCTTTTGCACTACGCACATAACTTCTTCTATTGTTGCTGTTACAGTTGTCCATCAATTTTAATTAAACAGGGTGGTATCTGATTTAAAGTTTATCCCACACTAATTGAATTGTGGCTCTACAAATGGGCTTCTCCCACACCAAGCTAAATGCCTCCACAAAACTCACTTACCTTTCAGCCTGTTGTTAAATCCAAGCCTCTTTTTATCTGTCTGTACAGTGCCTACCACAGTGAGATCCAAGTTTGTGATTAGAGCCCCTAGGAGATAAGATCATCATAATCATAAATAACACATATGTCTAGAATATTAATCCAACATATTATTTCTCTGCTGTTCCAAACTTGTTTAGCTATACACACAGGCGCACATGCACAGACACATACACACACAAAACCCTGTTTAGTCCCTTAAAGATTTCCAGATCAAAACCAAAAGGCTAAGTCAGTTGAGAGATGTTTTCCTTACCAATAAGCATTTTATTCAAGAAAATTTTTTATGAAACTAAATAATAGCTGCATGGGGTAGGTGTCTCTTGACAGCAGCACACTAACACGGATTTTACATAGCTATGTATTATTATATTCAATTTAAAAATAAAAAAAAATTTACTAAAGCAATTCCTTCAGTATGTAGCATGTAGCTTAACCATTTTTTCTCAGAGCAAGCCAGCCAGTGACAATTCCTGTGAACCTTCTCACCTTCAGTGTTGAAAGGGAATGCCTGTGTGCAGAACAGATGGGATTTGTGACTTGCCTTTCTCTATTTTTTTTTTAATTTTTACAAATTATGGTTTTCTGAAACAAAAGCAAAGGAAGGTTCTACTCTGGAGGGAAGATGAGGAGTTTAATTGTGACAGCTGGTGAATTTTTTATGGGGTGGCAGCTCTTTATTTGTTGGGCTATGGGCATTGAGACTACTGTAAAATGGTTATTGACAATCATTAAATGTTCACGTAATCCATATTGTGTAGACACTCATGCACACTTCTGCGCACCCAGTAAGTGTATTTGCTGTAGTTCATAACAAAAAATACACTCATTACAAAAACAGAGAGAAACACAGTGTTTCCTCTCTTCTCCTTGCATAGGTGCAAAAAGGCCTAAATAGTAAAAAAAAAAAAAGGGGTGGGGTGAGGGAGAGGTTTGACACTGAGGCTATGGAAAAAAAAGTCTATAAAGCCTCCAAATACAAGAAATAGGAAGGACAGAGAAAGGGTTCAAATAAGCTGTGCTTCTGTAAGGAAGCATGAAAAGAGAATGGGGGTCATGAAAAGCTGACATGACAAAAGGAGTCTGAAAATTATATGATCTCCTTACTTAAAATGCTGATCTACACAGAGGTTACTAGTTGGATATAGAACTTTAGACCTTTTTGGAGTTGGTACAGGCACAAAATAAAGGAGAGAACGGACCACATTTTCATAGTTAATTGTTTAACTGCACGTTGATTTGTGGGCATGATTACCAAAAGCACACAACAGGTAATGGTGCATGCAAATATGCCCAATTAGCTATTTTCATGTGCGATTAACATGCACAACTGAGAGAATTACATGCACAAAGCAGGTGCTCAGATACACATACAACTGGGATACTCAACTGCATTCCCAAATCAGCTTGAGAGTCTAGCCTTGCATGTCCAATGTGAGAGTTCTGGCATCTCCCATTTTTGAACTTATTACTTTGTTTCACACACTTAATAAAGCAGTCACATTTACTGTTAATTCGTAATATTTGCCAGAGCTGTTAGATCAATGTACACGCATAACACACAGGAACAGTTTATAGTGTTATCAATTTACAGGCTTTTCTAGTCTTCTGTGGTGCAGCTTCAAAGGGTTTAATTTACCATACAGTATCATAATGAGACAATGCCTGAGACAAACTTTGCTGTGCTGCTCCTGCAGAAGAAGCAGGAAGTCTAAAGCAGGAAACATTTTTTTTTTCCACTCTCATGGCTTATAACATCACCAGAAGCCCTTGATAAAGATGTAGCTGCATGTGTTGGCAAGGACTTTGTCAGCCCCAAAGTCTAATGTTAGCAGAATGATAGGCCAGATCTGCTTTCTAACAATATCAATAGCTATAGTATTATACAGAGAGCACACTCTTCTTTTTATTGTTTCTCCTGTAAATATGCATGCACAAGTATTTTCCTGGTATTATATGTAACCCAAATTTGGTGTCTTTGAACTGGGACATTTTTATAAATGATTTGCCTTCCTAGATACGATACAGCCACCATATATACTATATAGTATAATACTGACTGACTTTTACTTATTATTGTAGGAATAAACGATGTCAAAATCTCAAAGGAACACCTGCATGTTAAAAAAAAAAATCCCATTTAAACGCATTTAAAATTGCTATACAAACTACTGCTAACATTTTAGCTGAATACACTAAATGCAGTTTGCATTTTTAATTCTTTTCCCCATGTATACTGTATGTATTGTAGGACATTAGAGGCAAGGTTGTTGAGCTCAGATATTGTATTGGTCCAGCTTCCACTGGTGAGAAGGACAAGCTTTTGAGCCTCGAAGAGCTCTGTGTAACTTGTAAGTTTGCTGTCTCACCAACAGAAAGTTATTACAATAGAAGATATCCCCTCATCCACTGTATGTGCTTTATTTATTTATTTTCATTTATCACCCATTAGACAGGAAAATAAGCCACTTTTATTTTTATATGTAGTCAAGTCAAAAATATATAGTCAATAATTTAACTTTCAACTTTCTGGCTCTCTTGTATCAGTGTAACGGCTCAAGATTTTGTTTGAAAACATTTCTTTTTTTCCTCATTCTCTCCCCTCCTCCTTCTTTCAAATCATGGAAATACTTCTAATATTGGTAAGTTTTGGGGAAAAAACTTCAGAGAAACCTGAGTTTGGGATAATATTTTACAGGACTGTCCATTTAACAGAGTATGTTCATTCAATAAAGAAGCAAATTCTAAACAAGACAAATTTTATCCATGGATTGTTCCGAATAAGAGTCCTGAGTAGTCCAAGGATAAAATGTAGTCCTATTCAAGTTCCAGAGACGTAGCCATTAGTCTGTGTATAGCAAAAACAATCAGAGTCCTGTGGCATCTTAAAGACTAACATCTGATAGTGCATCTGATGAGGTGGATTGGAGCCCACAAAAGCTTATGCCCAAAGAAATTTGTTAGTCTTCAGGGTGCCACAGGACTCTAGTCCTATTCAAGATGCTTACCACATATGTAGCAAAACAGTAGGGGACCAATCCTGAAGCATGATCCATGCAAGCGGAAATCATTCTTGTTGAAACATGCTGAAACAATCCCAGAATTAATTCCCTGTGGGATGTTGCCAAGTTCCAAATGGGACAGCCGTCTAATTCAGATCTTCAAAGCATCTGGTGAAGTGGGATGTTCTTCCATGAAAGCTCATGCAATAAATTAATGTATTTGTTTTTAAGTGCCACTGGACCTCTTGTTTGTTTCCCTGTGGGATGATCTCTGCAATTGCCTACAACCCTCCTGACTTCCATAAGGCTCCATGAAATGACAGTCTGCCCAACTTTGGATCTCCTGACAACACTCACAGTTTAAGGTCACAAGAAAAAAAAAAAAAAAGAATCTAAGCATGCTAGAACCCTGAACTAGATTCCCAGTTGCTGTAAATGAAGTCAATGGCACCACACTGATTTGCAACAGATGAAAATCTGGTTCATGCAAAACAGTTTCTTGCTGGCACCACTGCAACCCTGGGCCTTGTTTATACTGACAATTCCCTTCAAATTTCCAAGTCTTAGTCTCATGCTGAGGTGGCTGCTGACAGCAATAAGGAATAGACAGGTGTAGACAAGTTTCTAGAGGCCTCTGGAGTTTTAATGCCAGCAGTCAATGCACACTACTGTTCCTTCTGGTTTTCTATACTAGAGCTCCAACTGCTGTCACTCCTGGTAGTCTTCTGCCAGTGGTAGTGCAATAGTGAGAAGTCTGAAGACAAATACTCATGAAGACAGCAACTGTGCACACAGGACCTACTATTTTGATACATACCAAAGGGGCAGCCACGTTAGTCCAGTTCAGCAAAACAAGCAAGGAGTCCTGTGGGACTTAAAGACTAACAAATTTATTTATCACATGATAAAGTTTCTGATGAAGTGGGATTTCCTCCCAAGAAAGCTCATGCGATAAATAAATTTGTTAGTCTTTAAGTGTCATGGGACTCCATGCTTGTTTTATTTTGATACACTTACTGTAATTTTGCAAAACAAAGGCTCCTGTGGCACTTTTAAAGACTAACATATTTATTTACCACATGAGCTTTTGTGGGAGAAAATCCCATTTCATCAGATATTCTTGTGTTATCTTTCTCTCATAAAGCATCTGTGTATGATCTGCAGTAACAGAAATCATCTGGGATCCCTGACAATATTCCTGACTTTTTTGCCTCAAATCTGTGCAACTGTGTGAGAGATTTTGGCCCACGTCAGTGGGATTTTGTCAGGGATTATGACTAAAATACGTGCAATTTCAGGACTCAGTCTTTCGCGTTGCTGATAGCTTCCTGGGGCTGCAAAGTGGATTCAGCTCCCCAGAAAGTAATTTCACTGAAATAGCATTGCTGGTGCTCAGCACTGTTAAAGGCCAGGCTTTTTATTGGAGATTTCTGGCTATACAGCATTGCACATGCATGCCACAATGTTGTTATTGCAACTGCAGGGGAAGACAGGGAAATCAAGTAAACAAAACAAAACTACAGAAAAAGGTGCAGGCCACTAGTTAATCACCTAAGAGAACAACCCAAAATATTCTAAAGAAAAGGGATGTGGGCCTACCTTGTATAAACATATATTCATTTTCAAAATGTGAAATACATTTAATGGCTATTAATGAAGAACGTTTGAGGCAACTATCTGTGACTGAAAAGGAAGGAATCCTTGTTCTTATAAATGAGAATTAGAAACCAGTGGGATCCAACAAAATACCCTCCCTTTGTCAACTGTCATGCTAATGCCCCATTTTAAACAGTCACCCACCTCTTTATAACCTTTCAAAGGCACATTTTTGTCATACCGACTGCATGGCATTCAAAATGTTAGGAAGGCCAGGATTTTTGTTACATACAAGATCTGAGAAGGAAATGCTGAGGAAGGGACAGCAGTGACTAATAATACATAACACCAACAATCGTAATATAATAAATGAAAGTTCTTTGTGCTCTGAGAGTACAGGAAGAAAGAATGCTGAAGGCCTCTGGGAATGTAACGCGTCTTCAGGATTGATCAATATCATCTTACATTTATATAGTATCTGTCATTGTGAAGGATAGCAGAGCATTTTACAAATTAACACACATGATAAGCACTCCTAGTTTATGAAAAACAGATTAAGAATTTTGTATTCTTAAAGATATTATTTTGGGGTGGGTTTTTTGTTTATGTTTTTGCTTTTTTTTCCTGTGAGAGTGCCTTATGTATCCCATCCTCTTTGACCTAGAATCCTATCAATTAAATACGGCAGTGAAACTTCAGTTGAGAAAGAGGGCAGCCTCTAAGGTAAATATTTTTGCTACAGTAAGACTAAAAAAACTCACCACATTGTGTCTAACTCCAGGGATTGCATCTCATATAACCTTGGATTATCTTCTACATAAAGTGTACACACATAATGAATATTTCCTTAACTCTCTAAATTCATGTGCACATGCTCTTAAGTCTCTCTGCCTTACTGTTAGTTTTAAGTAGATATATAATTGTTTTCTTCCTTGAATTCATGTCCTCGGTCCAGTCCTCAACCCACATCAGAAAAAAATAGAGTCAGAATCAGCAGTAATTGGTGCTCTTTTCGGCAGTTTCAGCTTTTGAATGTAGGCTGAATGTACCACAGAATATAATTACACCACCTTTTCATTCTCAGAGATGGTTCCACTTCCTCCAGAAAGAACTGGGGAGTTTTGTGAAATCATGTGTGAACACTTTCTTCATTTCTTTCTTTCTTTCTTTTTTTATTGCACATATTCTTGAAATATTGTCCCCCGCAAACGGTTTCTTTTTAACATCAAAATATGCAAATAAAACAAATTTCCACATTTGCAGTGTAAGCCATCAGTTCCTGAAAGGGAATCGAGCTTAACATAAATTTTAACTCAACATTTCTTTTTGCTGGAAATGAGCACATTATTGGGGGGGGGGGGAGAGGAATGACTTTTAACTAGTTTGTATTTCACTTACCAAATGATACAAGCTTCAAATGGATGCAGATGTAAACTTCCCTAATATTCAGGGTTGTTCAAATCTGGTAGACCCTTCACTTCTACTTTTGATATGAACATTACACACATATTGATGGAATATCATGAAGAAACCTACACTGATTGTCCTTTCTCTAGTTCCAAAGGGGTAGCTGCACCAGTGCGGCCCAGCAAAACAACATAGTTAAACACAGGACTCCTTGTTTGTTTTGCTGTGTTTTCTCTGTTCTGCAGAGATTATATAGACTGTGTAGACCCATGAAACCAGTATAGTGTTAGGTCTGACCCCATAACTACTTACATTTGTGCTTACCTTTATGCGTGTGAGTAGTCCCAAAATTATGCATGTGTTTGCAAGAATGGGTCCTTAATATTAAAAGACAGAATTTTTTTAGAAGACATGACGGTTTGTAATCAAAAACTTATTTATGTTCTTGATTTTCCATAGACAAAAGAAAGGGTTTTATAAACAAACAGCAGGAAGATTGCAAGCCCCAAACTAATTAGGCAAAAAGGAAGAGCTAGCATTTATAATCTCTTCCCAGATCTGACTCTTGATATCTAGAGTAAAGGCCATGTGACACCATGAAAGAAAAGTTGGAACTTGACCAATAACAAAACTTACCAGTATCTCAGTATCTCAGGTACTGATAGTTGAGTTAGTTCTGGACAATAGCTGTGGTTTTATAATCTACATTTAGCATATTTCCTCAAGGAGACTGCTTTGCATAATTTACATTTGACCAGTTTATTTGTATTATTTAACGGCACAGGTACTGTCCGGTAAACAAATAACAGAGTCCTGACCCCAAATATCTTACAGTTTTAATACAAAACTTGTTAGAAAACAGAACATATGTGAGGCACAATGGAGCACAGCCACTACAGAAAGAACACTTTCGGAGGTTGGTGGGTGGTCAAAAGTTTGAGACTGCTAAAATAGCAAATATTTTAAGAAATATGATAGCTTGTAAATGCCTCAAAGTAAACCTGTTTATCAACGTTTCTACTTGCATTCGCTATCATCCGTCATACACATTGTGATAAGTAAACAAGGAAGTTAGAGGATGTTTAATATTTCAAATCTGTTAAATAAAGTTCATGTTTAATCAGGAAAAAATAAAGACAAGTGTAAAGCCTTAAATATATAATAACGGTACTGTAAACATACCTGCCTACACTTGAAATCTACACATTTTTCATTCACAGCATATGTATGTCCTTGAATGAAACAAACTGCAGGTTCAGTTTAGTTCACATGCTAAAAACAGGATGATTCGTGTTAAATTCACTTCATACAATGTAACTGAAACCACAATTTCAGGGCAAGTATAAAATAACTACAAAGTGCATTTTCAAAGTACCCTTTTGGTCTAAAATGCAAAGAAAGAAAGAAAAGCTGCTGTTGATTATAGAAAGAGACTGGTAACAGAATATGCATTGAAGAGATAGTTACTAATACAGCAGGGAGGCACATTCTTGGTGGGGGAGGGTACGTGTAACCTCATGCTTGGTTACCGACCAGTAAGGAGATACAGCATAAAGTTGCTCTTTTGGATTAACTGATGTTGCAAGAGCCTGATTGCTTGTAACTCTCTCATGGTTGTTCTGTGTCTTCACTTAGTATACCTAATCATGTGAGCATATTAGTCAAATCGGACAAAACTGTGTCTATAGCAGACATTTCCTGTAAACATACTATGTAAGGCAAAAACACAGACGTCAACTGACACATGATTAGCTTTTCTTTGACTCATTAATGGCTGAAATAAAGAAGTAATTTGTACAAGAAAGAGGTCAAAAATGACTATACAAAACATTGCAAAAGCCTTCCTCACAAGAATCTATATATTTATATGATCCCAATTGTTATAGTATCTATCCAAGCATCTCACAAACATTAATACATTTTAACATCCCTGGAAGGTAGAGAAGTATTATTATCCAATTTTACAAAATAGGCAACTGATGGCCAGAAATGAAGAGAAGTCTTGCCAAACCCAAGTAGTCAAAAATCAGGAATCAGGCTCCCCAAAACCATTAGATTGACTTAAACATCCTGAGATTCAAATTGGAAAAAAAAAAAAAGTTGTTTTCTTTTGTAGTTACCTTATAATGTTTTAGTCTTTTAATTATGTATGGGCCATATCTTCAAACCCCCCCCCCCCACTATCTTGAGAGACAGAAACAACACTTTTTTTTTTTAATTGAAAACTGAGATTCTCATTACTTGTCTCTAGGAGCAGTGACTTTAAGAAAAACCACAAAATTGTAAGTAGTCTTGTGGTACTTAAAGACTAACGGATTTATTTATTGCATGACCTTTCACTTTGTCAGAATTGTCAGCAATACACTAGGCAAGACATGTCCAATGTCATATTTGGAAATATGTGGCAGAATTGGGACTAAACTCAGATCTCCAAAATCCTTTTCCAGTTTTTCAGCCACAAGATGATACAGCTGCCCAAATATGAATCTAAATTAAGACATCCCTATAGTCACCAGGCAGGTTTCCTACTCTGAGGCACAGACTGGATAGTTTACTACTCATGGGGAGTTATTTTCAGCTATAATCCAAATTAACCTTTGATGAACTACATTTGGGTACAGTATAGGCTTCCAGTTGCTTGAGAAGCACTAAAGTCAGTGTGTCTCTCAGACAGTATTTTGCCTTTAATGCATGTGCTCTAGATCTTTACCCAATGCTTTTAAAAGTGTTGCAATGAACTATTTTTAAACTAAATCTAAATGATTTTTGTTTGGTTTTGTAGAGGTGGGAAATGGACACTTGAGGGGAAGACTCAGCCCTTTATTGCTTCAGTTTTTAGGAACTTTTTTTTATTTTCCTGTTGGTGGGAAGGGGCTTGCACAGCTTTTTTCGTTTGCGACTAACTTGAATTTTGTGAGCTTATATGTCCAAGAATAGCATGGCTTTACAGAGATTGTCTTATCAGTCCTCCCTCGGCATTAGATTAGAAAAGGGGGTCAACTTTTTTTTTTTTTTTTGCTGGGAATCCCTTTTTAAACTATTTCAGGTTGTGACAATCACTCCAGGCCATGCTGCCTTTCCTTCTGTACTGCTGTAGGGGACAGTGCTGCCTTCAGAGTTGGGCACTTGGTCAGCGGCCACTGCTTTCTGGTCACCAAGCTCTGAGGACCTCAAACTGTCAGCTCCCTGTATGGCTGACAGCCATGAATGAAGGACTGACAGTTGAAGCCCCAGCATGTGAGAGGTCTGACAGCTCACAACCCCCCCAATAATCAGCTCATGACTCCTAATTTGAGAACCCCTAGACTACACGTTTTTACTTCAAACATAATACATAAATTGTCGCGGTGATTGCAGGAGGACAGCAAATATTGTCAACATAAGGCAAAAGGAAGGGAAGAAAATATGATTTTCACAAGTTACCCCTTGCTTCCTATCAAACATTTCCAGAACCTTAACTATAAATCACTGAGGCCTTTGTGGCTGATCTGTAAAAACAAATCATATTTTTATTTCAGACTTCTAATGTGATATTATACGATGAATTTAAAGAAAGAGTGTGAGCTTGTTCTGGGTCTCTTTGTTTTCCTAAAACAATCTTTCTGTTTTCTTACTCCTTGCTATTTACTGATGGCTTGAGCTCTCTGATTTGTATTTATTTTTATTTATCAAATTGATTAGGATAGTACAGTTTAACCAGTCTTCAAAAATACTGGCAATGTTCTGCCAGAAGATATATGCTCCCAAATCCATTGATTTTAACTTGTTTGTATTTACATTGATTTCAACTGCTCACATATGTGAAGGGCGGAAATTGATTGTACATTTTCATTCTCTGGTGCTCTTCCATGCATGGAGCTAAATTCGTTTCTGAATCCTCAATTTCCGTTGACGACACTGGAAGGGTGTTTGCTTTTTGTGAGAGAAGGTCCATGGTGGTATTTAAAATGCTCGACTTCAGTCCTTTGAACACATATATACAACTGCCCATCTCAACTCACGCGAGTAGAGGCATTCATTTACATGGAACGGCTCATGTTAGAAAAATCATGTGCATGTATTTTTAAAATCAGAGACCATGTCTAAAGTTGCTGGAGAAACACAAACTTTGCAATATCACACTCTTTTTCCCAGTTATTTCATATTTTATAGTGAATACACACATGCGCACATACAGCTTGTGTGTTTCATTTTCAGTTATGTTTACATTCACTGTCATTGAAATCCTGATACCAGTTAAATCAATTGCAACATCACCCTTGAATTCAATAGGACTAGGATTTCATCCTCAAAGAGTAAACATTAAAAAAAGGGGGGGGGGGACAAAAATGTTTAGTATCTTGTTCATGTGTCTCTAGTGCAAAAGGAATGATGGTCACAGGGAAGGAGAGAACTATATTAACTAGATAGTTTTGAAAGAGCCATACTTTCCACACGTGTGTTCTTTCTATATTCCATTAGTCACCAGACTGGAGGGGTGGGGGGAGAAATAACTTCTAGTGCAGCCAAGGCAATAACTTGATGAGAAAGAGCTAACTTTAAAAGTTTATTTATATTCTTATGTCCAGGCCCTACAAACTGATCAGATACATGGACCATCTGTGCCACAAAGAGCCACTTGATGTAAAATATTCCCATGTGGGTCAGCTTACAGGATTACGGCCTTTGGATGGTTAATTTCAGGTTTCTAAGTGTTTTTTGCAGCTGTAGGCCTCAATATATCTATTGATTTTATGTAGCACCTCATTGGAAGTAGTGCGTGTGCACGCAGTGGTCAACATATTTAGACTTAAGTTGCTAGACCAGTATGTTAAGGGTTTGTTTTGTTTTTAAACACTATTATTTATTTTGTGATGTGTCTGAAGTAGATGGTTGTGCATGTCTGAAAAATTTTGTAGCATGTTGTATGAACTTCAAAATGGCAGTAGTGTCGCAAAGCAGCATGTAGCACACGGTTGCCTTATAAAGATTGTAATGCTCAGCCATCTATGAGCTAAAAAATCCAGGCAGATGAGACAGTGTATTAAAACTTTAAGAAAGACTTTTGCTTGATTTTGTCTGTTAATTTGCACTAGTGCCAACTTTCATTTCCAGTTGAATATTGGGGTCCAGTTTAGACTAGAAAAATAAGTTGTGTTTAAAACCTGTTAACTCACACATCAGTTTAAACGCTGTACATTAAGAATTTCCTCTGTTTAAACCAGAACAATTTGTAAAATTTGGTTTAATTTAAAATGATGCAGAAAGGGCCTATTAGTATCATGGATCTAATCTAACAGTCACCAAACTGTGGGATTGATTTAAATGAGTTGTAACTCAAGTTGCAAACTGTCTGCAGGAAAATTAGGGGATTTTCTCCCATGAAAGCTCATGCAGTAAATAAATGTGTTAGTCTTTTAAGTGCTACAGGACTCTTAAGTAAAACAACATAACTGACCTCAGCCCTTCATCCCTCAATTCACTTCAATAAGGTGCTAACTTCAGAGTCTACCTGAGACTGCTAAATGTTTTGCTAACGGTATTATGCCTTCCATTTAATTATAGCATCTAAGCTTTCAGTTGGATCTATGCCAATTAAAAATATTATTTTAACTCCTCATTATTTGCTACTTTGCTGAGTTCATTCTTCGTTAACATACATGCTAATATCTTTAAAAAAAAACAGTAACAACCCACCAACTTGATCATCTGAGCAAGTAGGTGAGCAACCATCACAACACGTTGCAGGAGGGCAGAATAGGCTTATGCGGGGTGGGGTGGGGTGGGGTGCCATTTCTTTCCAGTAGGTATGTTCCCAAGCCCTTTTTCATTAAAAGACTCATTTTCCTAAGAAAGGCAATAAACAGCAACAGATAGTATAGAGGCTGTTTTGTTTGTCTGTTTGTTTTTGTGTACTGAGGAAAAATGTGAGTCTATCTAAACTTTAATTTATGTAACCTTCTCTGCAGTAGCTAGTGGTGGACTGGACTCTTCCAGCATGAAGTAAACAGCCCCAGCTCTTCTAAGAGAATGATCACAAGAAACTAATGACAAACACAACAGACATTATTTCCATTTGCTAATGTCCATAAAAATATCCCACAGTAAATCCAAAACACTGTGCCATGGAATATGCTATTGTGGATTATTAGTCAGAATATTATATGCATATTACATATAAAGCCTTACAGTATTCTACAATAGTTTATGCATTTTGTAATTCAGGAAGATAGATAGTTATCTTCCTGAATTGCAAAACACATAAAAGAACAAAAACGATTTTGCTCTTGATTTCTTAGCTGCTTCAGGGAAAAATAGAAAAGCCAGTAATCCCATGCTCACACGGTTCCCTCAAAATGGGGTTACTCGAAAGCACAAAGGAAACAACTCAGATGGTGTTAATGGTCCCCCATGCCACAGCACCATTAAAGACAATTGGTCTGATATTTCAGAGGTGCTGAACAGTCAACAAGCAAAGACCTGCAGCTGCTCAGCACCTCTGGGAATGGGGCCAGAAGCAACAATTGGATGATTCTTAGCACTGTCAAGCCCTCAGCTCTCTTTCCATCTCTACCTCAGCTTAGCCATGTCTTTACAGTTTTAGAAGTGGCATTTTCTCCCCCGAAAGCTCATGCAATAAAGAAATGTGTTAGTCTTTAGGTGTCACAGGACTCCTTGTTTGCTCTGCCAGGGCTCCCTTCCCCTAAGCTACCTGCTGCATCCTGCCCCTTCACAGCTCCCTACTGTGCCCCCCACTCCTTGTTTTACTTTCCCCATCTCCATCACCCCCTGCTGCCTTCCCCTCCTCCTCCCCAGCCCTGAGCCCGCCCCCTTCTCTCCACATTCCACTAGCCCCGCCCCTGCTCCCGCGGCGAGGCCGCTTGGGGGCGTGGCCAACGAGTGGGCGTGGCCGCACGGGGCGGTGCACTGTGGCGGGGGGGGGCGAGGGCGGCCCAACAGCTGCCGGCGCGGGGGGGGGCTGCGCTCATTACAAACAGTGGGGCGCCGCGGAGGACCGGCTCCTCTCAGCAGCGCGGGCGGGGCGGCTACGTTACCCCCCCCAGGATGCCGGCCGGGGTGGTTCGCGCCCAGGTGAGGGCGGGGGGCAGAGCCGCTCGGTTGCCTGGAGGCGCCCACAGCCCCCCCCCCGTGAGAAGCGGGGCCAGGGCCCCTCACCGCCGTCTCGGAGCTGGGGGCAGAACCCGCCGCAGTAGCGCCCGGGTAGGGGCCATATTCCCCCTCGCCAGCAGGTGTGGGGGGCCGTAACCCCCCCAGCAGTACTCTGGGGTGGGGGGGCAGAACTGCCCCTAGCAGGTGTGGGGGCCATCACTCCCCCCAGCAGCACTTTGGGGTTAGGTTGGGGGCCACAACTCCCCTTCCCTAGCAGGAGCCGGGGGGGGCCATAACTGCTCCCGAGGGGCGGGGGGCAGGTGTGTGGGGCCATAACTGCCCCCAGCAGCAGATTGGGGGGGGCATAACTCCCTTTCCCCCAGCAAGTGTGGGGGGCCATGACTTCCCCTAGCATCACTTTGGGGGTAGGTGGGGGGGCATAACTCCCCTTCCCTAGGAGAAGCCTGGGGGGGCCATAAGTGCCCCCGAGGGGTGGGGGGCAGGTGTGTGGGGCCATAACTGCCCCCAGCAGCAGCTTGGGGGGGGCCATAACTCCCTTTCCCCCAGCAAGTGTGGGGGGCCATAACTTCCCCTAGCACTTGTGGGGGGCCATCACTCCCCCCCAGCAGCACTTT
>ML682026.1:17355604-17408991 GCA_007922195.1 Podocnemis expansa | reverse complement strand
AGGTAGGGGGGCCATCACTCCCCCCCAGCAGCACTTTGGGGGTAGGTGGGGGGCCATCACCCCCCCGCCTTAGCAGAAGCCGGGGGGCAGGTGGGGGGGGCATAACAGCGCCCCGCAGCAGCAGCAGCCTGGGGGGGGGACCATCGATCAGGTGTGTGGCAGCCCCCCCCAAAAGCCGGCCCAGCTGCTGGCCGGCCCCCGAGCAGGTGAAGAAGCCGCCCCCGGCCGGGCTGCGATCCTCAGCCCCGAGCCCGGCGGGGCGGGCGGGAGCGAGGGGCGGAGGCAGAGGAGGAGGCGCCAGGATCTGCCTCTTCTCCCTTCCTGCCACCTACTAACTTGTCCCCGGCTCCGCTCCTCCTGCCCCCCGCTCCCGTAGGTAGGTGCTCCAGCCGGCGGGGCGTACCTGGGGCTGGCCTAGCGGTGCCCCACGGGCGGCTTTGTGAGCCGGGGGGAAGGGGGAAGGTTTCTTTGTGAGTCAGGGATGTTCCTGGAAGCAGGGTTTGGCGTGTGGCGTCTCGGGGGTGGAGGAGAAGAGATTTGGTCACGAAAAGTTTATTGATCCGTTTGGTCAGTTTCCCTTCATTTTCATTTGCTGCCTGTGACGTGAAGGCTCAGCTTCTCCTCAGTCGGTATGGTGCTGCTTTTTCTTTAAACTAGGGGCATTAAGAAGTTTTTTTTTTGGTTTTTTGGTTTAAATAAATAAACAAACAAACCCCAACTGGTTTCTACAACAACAAAAGACGTTTCCAAACGAGGACAATACAATCCCTGAGTGTTTGGAGGTTTGGTTTCGCTCCAGATTCTTTATATCTGTTGGGAGGTGTTGGATGATTCTTTTTGGTTTGGTTGGGGGGTTTCTTTTTTTTATGCCCGGGTTTGTGATTTTTGTTTTTCTTTCACATGCAGAAATCTTAAAGCCAGAGCCAGCTCTTCTGTATGGCTCCTGCTGAGCTATCCCAAGAAATATGGTGTGTGACTTCTTGTGTTTGAATTGAAGAAGTGTAATAGTTTTGAAGTGGTGGCCAGCAAAATCTCTGTGCTGGGTTACTGATCTACTGACGAAAGGCATTTGAATTTGAAAAGCGTTTAGTTTAGGGTCTGGCGAGATAAAAGTTTTTGTTATTTCTTAAATTGTTTAAGGTATTTGCATCTTGCCCCCTCCCCAACGACCTTGAGAGCTTCAAAGCTACATCATCTCCCCACAGTTTGAGGGGAGGCAGCACTAGAAGGATCTAATGCAAAGCGAAAATAGAAATAGGAACTAAAGTAGATGCAATGAAATGTTTTCTGATAGAAGTATGTGAAAAGGGAAGTTTCTGTAAGTGTGTATGAGAGAGAACGGGAAATAACGCAGTTTCAAATGCAATGAGAGAGGATATCATTCTTCACATTTTATTAGGCCTTGAATGCAGGACTGATATGATCTGGGAAGACACAGAAATAAAACGCCTAACTACAAGTTGAACAGCAAGCATTGACTTGCTGACCAGTGCTTACATTGTTGGGGGCTGGTTTTGTGTCTGCAAAGGTATCAGAGCACAGAGCTATGACAATAGACAGCAAATGCTTTCACGCCATGTTTTATTACTCTTATGAGCGCCTTTATTAACTGTAGCTTTGGGAATCCCAGTAATCTGTGATATATTTAAACACTTTCCCGGGTAATCTGAAGAGGCAGAGCCAAATAAGTAAAATAAACTGTGTTCTTCAGCGAGGGGGGAGGGAAGGGAGAAGGGTGAAGTGTTTTTTTTCCCTGCTGGTTTTGTGACCTGATGAGTCAATATTTAAGATCTGATGTAGCAATGCTAGGTTGTGATGGATCATTAATAACTTATTTAGCCTAATATTAACGGTTCATCTAAATTCTAGAGAATACTATAATTCTAGATTTAATGTTTAGAAACTCATTATCACTTTTGGCCTTTTTAGTCTGTTGTACAAGGTTTAACAGATATAAGGCAGAATAGCAAATAACTCCCAAAACATGCCTATTACAGTAATTGATTGATTTGACCTACAGCCAGGCAAACGCCTCTACACATGCCCGAGTTGGTGATTTTTACATAATATATTTTGGGCGGAGTTAGGTCTTTTGGAATCCTTAAAGAGTATGTAACTAAGAACAGGTCTGATTTTACTGAAGGTTGATTCAATTATGTCTTCATCGCTTTGGAGTTGGTTGAATGACTTGATGTGAGATTAAGCACAACAAAAGAAAAGGCAGGGTAACAACAGCTGCCTTCTAGTACTGGAGCACTAGTGTTCTTAGCAGGAAGGCATTTTACCTTTTAGTATTGTGTGGTGTCAAGTAAGTTTAAATGTTAGTGATTGTATTTATGATATAGAAAATGAAATGTCTAAAAATATATCTGATGGTTAAACCGAATAGGTTCATGCTAACTTCTGTTGTCTTTTTGAAAAACAAAATCTCTGAAGTTCTCGTCTTTAAGTGCTGGATTTATCTCATTAACTTTTCAGACAAAAAGTGGCAAACATTCACCACTCACGAGTTTGTACTTGCTTAGTTACTGTGTGGTAAGAACTTTAAGGTGTGTCCTTAATGGCAGCTGACGATTCTTGCTGAGAAGTCTTGTTTATTTTAGGTAGATGTTTTATACAAAATTTCCAGTGAGACATTACTGCATTGACTGCACTCATTCTTTCTTCTAGGCCTTACACTCAGTTTTCAGAATAAGTTTGCCATGCTGTAATCAGAATTTATTAAAAAAAAAAAAAAAAAAAAGACAAGACTCATTGCAAATTGAGAGCTTTTTCACTTCCTCTGTTAAACATACATTCTCAGGTAGTATAGGTTATATTTCATTTTAAAAAAATGAATATAGAAGAGCTTAATATTAAATAAGTATATTCTTGACCTACATTTTCTTTATCAAAATGAAGACTTTTTTCTTCTAAAGAAATAGGCATGAAGTTGTTTTCTAGGTTTGTTTTTCATTAAGTGGGCTATATCTATATTTTATAAACAAGGCTACTGTAACAGGCTTTACGTAATAGCTTCTAGGTTCTATAAGTTTAGGCAGGAAGACTTGTTTTGAGTTCTAAATGGATAGCTCTGGGGGTTTTTGCATTGTTTTGGTAGGGGAAAAGAAGGGTAAGGAAGGGGGAGGGAATGTGGGAGAGCAGCTAGAAAAAGGAAGTGAATAAACTTCAGTACCTTTATCAGATCATCTGACGAAAGGTTACTTCATTTTGGCTTCTAGATTCTTTAAAACCTCAATCACTTTCTGAATACTTCTGTCTGATCTTCAAAATATTTGACTAGAGTGTCTTTTTATACCATGATATTGAGAACGCACAGTTGCATTGATAGAAGATTAGTTGCTTGAGTTTTTTTACATGAAAAAAGTGAAGTGCTAATTTATCACTGTTTTCCAGAGACAGTGGTTTAAAAGAGAACTGTGAATTTCAATTGACTTTCAAAATGGTGATTACTGTAAGCTTTAAGTTGCAGGAACCTGAGGCTTTTTAATTCAGAAGCTCTGGGGGGGCATGTTACATAAGATGCTTTTTTATATTTCTAGTTTTTCCTGTCCTGATTTTTGATGCAGTGAATTGTCTTAGTACAGGACTTGCTTGCAAAGGTATAGAACAATTTCTCTTTGTTTGAAAGTGTTTAAAACTGTCACTGATGTGTGGGAAGACCTTCTTTCTTAAAGGTAAAATTCCTTTCTTTAGGCAAATCTGGAAGAAGAGTTTGACCTTTGAACTCACACTCAAACTTCCACACTGCTTTCAGGCAGATTAAATAATGGAGGATATTTGCAAGTGTAATACACTTGGCAATCTTATTTCATCTTTAATATCTAAGTGTTCAGTTGGTTTTCAGTATAGTAAAAGTAGCACATTTCTGCCACAGCAGGGTTGCCATTAGCCAGGTTTACAAGCCTGCCTTTATTTTTGAGACTCTTGATTAGAACATCAGGAATCCAATAAGATGCGCTATTCTTCTCGTAATTACATTTGTTACTCCAAACTGTCTCAAACACACTATTTGCTTGTAATGAACCCTCGAGCATATCTAATGACATTTGAGCTGTTTTTAAAGATAACTCCAATGACAAAGTCAGAAAGTTCTTTATTTCTGTCGCAGTAGAGGATTAGGATTAGCATTGTGCTTAGTAGTGTACAAAACACTTAGAAAGACATGGTTTGTGCCCCAAGAGCTTTATAAGTGAAGATGTAGTGTAGGGGAGAGGGTATAATCAAACTGTGCAAGTCTATAATACATTCTATATCAAAACCTGTACTCAATTGGCTCTCCGCCTGTATGTGGTTGTGTAATTTCTTGCAGGTGTCATAGAAGGAAGTGACTCTTGTAGGGTTGGGAATCAAATTTTCTTTGCAAAACAGACTGCTTGAATTTTATGTTTGAAGTGAAACAAAATATTTAAGTTCTCATTTAATTGCTAATCAAAATGTCACATTCCATGTTTGGCAACCTTTAAATGGATGGCTAGATGGATGCATTCACGCAGTCTTTTTTGGAAAGTCTTCCTTGTGGTTAGTCATATGACTGGTTTTAGGACAAATTTACAAATCTATTATGCTTTCATATCTTGTTTTATACCTTGCTTATATATTTGCTGGTGAGCCTAGACAGTGACATAAAGTTGTACCCTTTTGATTTGAAATGAAAGCAGGGAGTAAAGTGTTTGCCGTGTGTGTGTGCTGGGTGAGGAATTTGGTGAGAATGAATACAAGTGATAAACAGGTTAAAAAGATGATCTAACTAAATAGAATAAGTTAGTCATTGCAGAAGATGGGCTCAGTTATCCAGTGGCCTTTAACTGGGTATTTCAAGAGGAAGTATCATAATTAAATACAACATGTAGCATATTTGGGGAAAGCCTATTTTGGTTGTCACACTTGAGCAGAAATCCACCCAAGTCCCTAAATAAATGAATAATTGACTGATGGATAACTATTTTCCTAATACATACTAAAGATTTTCTGTAACTAAAAGCATCAGTCTGAATTTCTTTGTGATCAATGGGCACGCTAACATTTTATTATACAGATAAGTGTATAAGAGCAATTCAGATATCCCATAAACTGCATATGGAAAACTGAAGACAATATTGTCCTTGTAGCCTAGCTTTCCTTGATCATGTTATTTGCCTAAAATAGGTATTGGGAAATGTCTCATGTATGCCTACCTTAAAAAACAAACAAAAAGGATGTGGGGGGGGAAAGTAGTGGTGGTGACTGTGTATGCGAAGGTAGAGAGAGTGGTGGCAGATTAGATGTACTAAAAACCAGTCTCATTTTTAGTTTGGTGTCATGGGGAGTAATAGGGTGTAAGCTGGACCTGAAGAATCACTGTTGTTTTAATTGGTCCTTGTGGTAGCCCCCCCCCCAGTTGTGGCAAAACAGAGCTTTAAATCTTAAATTGTTGTGTCATGCTTGTAAAGGTCAACATTTTTGTGGCCTTTGTTCAAAATCCTGTTTTTGAAGAAAAGTAGACAATGCTGTTCTGCTTCATTAGCTTGATTTCATAGTATTGCTAGTATTCTCTTACTGCATATTACTCTCCCTTCCCAATTTGGCACTAGTAAATTGATGTATCTGATACATGGCAGTCCAGAATTACTACATCTGCTTCTCTGGAACAACGATAATCCACAAAAGTTTCTGCTACAAGATCTCTTACTTGTGTGGAACAAAGAAGGCAGCTAGATCTGTACATCTTCTAGCTATCTGTTTAACACACTTCTATTTATCTTATTATCATGAGTCTCTCACACTATGGCTGGGTCGTGTAGGAGAAAGTGTGTCTGTTTTAGAGACCATACTGCTTTTTCTGTGGTGTAGCCAGCACATAATTTTGGATAAACCTTGAAAATCACAGGTCCAAATTCAGGTGATGTATGAAAAATGCCCCTTACAGCTTCTTCTCAGATTTCAGTTGTTTGGGGGGGGGGGGGGGGAGTCTGAGTTGCAGTCAGATGGGCATCATTGAGAGGAGATTAGTGTTTCTATCAACACTGGATCCTCAGAGGAGCCCTTATTCCATAGGCAAAAAAGTAATTTCTCAAGGCAGAGTAACTTGGGATATTTGTGACCCCTTCAGCTATGTGATCTAAAGGGATTCAAGTTTCTACAGTAGGGTAACTAGGTTTTGAGTCTAACTTGGAGAACTGTAGCTTACCAACTCTATCTACTAAGAGAGGCACTAAGTGGGATTAACATCTTGTGGTTAAGAAGTAAAGAAGTCAAATCCCCTATTTCCTTGTAAAGAATATTTTCTCCAAACTGGAGGAGGAAACTATATAATACACTCTGTGAAAGATCAAATATACTTTTTCTGTTAAGTACAGACCACTTGCTTCAGCAAGGTGTGGAGAGAATAGTATAGCTATTTGTGCTGGATAACATGAAAAAATTTCTTGATTTAATGAAATTGCATCATCTCACGGGAGCACTGAAAATGTACCATTGCACTTATGAACAGAGGGATCAGTATTGTGCTTTCTGGTTATTCTTAGTATAGACCTCTTCATGATACCTGAAGTATTGTTTGTTCCATGGATTAGGTTCAAGTCTGTGAGAAGGAAAAGATGGTGATCAGAATTACACTTCTGAACTTGTATTGCTTTGTCCAAAATACCAAGAACTGTACATTTTCATTCACTATTGCTCAGCGGATGCTTGAATGCAGAAGGAAAGTTTGAACAAAATTAGGCAAGCTTATAACTTCTGATCTGCAGTAAGAGTAAAACTTCTATCCATGAAGATCAGGAGGGTCATTTCATCTGCTTAGATGTAGTCATGTCATTGTCTATCAAAACATTAAAGAAAAAGAAACCCTACACAGAGGTCTCTGTTGAGAATACCATCACTAAGCAAGCCCCTTTCTATAGTACAGATTTCAAAACAGGTGGGAGAACTTTATTAATAGACATTATTCACTGCTGGTTGTTTTCAATTGGTGAACATGGCAACATAGAAAATATCTTTGATTTGCATTTATGCAAGCTGGTTTACCCATAAACTTTATGCAAAATTACAGTATAAAAAGGTGGAAAAGTTCATTAATTTTGTTCATCAGTCTTAAGAGTAGTTTGAATGTTGTTTATCCTCCCTCACCCTCAGTTATGTCAGGCATCCATTAATTTCCACTGTTTATTTCAGTCTTTGTTGGTCTGTTCAGGCTTTTGAGTGTCACATTAATGGATTTGTGGTCTTTCTCTATTCGTCAGTGTCACGTTTCTTCTTCCTCTTTCCAGGTGGTGTCCATGTTATCTCTTGCCATGGAAGTTGTGTTAGTGACGTCTTTAAAGCATGTTCTAGATATGTCTATCTTTTTTGCATATTTGATGCTTTTGATTGGTTTACTCTAATTAGAATTTCTGCTGTTTTAAGAAATATTTTCCAGTGGACTCAGAAGATCTTCCACAGGCATTTGCTTTATAATGAATTGATCTTACCAATTTCCATTAAGGAGCACAGATGGGTTGCTGATGTTAAAAATTAATATATTGAAACATCACTTCATTTTTTAACACACATTGTGGTGAAAACTGGTGTGGATTGAGCTTGTGCTCCCTTATATCCAGAGTTCATATTACCATCATTGCAGAGGAAAGCAACACAGTAGTGTCAGACGGGACAATCCAATCAGAGAAATTACTAGTTGTTGCATATAAAAAAAATTCCTTAACCCACTCTTAAGGGGGTTAGTGTAGTTAATAGGGGCTCTTGCATTCTGTTTCTAGAGAAACTTCCATGCAGGAAGGATTAATTGAAGAATCACAAAATAACAACTCTCTTCAAATTCAACTTCATGTAGAGTTGTATAGCTTTTAGGCATGAGCATTTAAATTAGGGGTCATATGTTATGTTCTCTTTTTGGCCTAGAAGTTATCTTTTGTTTTGATCTCTTCTGTAGCTGAAACACTTAACTCTCCACAAATACTCCCTGTTTCCTCTACAAAAGCTTAGTGTATATATAGATCTGTAGAGCTTTGTATTTTAAAGGATTTTTGTGGAGTTAAACTCTTGGTATATTTTGAAATCATTTTTGTTATACAGGTGAGAAGAATGTGTGAGGAACTAATTCATTCATTATACAAAGGTTGGGTTGGATTGTGTGAGCCAAGGCTGTTTACCATGAAAAGATAGACTACAAAATATTCTCTCATTATTAGCCCAAACATTTGTAAATACTAAAATTTGCAGTAAGAGTCAAAGTATTTTACTACTCCTATTAAACAGAAAAGCTTATTTTCCTTCAGTTCTGCAAAGTCAATTTTTAAGTATACTAAGTTATTTGCTTAAGTCAGTCTGTTGTTGTCAAGTTGGTTGTTTTGTTGCATGGGTTATGACCTTTGTCTTGATATGGTAAATGTTTGCCATTCTAGAGATTTGTGCTGCTGCTTTTCATGGTTCCAAGATGAAAGGATAACATCCTACCCAAAACGCATAAAAGCTTCAATAATATTATGTGGCATGGGAAATTGGAATTTTTTTTGCAGAAAGCAGGCTGCTGATTTGCTATCAAGATCCAGAGTGTGAAGGGACAAACTTGGAATTAAGTACTGGATAGACATTTGGTTAATGTTCTGCTTGACGGTGTGAATATTTTCTAGATGTAGTATGCCAATATTATCCTCTGGGTAACTTGTTGAACTAGTAATGACATACCTATGAGTGTTTTAGTATGATATGTATACAGTCCCTTGCATAATGCACTGTTGATAACTGACTGGGACCTCCTGGTGTAACCTTCAGGTGGGTTATAATTAATTTAATTGCCCGTCTCCAGTGCCTCAAAAAAACAAACAAACAAAAAAAAACCCCTTAAAATTAATCCCCAACTCCTACAGTGAAACAGCTGGAGACCCAGGATCCAGTCTGTAAAGGACTTGCAGCAAAGATTGCTCAGAGTTACCATCCCACATTAAAATACTACTGAGAATAAACATAACAATGAACTTTATTAACTACTAACTTAAATCTTATCCTAAGAAAACAAAATAATTTTAATAGAACAGTTCCCACAGAAATCCTGTACGAAAGATACCCCAAAGTCCAGATGGAGATCACCCAACTCCCAGCCACAGTCTTTGTTCAAGTCCAAAGGCTTGAGTGGAAAGAAGTAGCAATCCTCCTCCTCTTTTGACTGCAGGAATCTTGGGGAGAATACCATGGAGACCTTTCTCTCTCCTCTGGGAGCAGCACCATCTGGTCAATTTACTGGTTAACCAGCCCTCAGTCCCATGTGCACAGACTCCACTGAAGAAGACACCATAGAAGGGTGAAAACATCTTGCTGTTCACTCCTGGCTCGGCTTCTTTCATGAATGCTGAGCTCATGGGCTCTTCTCACTGCAGCTCCTGCATGCCACTCTCTGTCTGTGCAGTCTATTCCTTCCATGTGGTCTGACCACGCTACCAGGAAACCCTGTGGGGCATGCTCCAAAATGCTACCACACTTCCTGTTTCCAGAAATTTCTGGTTGTGGGCCAGCAACATTAACCTACCCTAAAATAGGTCTCTTAAAGAGAGATCCTGTTCTAGACTTGTGGGTTACACTGGCACTTGGCAATATAATGTGCCATTTTTTCCACTTCCCTGTTTTGAATCCTAGGTTTGGATAGTATTTGGTGCTTTGTAGACTTAAGGAAGCTCTAAGTATTTTCTGCCATGAAAGCTCATGTGATAAATAAATTTGTTGGTCTTTAAAAGTGCCACAGGACTCCTTGTTTGTTTTGCTGACCTGGAGTGACATGGCTGCCCCTTTGGAACAGAGCAACATAGTTACACTGATATTCTCACCTCATGTAGACAGTGAGTGCTATGTTGATGGGAGAGCTTCTGACATACAGAGCTACCGCCTCTCTCTCTCTCTCTGAGGTGGATTAACTGTGCTGACAGGAGAAGGTCTCATGCTGGCATAGTAGCATCTTCCCTACAGATGCAGCAGTCGCATGTGTAGATCTGCTTTGAGTGTCACAGTTAAACCCGAGATGGAACAGATTGTTCAGCATAAGTAGTTAACACATTTCAAGGGACCAATTAAGCCAAAGTGGCCTGTTAACACCCTAATGAGAGTATTTGGATGTTCAGGCTCTCTTCAAGTTGCAGCCATAAAACAACTAATTGTAATTTAAAAAAAAAAAGCTTGGTAGTGGAATAAGGTGATATCAGAAGTTTCTGTGGATTCATAAGAGGTTATCAACCTAAGTGCTGCTATATCAGTAGTGCCAAAAACATTCAGAAAACATCAGAAGCAACAAACAGGCTTTTTGTTCAGTGCTGGCATTCTAAAAGACTTTCAAAGTCCTCTTGCTCCATAGTAAGATAGCAGAACAAAGCTCTGGATATCAAAGAAATGTAAGCCATAGTACCTCTGAATTCAGCTGTTGGGTTTAAGGATTGCTTAATTTTAACAGTTTTTGAGGCTAGTTTTTCTGTATACAAGTTCAGAATCTTTTTTTAACCCTGCATCTGTTTCCCAAATGGGAAAACTGGAAGTGGTGGTGTGATCTTCATTTGTAAGCAGCCATTACAGTGTTTGCAGGGTAACTAAAACTTATTGATTGTTGCACCTACTTCAACATTTATAATGTTGAACAATACATCACTTTACTAACAGTATAACAAAACTTGCTAATCATTACTACACTACTAGGCACATAGTCATGCCGCATTTTCTTCAGCTAATCCCTGTTGTAACTATAACAGGAAACTCAAAAGATGGTCTTACTGATACTACTTTTTGGGGGAAAGGAAGAAAATCGTGTTGACTTAGAGAAACGAATGAAGTAAAACAAGTTCCTGGAGGTTGCCTCTAAAAGAACCTTTTGAGCACACAGTCTAAAACAGCTTGTGTAACTTATTAAAAGGAAATTGAGCCTCTTTACTAGTCCTTCACAAGCAGGTTGATGTGGTGTTTTTTTTTTTTTGTTGTTTTGTTTTTTTTAAATTAATGCATTTTTATGCAGCAGCAGCCTTTGTAGGATCTAGGTTAGGAAGTGCAACTAAAGTGAAAACAGTGGTCTCAGCCATTCCTAAGCATAACCCTAGAATATCCGTACCATAGAATCCGAGTACAGCGGGGACCCGTTAACGTGTGGGTGTCGAGGGACAAGCTGTTGTGACCGTGCATTAAACGGGCTGCATGTAAACAGGACCCATGTTCCCTCTAAGCTGCACATGTGCAGCCACAAGCGCTGACCAGCGCACAGATCACTGCCAGCAGTGCAGAGCCAGCAGCCAGGGACCCTGGCCAAGCATGACATGTCTTTCAATAATCTTCATGAAAAGAAAAAGGCAGCACTCATAAGGTTCACTCCATGTGTATCCATTCTCCGGCCAACTTCCGGTAGTAGGCACCACGTGTTACTGAGTCCCGTGCGTTACCTTGTTGGCTTCGGGGGACATGATCAGAGCGTGCGTTAAACGGAACCACACACAAATGGTTCGCACGCTAACAGGTCCCCACTGTATCATTATAACTTCGTAGACCTGTTTTAATGTTCATCTTCAGGTGACAAGAAAATATGTGATCTGTTGCACATTGAAGTTTGTTAAATTTAGGCCTGATCTATATTAGAAGGTTTTGTCCACACAAGTTACAGATATGATCAAAAACTGCTGTAATTACAAGGCTTGAGCCTGTTCATGTAGCACCTGTGTTGCTGATGCACATTTATAGATGGTGCTATCAATGTTTGATGTTAGGGCAGTGTACAGGGGGTAACTATCACACTGTGCAACTCACTACCTTGTACCTCCAGGTGTTGTGGGAAGGCAGAGAAGATTTCTGTGCATAACTGGTTCTGTGATAGTGATTTCTGTTCCATCGTTCCATTGGATTCCAAGTTTTTTTTCCAGTGACCCCAATTTCCTTAGTACACCTCTCTAGTGCCATCACTGTGTGGAAAGCATGAATCCTGCACTGATCTCCATTGCTGTCATCAGCTCCCAATTGGAACATGAATCCAAGGTGTCTGACCTACTGTGTTCTCTGCAAACAGTGCCACGTTACTGTTTGCATTCACAGAGCATCTGAACATGGTGCACTGCAGCTTTTGGGAATGTGAAGCAAGAACTGAACAGTAGGATCACATCATTAGACAGGGCTGAGATGATGCCGAGCATTGGTTGCAGAACTTGCAAGTGTGTGAAGCCACCTTCATGGAACTTTCATCTCTGCCCTGTGCTGTAAGAACACCAGAATGAGAGCTGCGTTTTTGACAGAGAAGCATGTGGTGGTCACCGGGTGGAAGCTGACAACTCCAGACTGCTGCCAGTTGATCGCTAATCAGTTTGGACCCAGAAAGTCTACCGCTGGAGCTGTGTTGTTGCAGGTGTGCAGGGCCATTAATCACATTTTGCTACAAAACACAGTCTTGGAAATGAGCATGAAATAGTGGATGGCTTTGCTGATATGGGATTCCCTAACTGTGGCAGGGCAATAGATAGAATGCATGTCCCAATTGTGGCTCTGGACTGTCTTGTGGTGGAGTACATCAATAGAAAGGGGTACTTCTCTGTGGCAGTGGTTCCCAACCTTTTCTCTGCCATGGCACACCTTGATACCTTCAAATTTTTCAAGGCACACCACCATTAAATGCATGAATATTCAGTTAATTTAAACTACTTATGAAGATTCATGAACCATGGCACAGTGTTTTGGAAATGCTGTTATGTGGGATAGCAGGGGTGGCAAAACAGAGGAGGTCAGGAGTCATGTGCAGTGGCAGGAGTGAGTGTGGGGAGCAGAGAAGGGCAGCCATGTGGGGAACAGCACAAGGGTGGCAAGAGAGGAAGGGAGAACAAGAGTGGTTTTGTGGGGGGCAGGGAGGAACCTGAGTAGTGGACAGGTAGGGCAGGGGAGCATGGTGCAGCACCCACTTCCCCCTTCTCCATAGTGGCTCCCTGCCACCCAGGGCAAATCCTCACCCCAGTGGGTCCTCCCCTCCCCTCCCACAGGCCCCTCCTGCCTGTGATGGACCTTCCCATCACTGCAGGCACCAGAACCAGGGCTCCAGCCCCCAGCTACACACCCCCAACCAGACAGCCACCCCACAATAACAGCTACACACCCTTTGCTACACATCCATCTCTGCTACACACACACCTGCCCCACACAACCCCCAGCGGCAACTCAAAGCCCTTACCTGGGCTATTTGCAGGCTGCCTGACACAAGCTGCTCTGCCCTGCAGGGGGAGAGTCACACACTCCCGGCTTCCTGCCCCTCTCTGCTGGCTGGATTAAGGTGGAGCGGGGTTTAAAGTGGAGCCACCTGAACCCTGCGTTCTAGCTGCTCCTGCTGCTTTTAGGGGGGCCCCTGGAACTCCACATTCCAGTGCCTTCCTCTGTTTTTAGGGGGGCTGGAATGCTGCCTGCCTAAAAATAGGGGTCCCTGGAACTGTGTTCCAGTGCCTTTCCCCTTACTTTCACCCCTGGCTGTTCCCAGCCCTGCACAGCCTACATGGCTGGGCTGAGCAGGGAGGGAACTTTAACTCCAGCTCTTGGGCATGCTTGCGGCACACTTTGGGTGTTCCCGCAGCACACCAGTGTGCCCCAGCACACTGGTTGGGAACTACTGCTCTATGGTACTGCAGGAGCTTGTGGATCATTAGTGTTTTACTGACATCAGTGTGGGTTGGTCAGGGAGGATGCATAATGCATCTTCAGGAACACTGGCCTGTACAGAAATTTTTCAAGAAGGAACTTTCTTTCCAGAGCAACAGATTCCAAAGAGGAAATGCCCATAGTGATCCTGAGAGAGCCAACTTAACCCTTACTGCCATAGCTCGTGAAACCTTAGATGGGCCATAGCTCATGAAACTTTATATGAGCAACTTGAATAGCAGCAAGGAGTGCTTCAGTAACAGATTGAGGAGTTGCCAAATGTCCACTGAATGTGCACTGGCAAATTTAAAAACTTGCTGGCAATGCCTTTATGGCACATTAGACTTAAATAAAGAAAATATTCCCATGGTCATAGCTTCCTGCTGTGTGCTCTATAATGTTTGTGACAGAGCCGTAACTACAGCGGGGCCGACAGGGCAAAGCCCCAGCTGGCTCCAAGTGGCTCAATGGAGCCTCGCTATTAGAGGGGCTGTGTTGCGGCGCCAGCTCTAAGCACTGCTAATGGGAAGGGGCATCTTCGATCGGAACATACCCTGGGTGGCAAAACAGAGCGTTACAGCTCTGATTTGTGAAAATAAGGGTGAAAAGTTTCCCCCTGGGTGGAGTGCAGAGGCAGTCTGTCTTGGGTCTGATTACAAACATCCAGATGCCAAGGCTACTAGAATGATACAACGGGACTGTTTGTGTCGGAATCTTATGGAACTGCTTTGACAAAGACTGCCAAGAAATAAAGTGCTTTTTATAAATAGCCCAGTGCCATGCTAAGACCGTGTCCAGTTTGCACTGTGCATCAATGGGAAGTGCAACCAGCGCGTGCAAGAGACAAAGATTGCACACTCTTCACAGAGGGTGTCTTATTAACTAGCAGCTATTCAGAACATTCACAAAAAGCTGGGCTGGAGAGGAGGAAGCAGTATTGCTATGCCAGTTGAGTGTAAGTTGACCTATCCTTCTTGAAAGGGTGGAGTTGAAGAGGTACAAAAATGGGTCTGGAGTTTGGTAGGAATGTGTGGGTGGAATTGGGGAAGGATCTGGAAAGCAGTTCTGGATTGGCTGCCAGGTGAGGGGAAGAGACTGTGCTTTTTATTCAGTTTGTGGGATTATGAGCGACTTCAGCAACACTCATTTGTTCCTCTATGGACTTTCTCATGTGCTTATGACCTCATATCAGTCACTCCTGACTTTCTCCCCTCTCCTGTTCATCAGTTTTGATTTTTGTCACATTGTGCCCCCCACCCTGTGCCCCCAGGACCTGGAAAGTTTGGAACATCTTTTTCATCTCTCTGGTCACTTTCTTATCAGCTGCAGGTTCCCTACAAGGGCTTGTATGTATAAAGCAAAATAAATAGTGACCAAGCACTAGTGTGATAACAGCTTTGTATTAGAGTAAAATACACCTCTTTTTCATTGTTTCCTGGAAAGCACATCCCTACTGGGGAGTTGTGCCTTTCCTTTTCCCCAGGTAAGTAAGCTGGAGAAGAGGTTCTGGGCTTTTGTTTGGGGGTATTGAAGCAGGTAGGTAAGGACAGAATTTCAAATTGTCACCATTTTCCTCAGGTGGTGGGTGCCATAGTAGTAGTGAAGAGAAAATAAGATGCTGTGTCCTTGCCTTAGTCTGTATTTTTGCATTATAGTCAAGACTAACTCCAGTGCACAACTGAACTGCAGTTCATAAGCTCTGTCCCGTGTAGCGTCAGGGTTAAACTGTTAAGAATTGTGTCAGTTAAACTGCTGCCCAAAGGATTCTGAAGAGCTGCAATGCAGCACAACAGTATTTTTGGTCCTTGAAGAGCTTATCTTCACAAGGAAACGGGACTTTTTTGTTTAAACTGCACCTTATCTCACGAGAGGTCAAGTCCTGCTCTGGAAAAGGCAGTGTGTAGTTTTCTTCACATGTTAGCTGGGCATGGTAAACGCTAGGTTACCCTGCTCTCACGCCCCCCCTCCCACCCACCCACCCACAGCTGTAACCTGCTAACACGTGGAAAGTAAAGTGTCTTAGCTTGCAAGTGGTAAAATCCTACTGTGGGCAACTTGTAGAAAATTCTTCCTAGCGCTTCCATTGATGGAGTTAGTCATCTGGCGTTTCCTTCGAGGAAATGGGAGGCTGTGGTAAATGTTCTCTTCTATCAGTGTAGTCTCCTTCTGAATGTAAGTACTTTGTAAACATATTCCATGTTTGTCCTTCACTGACCTACTATTTTACTTTCTTCAGTGGAAAAGTAAGAACATGTTTTCCTAATTGTTAGTTTTGTATAAATAACCTAGGATCCAAAAGCCAAATCACTTTGTTAGAAAAAATGAAGGTGACTATGTGCTGAGCATTTCTGAAAATCCATCCTGAATGTATAAAGTGCTTTGAAAAATATCTTAAATTTCTAAAGAAGCCTAAAGGAGGTAGGGTCTGAAATTAAGTAGAGTGAGTTGGGCCTCCGTCCCATAGCATAGGCTGTATCTCGCCACTGCCAATGAGCTAACCGCCCCCCCCCAAAACAAAACAAAAAACCCCAAAACCCTCAAACCCACAGCAGTGAGTATTAGCCTACAGACCTAGGCTTACCCTTAAAAAAAAAAAAAAAAAAAAAAGTGTAGACATTCCAGCTTGGGCTGTGAGGAATGAGTTACCTAACTTGCTTAAAGGGATATTTGTGAAACTTCAAAAATTTAGTCCATTATTTCTCAACAAATCCAGATAAGTCATTGCTTGTAAATGATTCCAATCCATAAAGAGCGTTGGTTGTTTTGTTGGATGGAAGTTAGGATAGAACTAGGTGCTGGAATTTGGTGTAATTGCCTGTCGCTTTGTACAGGGAAGCCTTCTTCAGAATTGGGAATTGGTGCAATCAGGTTTTGGTTTGCTACTAGCTTCATGGTGGTGGTTCTCCATAGTTATGTAGTATATTGCAAAAAAGATGGAGTAAACATCCCCTCCCTTTTAATACTTGTTACACTGGCGTGTAGATGAAACTAGATGGAAAAGAGGCTTTCTCTATATCTGTGTTTCCAGAGAATTTACTAGAGAACAAATTGAGACTTCCTAGATGAAGTGGATTCTTAGCCCATCCTGGCACTGACAGCTTGATCCAGAACACCTAGAAGTGTGTGACAGTAGTTTGGGATGATTTTTCTTGTACACTTCAGAGGAACTTAGCATACATGTTAGTACTAATGAATAGCAATGGTTTCTAATAAGGGCCAGTTTCTATGTCTTGCCTAAATATTCACTTAAATAGTGGGGTTAAAACATATATATATAACACTTAAACTTCTGCACCTGGATGACTGCTTTTTTACCTGAGTGGTTTTCTGATGTGACACTAACTGCTCAGATTTTCAAAGCCGTGTATTCATCAATCTTAAAATACCTTTTCTGGGCAGCGTCTATTACACAATAGGGTTACAGCTAAGCTTTGCCATGGAATGCCATCCTGTCCTCTATTTAGCAACATTCCTGGAAACTTATTCTGTGTCACTCCAAAGCCTAAAATAGCTGAGTTAATGTAAAACAATGGATGCTGTTAAAGCCTGACTGGTAGGCTTTTTTGGGGTGGTGGTGGTGTCCAGAATATTGCTAGGCTGAGCCATCACTGAATTTCATGTTCTGTTGGCACCCAGTTAAGTTTTTGACCATTTTATTGTATAAATCACTAGTGTTTAAAATTACTGGAGACATTGAACAAAGCAACCAGTGGAAATATGAAATGCAATTTCAGTGAGATTTCTTATTTATGATATACTTAAATTTTTAGCTCCTTGGAGAAACTTTTTGGCCTCATGTTACTATAGAGGTATTTTACTTAATTTTTTACTGGAGTCAGAACTAGCAGAAAAACTTTTAAGTTTATCAATCAATCAATCCATAGGGCTGGAAGGGACCTCATGAGATCATCGAGTCCAGCCCCCTGGGAACTGAACCTAGGACCTTCTGCATGTTAAGCAGAGGTGCTAGCCACCACACTATTTGCAGGGCTTAATGTCATAAGCTCAGCCTGCTTATTCATTACAAGACTCTTAAGATTGCATTTAGAGAGGAGGAGTTACCTCAGAGATGAACTGGGACTTCGAGGCTCTGGAACCATCTTGGATAAATTACTTAATCTTTGTGTCTCAGTGCCATGATCTTAAAAACCAAAACCAAAACCAAAAAACAAAACAAACAAACAAAAAAACCCCCACAATTTCTTCTACAGCAAGGGTCTCAAACTCAAATCACCACAGGGGCCACATGAGGACTAGTAAAGGGCTGCATGAGGATTAGTACGTTAGCTCGCGGGCCACACCACTGAAACCTTTTCATACAACAGTATTACAAATATCTTTAACAGTGTCATTGGAGGCCACAGGAAATAGCTTTAGGGACCACCTGTGGCCCATGGGCCATATGTTTGAGACTCCTGTTCTATGGTATTAAGGCTCATTGTTAACAAAAGTGTTTTTGAGGTTTTTGGTTGAGTGATAGCAAAGTAAAACATGTTATAAACAGCATGCACTAAAGGCTCAAGTAAACTAGAGGAAAAAATGATTACATGCAGAGTGGGTTTAGGTTGGATTTAGCTAGCATTAGATAAGCCTAACCTAAACTTGGCCAGTTTTCCTACTCAAGGTAAACTCTTGGTAGACTTGAAGTGTAAACTTAAAAAAAAAAAATGTAGTACTGTTAGGATATCGTTAAAATGGTCATCCTGTGGGGCATGGTGTACAAACTGACTTTTTTGAAGCATAGTAATTCAAATTTGTAATTTTCTAAATCTCCCATGGGAAGTTCTTGGGGAAACTTCAAGGGTTAAGGAGACAACAAATAAAGTCCAGATGTTTATACATCCAAAAATCTGGTGAAAGCAATGTATAAGATTTTACAGATTAATCCTTTATCATCTTGCCCCCACCCACTGCAAAAAAAAAAAAAAAAACTTGAGTCCTCTGAGCTGTGTATCCAGTATATCCTTTTTTATCTTGATTGTCCAAAGAAGATGACTTGTGCTAATGAATATAATTTGGTATTAAAATATAACTGATTATGTAAAAATTGGGATTAAAACATGAATTGTTTTATTTTTAAGCAAGTTTAAATTGGAAGTGTTTGGTTTTTACACTTAGAAGTTGGGTTTTTTTCTGTGCCCGTGTGTGTGTGTGTGATTTAAAATAGATAAGTATGATGAGGTTCAAAATGCTGTGTCTCTGGGGAGTATATAGACTTTAATACTAATACCTAGTTCATTTTTTGCATACCATCTAATTCTTAAGACTTGCAGCAAAGTGACAGGCTTCTCAATAGTGGCATTAGTCTGTTTTTTAGTACAAGAATTTACACTGACATTTTACTGTGTGCCAGTAATGTAAAAAAAAAATTCAAGTTTTCTAAACTTGGAAAAGTTTAGAGTTCTCCCATTTCCTTTTAACAGACTATAAGATAAAAAGCAGAGTTCTACAGTATGTCTCTCTAAAAGGCATTTTCATAGCACCATTATATAACTCCCTCAGCTTGTTGTATCATTTAAGAAGGAATTGATAAATGCATTGAAATATGGGTTCAACAATTTTATATAGTCTACCAGAGCAAGGTTTTTATCGTAGCTTTGTAAAATGACGTGTAACAAATTATTATAGAAATTAGCAAGGATAAAAGTGTTGGTGTTAATGATTATGTTGCTTATTACCAGTAGGTTAGGGAAGAGATGTAATTACAGAGATCCATAAATCTTCTTTTGTGGCATATCGGAAATGTACCTTGTTTTTTGGATGAGTGCTAAAGGCTTCTTCAATATAAAAAGTACCCATGTATTTGAGATACGGTGTTGAATGTCTTTTTTTAAAGTCTTATTGGCTTTATTTTTTGGCTTTAATTTAAATGCTAGCTGTGGTTTTGTTTCTATAGGTGTCGAAGTTCTCTGTTCTATTGAGCCTCTTCACTCTGTTCTACCCAGTAGAAGTTTTTGAAATGTTACAGAGGGAGAAATAAGTACAACTGATGCCTTCTACAGACTTTTAATCTTAAATGAACTTAAAAGAGCCGAAAAAGTAGTTCAAAGAATCGTATTCTTTTCACTGAACAAACCAATGGTCGTATTTTAATAGTATATGAATACAGATGATAAATTCAAGTTCATTCCACAGTTGTGGCAAGGACTTCAACATGGTAGTCTTCTAATCTAGCATATTTGCATGTGTATCTGAGGAGAATCTTACAAGTGTCCTTATTATAACAAGAGACTGTGTCCCAGGAAGAACTGAGACTTTACTGCAAATTACATGATAGGGAGCTAAACACAGGAAATATGCCAACTCAACCCCTCTTAGTATATATGGATGGACCAGATGGCATAGCCAGTACTGTTGGTGCACAGATGGAGAACAGTGAAGCGTCAATGCCCATAAAAGGGACCAACACAGTTTCTTATAAAACTGTGCAAGAAAAATTCTTAATGCAACCAGAGGGGTGTATGCCTTTGGACTGTATGTTTTGTGATCAGACTTTTAAACATCCTGAAGAACTTGGTAAGCATGTCATAACTCAGCACAGACCAACGCTTTGTGAGCCAGCAGTTCTGCGTGTTGAAGCAGAGTATCTTAGTCCTCTTGATAAATGTCATGTGAGAACCGAATTGCCATTACCAGACAACAATGAAAAGGAGAATGAAGAATTTAGCTGTGAAGTTTGTGGACAAACATTTGATGAAGCATTTGATGTTGAGACTCACATGAAAAAACATAAGGACTCTTTCACGTATTGGTGTAATGTATGTGGAAGAAGATTTAAAGAGCCTTGGTTTCTCAAAAATCATATGAGAACACACACTGGTAAACCTGGTTCAAGAAACAAGCTTCAACAAGGTTCTGAAAGCCCAATAACAATAAATGAGGTGGTACAGGAGCATGTAACTGAAAATGTAACATCACCTTACAAAATCTGCATGGTTTGTGGCTTCCTCTTTCTCAATAAAGAGAACTTAATTGAGCACAGTAAAGTGCATACCAAAGAGTCAGCATCTAATGGTGATAGCCCACAAGTCACTGATGAAGCCAATAAAAGAGGAATGTCTCAAAGAGAAGAGTTTCTGCAGTTTTTGAACTTAAGACCAAATGTGACTCCAGAAAAGAATAAATCAGAAAAACCTGTGAAGTGGATAGCTGAACTGGATCCATTTAATACCTATCAAGCATGGCAGCTTGCGACCAAAGGTAAAGTTGCTGTTGGCCATGGACAAATTAAAGAACCCGGGCAAGAAGGAAGTACAGACAATGATGACTCCTCATCTGATAAAGAAGAACTTGGTGAAATTTGGAATACAAATAAAGGTAGTCAGGTTAGTCAGACTGAAAGTACTGGGAAGTCAAAGACAAATAAAGGTAGCAGTTGTCCAGGAAATGGTACGCTATCCCAAGAGAAACTGAAGCATCCCAGTGGTGAAGTGCCTTCTATGGAGGTGGAGCCTAAATTGTCACAAAACAAAGAGAAACCAACACACTGCTCAGAGTGTGGCAAAGCCTTTAGAACATATCACCAGCTAGTTCTTCATTCAAGAGTACATAAGAGGGACCGGAGGACTGATGCAGAGACTTCAGCTGCTTCCAGAACATGCTGTGCTGACATAATTACAACCCTACATGAAAATGGAGTAGTAGAGCGAACAGAAGGAGGCTCTGAAGATGGCTCTGAAGATGGACTACCAGAGACTCATCATTTAGGTAAGATGTGTATCCAGAGATTTTTGTTCTTTTCCATTTTTGATTAAATAGCATAATTTACTTGTATGACACAAGGAAATGTTAAATGATATTCCTAATCTGACCACTGTAAACAAGGATCAGAGATGATAAACACTATGGATTGGTATCTCCACTTTGAGATCTTCCTATTAACTTAAATAAGATATTAAACATCTTTCTGTTTTTGCTTTGGGTTTAGGAAATTATGGTGGTAGATTAATTTACAAAGCTAAATAGGAAGTGCAGAAAATGGTTAGGCAAAAAAAAATCACTAAAATAACTGGCAAACTAGATTTTTAAATAGTTGGTTGTCATGGGAGGAGACTTGTAAGAATTAGTTGTCACTACAGGCTAAAAATGAAATGCAGTGTAATGGACAACTTAAATTAGTCATACCCTACTCCCCAAAGGGGGTGTATAGGAAAAGAGCTAAAGTAACAATCCTTTTCCTTATCCCAGTTTCCAAGAATCCTTAATTCCACTGAGTACCATTCTTAAGAAACTTCTTAGCAACTGTAGTCCAGATATACTGCCCTTTTGAAAATGACACGTGTAGGGCTGAAAGGGACCTCAAAAAGTCATCTAGACCTCTGAGTACTTTGTCCGTCTGTCTCATTTTCAAAAGCTTCCAATGATGGGAAGTCCACAGCCTTCCTTCGTATACTCCAGTTATCTGTGCATGTAGTTAAAATGTTTTTTTTCCAGTATCAAACCTAAATCAACCTGGCTGCAGATTGTCAATTACTACTTGCCTGACCTCCACTGGATAGCCAGCCTATTTGTAACAGCCTTTAATATATTAGAGAACCGTCATAAGGATCTCCTCTGACCAGTAGCATGTCTCAGGATGTAAAGATATCCATTTTTTTAAACCTTAGTTCATCAGTCAGTTTTCTGATCTTCCCGTTTTAGTTGCTGTACTCTTAACTTTATCCACAACTTTCTTAAAGGGTGATGCCCTTACGGTATTTTAGCTGAGGCCTCAACTGTGCTCGGTAGAGAGAGGCAGTTACCTCCTGATACATATTACACACCTGTAAACACACACCAGAATATTGTACTTTTGCAGCTATATCATATGGTTTTCTCAGATTCAATTAGTGATTATTGTAACCCCTCCCCTCCTTCATTCTTTTCACTAGTACAGCTGCTACTGCTAGGCCAGTGTTCCCAACCTTTTGAAGTATAAGGACCCCTTTTTAATGTCAAAAAAATTCATGGACCCCCAAAAGGTAATAGGTGTTATTGGGGACTGACTGCAGGCAGCAGTGCTGCAGAAGGGCAGAGGAGGACCTGGTCCCTGCGTGATCCCACAGGTGCGGATGTATCCAGGGTGAGGCAGCTTACAGCAGAAAAAAACAACAAGGAGTTGTGTGGCACTTTAGGACTAACAGATTTATTATACAATTCATTTAGAATTTTAGAGCCCTCTCCAACATGAATTGCTGGCTGGCAGTGTCCAGAGCCAGATCAAGCCCAGCCACCTGCTGCTGGCCAGCAGCAACTGAGGCCAGATGTGTTCAGGGACCCCTTGCAGTAAGTCCCCGGACCCGCAGGTGTCCCTGGACCCCAGGTTGGAAACCACTGCGCTAGACAGTTAAACCCTATTTTGCAGATGAGTATTTGATTCCCCCTCCCCCCCCTTCTAGGCGTAGTACTTTGAAGCTGTTTTTGCAGAATTTCATCCTGTTGATTTCAGACAATTCCAATTTATCAGGGTCATTCTGAATTCTAATCAAGTCCCCCAAAGTGCTTGCAATCCTACCCAGCGGTAAATCTCAAATTTTTATAAGTTTACTCTCCCATTTCATTATCCAAGTCATTAATGAAAATACTGAATATTGCCAGGATAAACCCCTCTGAGACTCTGCTGGATACGATTCTTGTCTGACAGTGATCCATTGATAACTACTCTTTGAGTATGGCCTTTCACCCATCCAATGTTCCCTCTAAGGCCTTAAGGCAGCTGAGCAACTTACATTTGTTGCTGTGTGGGCTGCCCCCCTGGAAGCCTGATCCTGCCTTCTGCTCTCCTGGTCAGCCCCCTGAGCCAGCCTGATTCCCTCCTCCCACCCTAACCCACTCTCCTGGTGACCCCCCCAAGCTGGTCAGATCCCCATCCCTTCACACCCATAGCTGGTCACTGGAGTGGTGTGGCTGAGCCATGGCTCCTCCCCCCGAAGAAGCACTGACAGAGCATGCTCAGTTTCTCTGGGTAGGAGTTTTAAAAACTCCCAGCTCTGGAGGAGCACTTGGCCAGTTGGAAGACAATCTTCTGGCCTGGTAGGGACTCTGGCTGCTGGCCATGCATGGCTGGTAGTGTCCCCTGTGCTGGCGGGGGGAGGGCTGCTGCTTAGCTTGCAAGTGGATTGTATCAGAAGTCTTACTAATATCAAATCTATATTGGCTATAAAGCTACAACTTTCCTAATCCACGTGGCTAGTAATTTTGTTAAAGGAAACAAGATTCGTTAGGCATGATTTGTTCTTGGCAAACCCATATTGACCATTCCTTGTAACTCTATTATTTCTTAAGTGCTTACAGACTGATTGTTTAATAATTGTTCCAAGATCATTTCAGGTATCGAAGTTAGACTTGACTGGTCTAGAGTTCCTGAGTTCTCTTTACTCACTTTAAAGTTTGGCTTCCTTCAGTCCTTTGGGATGTCACCTGTCGTGCATGAGTTCTGAAAAATAATTGCTAATGGTTCAAGGATTGAGCCTGATAGTTCCTTATGTGTCCAAGGGTTCATTTCATCAGGCTGTGTCAACTCGAGTGCATCTAACTTCAATACTCTTTAATCTGCTCTTTTCCCATTTTGGCTTGTTGTTGTGTTTAAGTGTCTGATCACAATCTACCCTTTTATTGAAGACTGAAGCAAAATACCTCAGCCATCTCAGTGTTGTCCATTATTTGGCCTTCTTCCTCATGAAGTTCAGGACCTACCTTTTCTTTGTCTTTCACTTGTTCCTTACGTGTGTGGAAGGGAGAGGAGAGGGTATTTCTTCTTTTTGCTTGTCATGTTCCTTGCTAAGTGTAAACTTACATGTCTTAACCTTTCTTTCTGATTTTTGTCCCTACGTGCTTGTACTATTTTTTTTATGTATACTCTTAGTAATTTGTCCATGTTTGCACTTCCTTGTAAGTTTCCTTTGTGGTTTGCCCTTCATGTCGAGGTCTCTAAATCAGTGGTTTCCAACCTTTTCTCTGCTGTGGCGCACCGTGGTACCTTAAATTATTTTGAGGCACACCACCATAGAATCTCTAAATGAACTCATGAATATTCATGAGCCAATCCAGCACTCTGAGACATTTTTCAAAAACTTCTGTGGCACGCTTGTGTTCCATGGCTCACTGATTGGGAAACACTGCTCTAAATAACTCCCAATGGAGTCATATTGGCCTCTTACTATTTTCCCTTTTTCCTCCAGAGACGGATAGTTTGCTTCTGTGTATCTGCCTCTTTGAGTGTTGATTTTTCTTCTGAACTCTTTTTCTTTCCATGGTATCTTACCCACCATTTCTCTGAGCATGTTAGTATTGTTTAAGTCTTTTGTCTTTATTTTGGTGCTTCTACTCCTTCCTTTTTTTGAACATTTCAGGATCTCTTCTGCTCAAATTGCCTTTCGCGTTCAGATTTAAAGCCATTTCTTCCTTTTTAGTCATAGTTAAATCTAAATGTCTCTCCCCCTGGTTAGTACTTCCACCTTCTGAAACAAAAAATTGTCCCTGGTATATTCCAAGAGCATATGGGATGTTTCGTGTTTTACCCTATCTGTTACTTTCCCAACAGATGTTTGGGCAGTTAGTCCTTCAGTATTATCAGATCTTTTGTTGTTGAATTTTCTGCTTCTTCTTGGCATCCTCGTCTACTACCATCTCCTGATTTGGTGATCTATATTAGGATCCCAGTGCTAATGTAACTCCTCTTTTTCTTTGCTTGCTTGTTTTGCACCTCTTCTATGGACTTGAAAATGGTCTGTCTCTTATCTCTTTCTGGGCTTCCAAACAAGTCTGTATAATTCTGATGTTTAATTCAACACCTCCTTCCTTTTTTCAACACTTGTTTTTTCTGAACAACCTGTGGAACTCTGTGCCAATGTTCCAGTCATGAGATTTGTCACCTGGTTTTAGTGATGTTGATCAAGTAAAAATTTAGGTTATGGACTGATGCTTCTGTTTGTTTTCCTTTTTGTTCCCCCTATAAACTTTGCATAATTTGGAGAAATCTTATAAAATACAAGCTATTCTATATTTTCTGCTGTTATCGAGGAGGCAGGCAGAAAAATCTGTGTTATATTTGTTGGTACTAGTAGAAATTTGACAACTGAATAATTAAACTCTTGTTACCTTTCTTGTATGTAACACATTTCTTTGAATGATGTGACATTAGAAAAAGTCAGTTTTAAATTACCAAAAAGGTGAAAAATACACAAGTTATCGGCATATAAAGTGCCTGAGATCTGCATGCTTACACACTACTTACAACAGAAGTGCTAATACAGTTTACTTGGTCAGAGTAGTCAGGATCCAAACCATTTGTTACAGGTGAGATTCAGAGTTGTTAGTTCTGAGTGGAACAGGAATGTATGGAACATTAAGACTTCAGCAGTTCCTTTTAGATTTAAAGTTTATTGTGCACTTTAGGGGACTAAGTTAAAAAAAGAAGTAGAAATACAGTATTTTTAACTGCTTGGAATTTTGGACTGATCTTGCACCTTCATCGTGCTTATGACATACTTTGTCTGCATTTAAAGAAAGGACTCTTGCATAACCTCAGGACACAATGTACAGAATGTCCTGGCACACATTGCTAAAATTGGAAAAATGCAACAATGGACAACCCTTAGTTTTGCTGCTGTGATACAAAATACATAGCTTTTCTTAATTCAGTCAGTATTTGTTGTTGATCCTTCTCTGTTGCTCCTATCTCCCTGCATTACAGTAGTTTTTATCATGAGATGCTGAGTCATAGTTCCTATGAATAGCTATCTGTATAGGTGTGTTTAAACTATCACAAAAGTTTCCACTAAATATAAACAAGCTTAAAAACATTTCAGTACAAGTTGGAGCCATTTTAAACCATATTGATATTTGACAAAGAACAGCTGATTGCTATTTAACAAAGTAAATGTATGAAGTTAATTGTGAACAAATTTAAAAAAACAAAATCTTTCTCACTGTTTTTACTTTCTAGTGATGTCCATTTTGACCTGAATGGTATCACTTAAGTAATTGTGGGTTCTTCAACAGTATTTTGAGTGTTGCCTACTGCATACCTCCCCCTTCCCCCAAAGTTGTTGACTTTGACTTCTAGCATTGGGTGAAACATCCCCTCATCCTTATTAGTCATTATGCTGCGCTTGCTGCCCTCCAGTGGTAATTGTTGGTATTTACATTTACAAAACAGGCAATTACAAAGAAAGCCAGCAGGTTTCTCTAAGAGCAGACTTTGAAAATATGATGAAAATTCTGTGAAACATTAGTCACTTTGCTACCTCAGCAGGTTTGCCAGATCTCAACTTGAGTATTAATAATTACCAGGAATGAAAAAATATCTGCAGTAGTGCACCTTTATCTTTTCTAGTTTAATTCCTGTCTTAAAGAAACTGTTTGGTCTCTTTGTGGCCCAGAGGGGATTTTTAAGATATGGCAAACACAATGGAGAGACTATGAAGTGGTTAAAGTTAGTTAAATATATTTGTTCAACTCTTAGGGCCTAGCTCTGTGTTTGTTTCAGTCCCAATGGTTCCTTCATCACATTCACAAATCATAAAATACTGTTTGACAACAACTAGAAATGTTTCAACTCTCTGGATGGTCAGATAGTGGGAGTATGTAGCAATATGCATTACAAAGGTTTTTGTAGATCTGTATTGAGAGTTAGCATCCCTAATTAAATTGGGGGAGGGAGGTGATTTCTGAGACACACTTGTGCTTTTTAGGGTGAAATTCATGGAGCCCAAATTTGCAATTACTCCTCATAATATAGGTTTGCGTGTTTGTGTTTTTTCTTACAAAGATAAAAATGAAGATGGCTTGGAAAGAGCAAAAGTTAAAAACCTTGGGGCCTCCAGAGAATGCAGCTATTGTGGAAAATATTTCCGCTCAAATTATTACCTCAATATTCATCTCAGAACTCATACAGGTAAAGAATTTTAAGTTCTTCAGGAGGAGGTCTGCTTAGTCCTGATCAGAGGGAATTTTAGATTCCTGTTAAGAACAAATCAAGCTGTCTACAAAATTACTGAAATCAAGATCTAAAATCTCCAATGTTGTAAATCAAACATAGCCTTAAACATCTATACATATTTATTTTAATTTCCTAAACTCAAACCTATTGCAAATTAGTCACACTAGACTCTCATTATAATGTGTCTGTGTGACAATTCTATCCTTTCACTCTTGTTAAATCAAGTCTAATTATCACACTGCTTCTTCAGATCCAGAATACAACTCCCAAGTATGATGGTGATGAATGTATGTACTATTGCTGTTGTCCCTTTTTTTCAGTAAAGCTTATTTTCCATACCATATTTTACATACATACTCCCCATCCAAAGAAACTTTCTTAGCATATTTTAATGGAACTAAATGACCCTATTTTTCTTCTCCAATGACTCTTAATTTGGCTATTATTTCCATTTGCTGAACAGCCTATGTTGTGGTGTTTGACCACGTCAACATGTGGCTGCAATTGATCCACAAGTTCCCCTTAATTATGCTTATTTTCTTTTTTTATCTGTGCTTAACAGATTGCAAACTGCTCTCCTTGTACCTTTTCGACACATAGGGGGAAAAGCTCTCATCCTAACCAGGAGTTGTCTTTGGTTAGTTACAGTAACTAGAGAGAGCTCTTAGGGGACATGGATCTATTTGGGGCCTACAGACAAGGTGTGTGCGCTTGGACCAGAGGGAGGAGAGAAAGAACACTATCTTCTTAGTCTTGTGAATTCTGAAAATCAGTCATGTAATTATGCTGACTATTTTAAATCTATATGTGTCAAACTTACTCTCTGAAACTGTTTCAGGTGAAAAACCATACAAATGTGAATTTTGTGAATATGCAGCAGCCCAGAAAACATCACTGAGGTATCATTTAGAGAGGCATCACAAGGAAAAGCCAGCTGATATCACAACAGACATGAAAAATGACAGAAAAGTTTTGTTACAAAGTCAGGAGATGGACCTCCTGTCCACCAGTGATGGTGCACAAGAAGCCAAAAACTTAAAAAGGTTTATTGATGGTGCCAAAGATGCTCAGGGCTGCTTACCAGTAAAGCTCCCAAATGATACATCATCCTTTCAGAGCATGGTGGGAGGTCCGGTCCTCTTGACCATGAAAAATGAGAATCCCCAGGATGCTATGAAGGGTGCAGTTTGTAATAGTTCAAATCAAATGAATGAGAACTCAACCATTCCTTATCTGGAAAAGTTAAAAGCAGAGGAAGAAGCTATAGAACCTCAGGCAAATGATCCTGTTAAAAAAGAGATTGAGGCTTCAGCGATATTGGCAGGAGATGATGTCCAGTACATTGGTGCCTTAAAGGACACAAATAATGCTGAAGAAATGGGAGAGAATGCCGAAAACTGCAAATACAAATCTACTGTGGCCTCTCAAGAAAAGCCCTTGAACTTATCTCTTGGGACGGCCCAAGAATGTTCATTGATCTCCTCTGCTAGAGGCTTATTAGCAACCAGCACATGCCCATTTTGTACTTACAGAACATTTTATCCAGAAGTCTTAATGATACACCAGAGGTTGATGCACAAATACAATCCTGACACTGTTAACAAAAATGGCTACAGAAACAAGGTCTTGGCTAAAGCCAGGCGTACTGGATGCCCACCAGCACTTCTTGGTAAAGATGTGCTACCTTTGTCTCTGAACCCTAATAAGAGCAAAGCTTCCCTGTCTACTCAATCAAAACAGTTGCATGTAGAGAAGACTAAACAGTGTCCCTCTCTACAGAGCAAAATACCTGTTTTTTCAATGGTAGATCCCAGCAGTTCAGCTCCAAGTAACTTGAAGTCTTACAAGCCACAAAGCATTGGAACTCAGTCGAGTAGCTTTCGGCAGCCACAGCAAGACATGCACTCAAGTTCTAGTATTTCTTCAGTAACGGATAGAGTGAAAAGAGCTGAACCTAAAGCAAAAACTCTAAGTATCTCAGCTTCTCAGTCGGGTGTAATGAGTAGCAGTATAGGTAGCTTGTATGATTCTCCCTTTAATGAATCTGCCTGGTTCAGTAATCGAGGAAGAGAATATCTCTGCAATAGAGCTGCAGGTCACACAAACTTAGAATTTGGTGAACCATCATCTAAAAGAGTGAAACCTAATATATTGGGTCTTGAACAAACTGACTCTGCAAGAGTTAATTACAGAAGATGTGACATGAGCAGATCTCATGTTGCAAACAGATATGCAAATCTGTTACCTCAGGAATGTTCACATGCCAAACCCACATCCTCTGTTTTGCCAGCCAAACAAGGACTTCTGAATTCAGATGAAGTCGATTGTCCAAATGTATTGACTGTTCTGAAAACCTATGAGCCGTATAGCCCTGGACCGCATTATGGTTCTTTTGGACCCAGCAATGGCCAAACAACCAGCTCTCCAATAGAAGGTACTGTATTTTCGCTCTCTCTCTCTCTCTCCCCCTCTCTACTCAACTATAACCATGCTAAAACTTGAAATGCTACACAAAATTATTCAAATTGGATATTTAAATGCACAAAACTGTTATACTAATAATGCAAACTATGGTTTGTCAGGGTTTTAATTTATTCAATGGCTTTATGAATTTAAGGTCACAAGTACTTAGATTTCAAACTAAATAAATATAAATTGTACAGACTTACTGTTTTCTGTACACATAACTAGCATCTGTTGCAGAAACTAGAAGTTAATTTTTAAGTGTTAGTATGACTGCAATTATTGTTCTTCAATATCAATAGGTGGTATTTGTTAAAACTACCAAACTATTCTGCAGTGGGTCAATTAGTGTTTCTAGAATATTAAAGAATGATGATGCAAAATGTTAAACTACTACTGTTTCTTGCAAAGAAATATTACACCCCATAGAACAGGGATCTCAAACTCAAATCACCACAAGCACTAGTAGAGGGCCATATGAGGGCTAATATGTTGGCCCAGGGGCCACACTACTGAAACCTTTTCATAGATCAATGTTGCAAATATCAGTAACAATTGTGTCATTGCGGGCTGCAGGGAATAGCTTTAGGGGCCACATGCAGCCCACGAGCTGCATGTTTGAGACCCCTGCCATAGAATGTTAATAGAATTCCTTTTAAATAGACTCTAAAATATATTAAATGCCATAAAACTTACTTCAGGTCTTCCTTAAACTTAAATATTAAATAATTCAATGTATTATATTGAACTGTAATTAATTTTAATAAAAGATGAACACTTCACTAGAAGTACTCTGTCTACGTCCCATCACATTCCATACTATTAACATTTTACTGTAGGAATTTTTTGGTATGGCAGATATGTTTTGCATCTGGTTTGAAAAAGCTTTTCAGGAACGTAATAATAGATTTTGTATACATCACTCTTATCTAAGGTTTCCAAAACCAGGAACCTAAAGCTAGATACATGAATCCATTCTTAAGCACCCGCCTGATTTTAAAGAGGGGCTGAATGTCTGAACTCCCACTGATGTCAATGTGGATTTAAGAGACTAAATCTAGTTCTGAGAAATCTTGAGCTTGGGATCTTGGCTCTCTCTACCTGTTGTGTGTGGTGTGTGGTTTTTTTTTTTTTTTTTTTTTTTTTTAGTATTCCTGTACAGCTGTTTAACAGAGTCACTAAAAGTTGAAATCATGTTGTGTAGGACTTGGTGGCTATTTGTAGTTTGACATACAGTGTGAAAGATGTGGGTTTTGCAGCCTTGTATATATCAATTACTTTTTGCTAAAAATGTCTGTCTCCGCATGCTAAGTACTTTTCAGATTCTGAGTTTGCAAAGGCTGTGTCTGATGTGGGAATAAGGTAATACCCATGTAGTCAGGGCTTGATAAATGTGCTGCCTAGTTAGCTGTGCCTTGGTACTTCAGAACACTCCCTAGTGCTGAAAAAAAGCTCCTGCCACTTTCAGGAGCAAGTCCCAAGCCACTCTTGCCTTGCTGCTGAAAAAAGTTACCACCAAGGTTCTTTTGGTGCTGGTGGTGGGGGAGCAGCAGTGCTGAAGATGTCAGCACTGGCTGCTTCGCACCCCCCCCCAGGCACCAGGGGTCATTTGGCTTCCTAACTACTGTGGTGCAGCTAGGCGCAATGGTCAAATTTGAGTGGCATGGTGACCTGGCACCTGGGATTTGTTGAGCCCCACTTACAGTATATTGTGATAGGTAACCAGTAGTGCAAAACCAGATTGGATCATAAAGGGTATGCAGATCCTTTCATTTAGATCTTTCATTTGGAAGTTTAAGGGTATAGAGCAGGGTTCTCAAATTCAAATCACCACAACGATCGCATGAGGACTAGTATGTTAGTCTGAGGGCTGCACCACTGAAACCTTTTCATACAACAATATTGCAAATATTGGTAATGATGGTGTCATTGCAGGCTACAGAAAATAGCTTTAGCAGCTGCATTTTTGACCCTAGACCCCTGGTATAGAAGGTGTTTTGGGGGAGATGTTAAACCTAATCTTGACTTAATTGGAATGTAGGAGGAGGAGTGACAGCTTGTTTTCTCTTCCAGTGGGTGAGAGAAGGAGTACAGTAACGGACACATTTCTGAGAGTTTGAAATCTTATTTGTGGTTCTTCGTTACATGGGCAATGTCTTTGGTCATATGTATGCTACAGCTACACAGTTAGTATGGTGGTGTGTAGTGTAGACACATCTCACATTAATGAAAGGGGCTTTCTCTGCAACATGACTAATTCGCGCCTCTGAGGGGTGGTGACCAGACTGACAAATGGATCCTTTTATTAAATTGATCTAACTGATGCTCAGGTCATGACACTTTTCATGGCCCTGAGCAACATAGCTAAATTAATCCAATTTTTAATCATGGCCCAGGCCTTGCATGTATTAATGTTGGCTGCAGGTGTTTGTGATCTGTTTTGTAGAGATCTGTGAAATAGACAAGAGATTTGGGTGTGGGTTGTCTTTGGATTGGGTGGGTACGTATTTTCATCTTATGTAAAATGAAGCAGAATAGGAAAAAATGGTCTGGTGGATGGGTTTTGGGAAAAATGGCTTTAGCAGAAGTTATTGATAAAATTATAACTAGCTTAGCTGAGTACTGAATTATTTTTAGTGTGGGAGTTGGATTTTAGAAAGCAGTTTAGATAGGCTGGAGGATGAGGCTGCCCATATTTGAGCCAACTCCCCAGGCTGGCAGAGTTGCCTGCTTACCAGCACAAGCTAGAGTGGTGTGCTGAGAAGGATGGTGTGATGCCCCTGGCACTAGCTTTGGAGGAACACTCACACTGACATCCATAGCAGCTGTGCTGACACCACCCTCTGCCTCCTTCCCTTGCGCTGGGCTCAACAAGGGAGCTGCAGGTTGGGTAGGGGATGTCAGTGGGGTGGCTCCGCTGAAGAAATCCTTATGAGCGCCCCTCACCCACATCCAGCACACAAGAACATAACCCCTTCCCCTGGTGTGCAACGCAAGCTGGGGACACCTGGTGGTGTGGGGGGAAGTGCTGTGCAGCAGTGGGGAGCTAAAATTTGGAGGACATTGTCCCCTGTTCCCCCCCAAACCTGGAACTGGAGACAGAGGGCTACATAGCAGACAAGTGGGAGTGGGGAGGCAGGTGGCAGAGCAAGCTTGCATTTTAATCTCCACTTTCCCATGCCCCTGCCTGATGGTCCTGCTTGCAGGAGCAGACTCCCCTTCCCTGGGGCATCTAGAGGTTGTAGTGGGGGTCCCCACAAAAATGTAAGAATCCCCAGGCCATGGGAGAGTTAATCTGGCCCTGCCTATGGTCAGTAAAACAAAAGAATGCTTTGGCTGCAGTGGTTGAGCCTGTAACTTCTTTGACCAGTTCACCTGACAGCTAGATCCTGAAACAGCCATCCACTAGGCAAATTTATAACCTACGAAATGGTCTGTGTCTTGTTGCTCACAGTTAGTAGTTTTCAGTCTAGATGCTCAGGAGAAACTGAAGATCCATCCTTCAGTCCAAAGCAAGGCCTTCTTTGGGTCTTCAAGCTGTTACTGGCCAAACAGAACAGGGTCCTGTGCACAATGATCGATTTCAAAATTTGAAAGGATGTTCGAGGCATTAATAGAACTCTGTTGATTTTTAGTGAAAACCAGCTAGAAGAAGTTAGTGTGGGGTGGAGGGAACATGAATGGCTTCATATAGTTGGGCTGATTCCCTTCTCCCTGCTCAGTGTCAGCTAGGTCTGTAACTGTCATAAGAACAGCCATGCTGGGTCAGACCAATGGTCCATCTAGTCCAGTACCCTGTCTTGTGACTGTGGCCAATGCCAGGTGCTTCAGAGGAAATGAATAGAACAGGTGATCATCAAGTGATCCATCCCATTAGCTGTTCCCAACCTCTGCAAACAGCTGTACTTGTCTGTCCTGGCAGGGATTAAGTAGAGCAAAACTTGGTGAGACCAGTAAGTGAGATTCTCAGCCCCTGCCATGAGACAGAGAAGGATTTACAGGGAGACCCTGAAATAGAAGGGGTTGGTAGGGAGGGTGCAGTGAGCCCCTGTTGAGTGAGTTGAATTTACAGAAGCAGCAAAGCCTGACGCTCCTGAGATTCCTATGATGCCAATTCTGGAGATCTCCTGGATTCTCTTCTTCCTTTGTGCTGCTTATAAACTGCCATATACTTAAATCTCTTTTTGTGTGCTAGAACTTTATTGCATCTGAAGGCAATTCTACTCATGTAATCTGAGTTTATAGAGAACACTAAGTATATTTTAAGCTGCCACATGCACCTAGGGACAGGTAGCAGTAGCAGTCATCTGTACATGTAAGAGGAAATCTGTAGCATGCAGCTAAGAATTTAAGTATCATCAAGTGCAAGTTCTGCAGTTCCTGCTTTTTAGTCATCTCAGTCACCAATTTCTCCCATGGTAAAAAGCCTCATTAGATACTACGCTGAAGAAGGCCATAGAAGTACCTGGATGGAAACCAAAGAGAGAATTTGTAGACCAAGTTGCAAAGGGGCTGCTGTGTTAGTCTAATTCAGCAAAAGAAGCAAGGAGTCCTGTTGCACTGAAAGACTAACAGATTTATTTATTGCATGAGCTTTCGTGGGAGAAAATCACACTTTGTCAGATGCTCTTCAATACATCCGAAGTGGGATTTTTCCCCACAAAAGCTCATGTGATAAATAAATCTGTTTTAGTCCTTAAGTGCCACAGGCCATCTTGCTTCTTTTGTAGACCAAGTACACTTTTGAGATGACATTGAAAAATAATTAAAATAAAAAAATTAACCTTTTTGCAAACTCTCATCTGTTTGACTTGTTTCCTTATCTTCCATTTTATATAATCCTCTTGACCATCATGACCCATACACTAAGTTGAGATGGATTTGTCTGTTTTGGCAGGGATGAGGGGGAAGGTGAAGAGGAGACAGCAAATTGTACTTAGTGTTAGATGGGGCTGGAGTCTGAAAAGAAGTCTAATGTTCAGTGGTAGAAGTTAGAAAAGCTTTCTCATATAATCTGTGTACGTAAATGTACCTCAAAGTTATCACCTATCAGTCTTTAAGGGATATGTTTCATAAGACAGCATATACAAGTGTTATTGCAAATATATGGCTTCCAGAACCTGCAGCTATATTTCTCCCTGATAATGACACATCATCTTAAACCCTCTTTATGATCTGTGTTGTGTAGTAGAAACATGCTATTTCACATGTTAAATGCTGGATCAGATTGTCGTGAGAATTTGCTCCACTTGGCAAACTTGACTAAACCGTGTCTTCCATTATTCTTCATAAGATGTGCTAGTTTGCATTGCCCTAAAGAAGACAGAAACATTCTGAAACCGCTGAGTTTGTATTAGTCTCAAATTACTCATCCTTTGCAGTGGGAGCTCTTTATCAAGTGTAACCTGTTGGCTGTTTGATCTGGCAGAGATGGCAAATTAAAGACAATTGCTCAGGCACACTTCAGCAGTTTTGTAGATTGTGTTGAAATATTAATTTAGTTTTGCCATTTTAATTTAAGCCATACTGTTTTTTTCACAGCACATTTAAAGGTTTCATGTAGTGTAGAGAGGAGTTTGGCTTTTGTATCCTGATGGAGCAATGGTTCTTGAAACAGATATGACCACCTTTTTCTAAGTTTTGTACAATGTTTTTGCAATAAACTAAGATTTAACATGGTTCAAACAGTGATTTTAACATGTATTAAGAAACCTTAAGCGATCCTTTTTTGTAAATAATAATAATAATAATAAAAAAGCATAGGATTGCCCTGGTAACTGCCTAACAAGTCTGAGCACTAAATACATAAGATTTTTTTCTTTAAATAGCATATACTTTCTGTACACTTATTATGCTGAAAAGAAGCTTAAGATTAAAATACAGCCTGTTATGGCATATAAAGAATTTCTGTTTGAAAGTGATGCATATTGAGCATACAGGAAAAAGTAAAAATTCTAAGCAGTCTGTTTTACATGGTACCACAGCATTTAGATGGATGACATGTTCAGTTTCAGTATTTTCCCTAGGACTTGCAATTAGAGGGGGGGGTAGGGTGCTCACTAAATTGGTATAACACTGTTACTAGCTGACAGCTGGGGGGTGTCAGGGAAATCCCTGTGGAGTTTTAAACTAACTCAAATTTAATATGCCTGTAAAATATTTGTTCATAATGCAAGCCCAATAGAAGTTGTGATGGACATAAGGCAATGTAGATTAGCACACTTGTTTTTAGTAAAGAATAACAGTTTTGGAAAAACCTTGTATAGACCGCATTGTGCTTATGTGTTGCTGATCAGTAGAAGAGGAAAACACACTAAATCAAAGGCCAAGGGGACATTTCTCTGTATATGGGAGAGATCGTTTATACAAGAGCTATTTTTTTTTTACTAGAAACCTAAAATTCCATACCACGTTTTATAAGACTAGCATTGTTCTTCTGCCATACATTCTTATTGCACCTCTAAAACTTGTCTGTTGTGTGTTGATTTGACTGTGGTGTTCCGCTCCAAAACTGACTGCACTTCAGTGGCAAAGTTTATGGAGTTATGGACTTAAGTAGTTTGTGTGAAGCATTTTCAAATCACTGGGAGAAAATCACTTCACTTTGCAAATGAAAATGGCATTGAGTAAATTGTATGATGAACCTTGTTTTCCTGCCGATCTTGTTAGTGACTCTTTAACATTTACTTTATCAGGAAAAAGGGCAGTGTCGTACCAACACTTACAGAACAGCATGCTACAAAAGCGAAGTTATGAAAGTCTTATTGGCAATGCATGTTTTCGACCAAATGACAAGAAGACTTGATTATTTACTTCAAGAAATGGTAAACAATCCTGTTAATTAAGTGATTTTTACTTGTTAAATCTGGCATCAAATATATTGGTATAGGGAATGATTAGAAAAGTCATGAAAAAATGTTAGTAGGGTCAGTGCAAAGAATACAAAAGACCCTTTTACAATGAAATTGAACCAAACCTTACTGTTGGCATTTAGGATTTTATTTTGAAAAGTCCCTAATGACTTGGTTTTGATCTTTCAGCTTTGATGGTAAATATGGAGAAGTTTCTTTCCCACAATAACAGCATGAAAATTAAATCTGTTAAACTATATTAAAGGGTTACAATGTCAACCTGTGTTTAAGTGTTCAAAGGCAGATCTATTTAAAGTTAAAATGTAAATTTAAGAAAAAAAGCTACAAGGAGAATTGACTGTTACAAATGAGGAGGTAGTAGGCGTTAGCTAGGATTCATGCACTTACAAAAACTTGATCTTTTAGCTATGATGTCAGACAAATTTCCCTGCCTTCATGGGATTGTTCATTGCACTGCATTTTTTGAATGTTCACAAGATGTGAAATAACTAAAGTTCCATTTCTTGAGTCAAATTTGGCATCTTTGTATGTCATTCTTCACGAAGCACTTCCTGATATTTAACTCCAGGACAGTGACCTTTCTGTGTGTTAGGAATGTTGTTGTGTAACCCTATTAATTTGTTTTTTTCCCCCCAAGGAGTGTAGGGGAAGTTGTGGAGAATTGTGATCTGTAACTTTGAGTTCAGACTTTGTGTAACTTTGGTCAAAGCAATATAATCCAGGGTAGTTCTTCCCCCTCACGTGGGGCTGTGAAGATAAGGTCATTGTTTTTGACGTATTCCAATGCTGACCTGATGAACACTTTAGAAAAAACTATATTCAAACAGTTCTGCGTTCAGCAGCTTACTGCTTTATACACTAATTCTCTCACATTGCTTTCATTCTTCTTTCTGGGATTCTTTTCAATTTTAGCAGATGCTACTTGAATGCTGCAGTGTCCAGACCTGTGCAGTATTTTACATACTGTTTTACATGCTCTAGAGAGCTGAATGCTCACGTCTCTAGTCCATAAAGCAAAGCTTTTATGTCTGCAGAAACATTGGATTGTTTTAGTACAGTTCTGTTTCTTGAGTTTCTTCTGACCTTTTTACTATATGCCTCCCACTCAGTATATCTCCCCAGCTTGGTTATCTCCATCTGATTTCATTTCCTGCTTTTATTTCTATTCATGGTTTGAATGCCTTCAAAAGCTGATTTAATTGCCAGATTTTAATTTACCAAATAGAGGCCACATTCTATGTGAAAACATTAATGTGTATTAATATGTCTATTGATTCATCTGCATCTATAATAATTTTAATTTTTAAAGATCTTTTGTAGCTGTATTATTTTTTATTGCAGGTTATAGCACAAAACTCTTTTTGGTTTGTTCTAGGTTTGAGGACGCAAATGCATATTTTGTGGAGTTATTACTTGCAGCTCATCCCTTGAGAGAAATGAATGGTGAAAGCTACTGAACTAAGCTGTGATTGTACTGTACATAAAAACACTACAGTTTTATAATATTGGTTCTGTTAACGTTTGTACCAAATAGCCATAAAAAAAAACTGTAGTCTGAACTGTTGGGTCATAAAGGTGGGGAGAATGTGTATATCAATGTTGATCTTGAATAATATTTTTCGTTAGAATTAAATGACCAAATATTGAGTGGGAATTTATATTTTTACGTACTTGAGTGCTGCTGAAAAGAGATCCTGTTTGAAATAGTATATAATTATTGCACCTCAGGTAAACTCTGTAAATAGCTAAATGTGTTGGTTGAAATACTGTTCCTTTTTCATGAGGATGGCAGTTTCTCATACTGTTTTTCCTGCTACAACTTAGTTTTTTGTATAACTTTCAAATTGTTCAGTTTGTAAGCATTGTGATCATTCAAGCAAAGGTGCTGATTCTTTGCTGTTCAATACTGCATATGCTTGGATCATAATTTGTTAGAAACAAACTTTTGCTCCTCTTGAATTAATGTTTCCAGCACATTATCTTAAATCAAGAGAGAGATGCACTGCTAGTCACTTCTTGTGCAGGATCTTTGATGCTGTTCCTGGAACAGTGAGAATTCTCTCCTTATCTTAAATTTTCTGTTGTAGTAGTCTCTTAAATGAACATCTCCACCAACAGTTAAACTGTAATAGCATAATGTACATAGGAGTAGGAGGGCAAACAGGAAATATTTGACTATTTCAAATGTTTAGTTTTTTATCAAATGTAATACACTCTCTTGTTTAGAGAGTAAAATAGTATCTTTATTTTGCATATTTTGTCCAAACTGAAAAAACATAACTATGTAACAGGCTTACAATATAAACATAGGGAACAACAAAAGTTTTCTTAAAGGCATGTGGCTCATCATGAGTTAGGCCATTTTGGAAGCTTCTTGGTGTCTTTTTAGCTTCTTAATTACAAACTAGAGTATCAGAAATGTACTAAACAGTAATCTGCTAATGGGAGAACTTTTGTTCCTTATATTTTTGTGAAGACAGCAAGAGTTTTTCTAATGCACATGCAATTAATTTTTTAAAGGGAGGATGGCCAGTTGTCAGCCAGTAGAGCTGTTGCATATTTTGACTTTAGTTTTCTAGTTATTTCTACATGAAGACTATAATTCTTCTGTATCTGGTATCCATATATTAGTTTAAAAAATTGTTTTTGCACTGTTCATTTTGTTCTTCAACCCTCATATAGCAAACTATAGAAATTCATGCAACTTTTGAGACATTCTAGTTGTATGGCTTAGTTCCTGTAATTTAAATGGCACCTAATTTTAATGTCTTTGTAAACTGGCAATGTAATGAAGTGCTGTGTATCAGGAAATTGTACACTATTTACTTTTTCCCTGTTCATAAGCTGAGCCATATGTACATAATCTAGATTGTTTTCCTAGTTTTGCACTTTTATAGCTTATTTTTTGAAGATGAATTCACTTGGAAGATGGTTGATCTATTTTTGTCTTACCTTTCAATGAGTCCTATTCAATGCATGCTATAAACTGCCTTTATACATCTTTTAAGGGACATGTGATTAAAAATTCCACAGGGCAGTATTAAGGCAAAGAAATAGAATCTGAATTACCAAATCTTTTTTTTTTCTCCCCCCAAAAAATCTCCTTTCATGCTGATACACTTCAAGTGTTCTCTTTTGGCCTCTTCTCAGATCTCTTGGGAATGGACTAGAGAATAAAATACACAAAACTTCACCCATTTCATGGAGTTACAACCCTGTACTTCAAAGTACACTTTAGCTCATCAGTATTAACTATTGGGAATACTACTGTTTTTTGTATGTTTCTTTGGAGAGAACAGTGCATGTATAAAGGTACAAGTTGTTGATTTTGTTTTGTTATATTTATTTCATTCCATTTTTGTCTTGATTTTTAATTGTTGAAATCTTAAGTTCAAGCAGTAGACACACATTACTCATTTAATTTATAATGTATTTCACTTTAGTTCAGTATGTTATTACTTATGGATGTAAATATACATTTGGTGTTTTGCAAATCTGGTTTTGTCTTGTTTTAAAAATTTCATTCACTTGAGTTACACTGGAGAGCGAGTATATTAATATTTCTTTTTTAAGATCAAAGGTAAGTTGCATATAATATTCCACATAACTAATTTGAAGAACGTCCGTTTAGCTGTCTTTTTTGGACGGATGGAAAATAAAGCCTTGACTTCCCCTTTGGTTACCTCCCCTTGATTGTGCTCTTTGCAGTGCATTCTTAACAGTGGATGGGTGCTTTTTGTCCGTAAACTAGTCAGATAAGGGGTGAACTTTTAAGCTTCAGACTTGCCGTGGAGTTAATTTTCAGTGAGGACAATTGCCTTCTAAAGCAACATGCTTGTTTTTTCAAGTGCCGAGCTCTCTCAATCCAGTAGAAATAAATAGCTGCTGTTTTTGCTTGGCATTTCTGGAAACCAGTTTTGGGTGTATTGGGAGGCTGAAAATCTGATTTTAATATGAAGCTATGTAGGCATCCAACTTCCACTGAAATCAATGGATCTTTCATTCCCAAGTACCCTTGGAGAGCCTGGACTTTAATCTTCTGTGATGGGAAGTCTGGAAAGCCTGGATCTCAGAAAAATAATTTGAGTAAGAGAAAAAATGACTTTCTTTAAATCACTGTATGTGAGTAAGGAATGTTTCTCACTCGTAATTAAAATCACTTGTATGAATATGAGAAGCTCAGCTGTGGGCTTAAAGTTTGTCTGTGCTGCTGAGACATGTTTTTAAGGTGGCTGTGATGTCTAGCAAAGGAGGTCTGCAATCGATCATGTAGCTTTCCACACAGTGGTTAACGTATAATTTGATGGGCCCCAGCACCCTCCTAATCTCTGGGTCCCCTTCATGCATGTGCGGTCCCCAACCCAGATAGGCATTCGCAACCACTTCTCAGTGCCATATGTTATCGCTCCATAAAAATACAGACCTGATCCTGGCCGAACACGCTGCCCCCTCCACTCCTCTGCACCTCAGCCTCAATCCCGCCTCAAACTCTGTCTCCACCACTCCCTGGCCCTGATCCTGGCCTCACACACTGCCCCCTCTGCCCCCTAGGTAGTACTTGGTCCTCATATGAATGCATAGAACTGGACTCAGTGACCTCTCATGATCCCTTCCAGTTCTGTGATCATCTTGTCTTAGCCTCCAAAATGTAATTTGCTCTGTGAGGCACAGTGCAACTTGCTCAGTTTGATAAATCACTCAGATTAAAAAAAAAAAAAAAAAAAAAAAATCAGGACAATAGATAGATCTAAACTACAAAGAAATGTCTGTTGTACTTGTTCATCCCCCAAAGTGGAAGCAGTTTTAAAGATCCCTTTATTAGACACTCTAAGAGGTAATTGGTAGTGGCTTCCTATAAATAGTGAGTGAGTCTGTGGAATGTACATACAGGACAAATAAGCACTGTGCAATAAGACACACTTTAAATAATTCACATGGGCGGGGGTGCCAAAAAACCCTTGGGCTTGCCCTGCTAGTAGTTGAAGAAGATACACCAGAAGCAGCAGGGGTATCAGAGTCTTGCTGTTAGTAGGCAAGCATAACACTATGCACAAATTGCACAGCATTATTTTTGCTTATGTCGAGGTTTCAATTAACATGAAACTGTAGTAGCGCAGGAAATGCAGTTACAGTGGTTGTCATTAATACAGTACACCAAGTCCCTAAAATTAAGTGCATCATAGAATCATAGGGTTGGAAGGGACCTCATGAGGTCATCTAATCCAACCCCCTGCCAAAAAAGCAGGACCACTCCCACTTAAATTATCCCAGCCAGACTCTTGTCCAGCCGGGCCTTAAACATCTGTGTAGGCACTACAGAAGCTCACAACCATGCTAGTGTGGCCACATTTTGAAAGGTCAGTTTCTGTGTAGGCCCCAATTCGGCAAAGCACTTCAGGCACATTGCCTTATGTTAATTCATCCCTGCTGAGAATCCATACTAAATGTTTCCATGAGATTAAACACAAAAATATTGTTTAAAACAGTGGTTCCCAACCTTTTCTCTGCTGTGGCACACTTTGAGGCCTTTAATTATGCTGTGGCACACTGCCATGATAGAATCATGAATATTCAAATTAACCTATGAATATTCATGAGCTGTGGCACTCTGTCTTGGCGCTGCCACCTGCGGTAGGGGAATACCATGGCACCCTGTTTTGGGGCCACCGCCCAGAGCTCCAGCTCAAGTGAACCCACCGGCTGGGACCGCATTGGGCCACTGCCCGCAGCTTTGGGAACCCGCAGCAGATGAACCCCTTGTTTTCGACGTGTTGAGAGAGGAAACTTGGTACTTGTGAGGGTGGGGGAGCTACCCACGAACCTGTCACATAATTGATGGCTGTAATAGATGTCTCAAAAAGTTCGACAGTTAAAGAAAACTGGTTCATACAGTACAAATAATCTTTTCTAAATGAAAATGGACCCAGTTTATCTTATTATTGGTTATCCAGACAGTCTTTTTGGGGGGATAAAAACTAGATGAGTTATTTTGGTACCAATTTTAGCAAAATGTTTTAAAAAAGGACTTATTGGCTTTTAAGAAGTCTTACCCTTTTAATATCTCCCTAATTTAAATAGGCAACCTTACAAAAAAAAATTGACGGTTGTTGGTTTATTTTGATTTATTCAGGCTCACACCCCTTATTGACTTAAGCAGTAAGACAAAGAGTATTCCTTATAGCCTTTTGGGGGGAAAAAATCAAGCACTGGTCATTCCAAAAATCATGGGCCCAACGCCCATGGCTTTGACTCCAGGGACCCTCCTGGCCAGGGTTGCATGGGGCCTCGGCCCGCGGCTCCAGAGAATGCACCAGCTCTTGCCACATGGGGCTGCCACCCACCGCAGCAGCTTCAGCTCTGGGGCCCCACCGGCTGGGGCAACATGGGGCTGCCGCCACAGCTCCGGCTCTGGGAAACCCCCTAACCGGGACCGCTGCCCCTACTGCGGCTTGGTGGATTCTCATGTGGCGCACCAGGGAAGTTGCCACGGCACACTGGTTGGGAACCACTAGTTTAAAAACCTGAACTGCTTTTTTTGGTTCATTTTAAGATATTAAAAAAATAAAAATACAAGAATTTGGAAATATTCACTTGCATGTTAATGCATTGTCAGTGCTAGAACTAAAAGGAAGTTTTGGTGAAAAATGGCAACTTTTCCAGCTTCCACTTGAATCTCATTGCTTTATTTTGCCTTTTAAAAAAAAAAAGACATTTTACACTTCATCAAAATCAAATATCAATGCTTCCACTAGGTTATAATGTACTTACTTAGGTCAGCTATAATGTTCAAAAGTTGTAGCACTCTATTAAGTTGTTACTTGAAGTACTGGGATAGATTTTCATTTCATATGCATCTGGAGTTATTCCACTGATTTGTATGGATTTATACTGAGTTCTGACCTATGTTAGGCTTTCACTTCTCACAGCAGAGGAAGAAAAGGAATAAATGGAGGCAGCATGAGCACCCAAATAATGTGAACACCATTGTTCAGAAGAATAAAAAGCACTCCTCTCTTCCCAAGAATTTTTCTATTCCGCACAAACATCCTCCCCGATGCTGCTGCTAACTCAGTGGAAATGGAAGAAGAAACAGCAAATTTCCCAAGGCAGCCCTGAGTTGATCAGCAACTACTTTTTGGACACGCCCCCCCCCAGTCCCTTCAACCTTTCTTCTTGCAAAGAACATTCCTTGGAGCTGCACTGGCTCTTGCGAGAACCATTTTTTCCCTTGAGGCTAATACCTGGGACCCCCAGTGAAGCCTGTGCCTGCAAAACTTGGCCAGGAGGAAGATGTCATTAATTGCTTAAGGAAAAGGTTGCATACACCTGCTGTCAGGGTTAGTTTTGGTCAGTTCTAGCTGCTGTGTGTGTCTGTCCTGCCTCAGCAGCTCAAGCTGGAGGGGGAGAGCAGAAAAGGGGGGACAAATGAGAGCACAATGGTTCTGGGGAAGCAGGTAGTGCCTGCTAGACTGGCCTGGGGAGGTGCAGTGGCAAAGCCTGGCACCACTGCCCCCCCCCCCAGCTCCCTGATCCCGTGGGACCCTTCCCTGACCCCCCCCCACACCCTCACCTTACTTGGCCAGAGCTGCTCCCTGGCCAGGCCTTCCTGCCCCTGAGCACATCTGAGCATGCTCAGGGAGAGAGATTGGAAAACTCCCTTCCCCAGCCTGGCTGCAGCTCCCGGGCTACCATGTCAGGGCAGACCATGCATTCTGCTGGATTTTTCTATTTTGGGGGGCCCTGGAATGCTGGCCCCTCAAATTTGTGGGCCCCAGAACAGCATTTCAGCCTACTTCAGCTGCTGCTTTTGCAGAAGGACAAAAAGATCAACTTTAATAAGCCCTGCTGTACAATCATTTAGATTGATATCCTCAGCAAAATAAACCTGTGGTTTATGGATGGTATGAGATGACTAATATTTAGGGCCTCTCTTTGCTTCTGAAGTCCAATAAGACTTTTGCAAGTTTCGTTACCTAAATGTTCGCTTATTCTTCCATTTCGTATCTCCCCCTCCAAATATTACTAATGTGGTGTGAAAATACCATTTCCAGGTTTTGATTCCACATAGGAATACACTAACTTTGTATGAAATAGTACAGAGGCCCCAGTTCAGGTTAAGTGTAATTCCAATGCCTGGGCACAAAGGGCTAACGAATCTCTAAGCTGTTCTCCATTTTAACTAATAGTAAGCTGAGCCTTGTCACATGCAGCAGAACATTGATATTGACCAGGAAGTAAGGCAAATAAGGAGATTTTTATAATCCAGTGGCATGCAGCCTGAGGTTCAGGAATCACTTCTGCCCACTTTATGACTCAAAGCTGGCCATCAGTGGCATCTGATTTTTAGGAAGAATGTGTATTTAATCAACCTATGGGCCAGACACCAGCTATGCATGGTGTGAATGAAGGGTGCACCAACCGTTCCTCCTTCTGCCCTCTGCTTGTTTCTGCTGGGGACCGTGAGGAAAGAGGAAAAGAAGATCAATCTAGTGTTTTGATTCCCAGCAAGTGTAGCTTTATGTGGGTGGTTTCTGTTCCCTTTAGTACCACCTGAAGAGAAAAAGGCAGAGGCCCAAGGTTGAGAATCTTTTCCTAAATATTGGTTGGTGGTCTGTGACCTTTGGAGATACTCATCCTGAAAGTTGAAATGACTGGAATGTTGTGGTCCTGCTTAGTGTTTCGGTGTTTGACGCTGGTAGCTGGAGGAGGTGCTAGCTCTTGCTATAGATCATTATGAAACCCCTACAAGACATACCAGAGAAGTATAATGGCTTTAAAGCGGTCAAATTCAGGTGACGTATTTCTAGTCAAGGCACTGGAGCTCTTTGTTCATGTACAGGTGCTGGCGAGATTCAGGAGTACATCAGGGGTCAACAAGCTATGGCAGCCCTGCCTACCATACCCTCAGTGGGTGTCAGGGGCAGGGCCAGGCCTCTGGTTTGGGGTGTAGGACGGCACTTGCCCACAGTAGCAGCGGATGGCCTCCGGGGGTCGTGGTTGAGGCTGGCTGGCAACAGGGAGTGGGGCCAGGAGCTGTGCACAGCAACTTCCTTGTCCCTGCTGGCTGCACTCCCTAGCAGGGTCCTGGGGGAGTGGTGCCACATGCCACTCAGGCTCACCCCCCACCCCCATGCCATTTTTTGGCATGGGTGTCGGGGGTTGCTGACCCCTGGACTACGCTGATGCTCTCATCTGGACTTTCATCAGTTATTTGCTCTTTAAAGCAGTTAACATGATTATCATTTGTTTGCTTTCTGTATTGAGAGGGGCTGTCATCATCAAGATTAGTATTAGGCCCTTAATAATAGGGGTGGCCAGACAAGAATTTCTTTTTGTGAGAAAGGTAAATGTTTTTCATTTGGCAACACAATAAAAGGAGCTTTCAGATTTTTTTGAAAAAACACCAGACAACAATCAATTACTGTTTTCTCCTCTTTCTTTTTGGAGCTGCTCCACTTGGTATAAAGAAATCTTTCTTGGACCAGAAAGAAGATTTGACTTGGATGGTTGGTGATTAGGGTGCTTGTCTCTTGTTTTGTTTGGTCCTGCCTCTAAGACCTTTTAGATGATGCTTTTTGTCAAACTTAAATTTCCACAAGATTGCAAAGGAAAAAGGTTTCATCATTTTTTTTTTTATTTTGTCCAGCTGTAATAATTTTGGGCATATTCACCACTACTTGCTTATGTGTTGTATCACTGGAGCACACAGAGGTCTTGGCAGAAATCAGGAGGTCCTTTAGCTAGGCACTGTACAGTTCTTATCCAAAAGATTTGTCAGAACGGGGTAAAAATTGAAGCATTAAACCCATTTTTGAGACAGAACTGAGTAAAGACATTCAATGGTTCATCCTTTGTCAGATGTGAACATAGCTGAGATTAGAATTCTGCATCTCATTTCAGCACGTTAGCCACAAGATCATCTTTTCTCTCCATGTAAATGCACTTCAGGTGAGTCATTTTTCGGCTTTAACTATCACTTCCACCATTACTGAAAACTAAAGTGACAAGTCTCAGATTAATATCACTATGTTGATAATGGTGGTAGGTTAGGGAAGTGTGTGTGATCATGCCAGTTGATATAAAATATATGCTAGATAAAATACTTGTTAGGAAATACCACATGCAAGAGAATGAAGCCAGCAATGCAGTTTTCAAGTCTTATTGTAAACAGGCATTTGAAATGGTCTTGTTGCATGTTGTTGTTATACATCAGTGATCAAGGTAAAGAACAAATATGTTGAACTGGAAAATTTAGAAGTTTCAAATTATTTGTCTATTGCTATATCGGACAATACGCAACAATAAGGCATTTATTGTGTCCATGAAATATACCAACATGCAGATAGAGCTGACTTGGACTCTTCTGACAAAATCTGCAACTTGGGGATGGAAGGGGGAAGGCAGCACAGTTTTCTTTTGACAAAATTCCTTATTTTGATGATTTTTAAAATTTTCAGTGTCCCATTCCATCATCTTTTCAATGAAATTCCACTTTGGCATTTGACATAACTTTAGAAATTTTAATTTAAACCTGAATAAAAATGTGAAAGTCCTGTCAAGATGAAACATTTTAACCAACCCACTCTGAAATATTTTGCTATTTAGTTCATGAAAATGTTTGAGATTTTTGTCTCAATTCAGCCCAGGAGAAGTCTCTTGAAATCCACCTTGTGATACAAGAAAACAGAAATGGAGAAACAAAAGAACATAGAGGTTAGAGCAGGGGTCTCAAACACGTGGCCCATGGGCCACATGCAGCTCCTCAAGTTATTTCTTGCAGCCCACAATGACACTATCATCCAATATTTGCAATATCATTATATGAAAAGGTTTCAGTGGTGTGTCCCTTGGGCTAATGTACTAGTCCTCATGTGGCCCTCATGGTGATCTGAGTTTGAGACCCTGGGGTATTGCACAGAGTTACAAAATTAGGGGCAGAAGTAGAAATAGAGGACAGTAGGCATCTGTTCCATCACACCAAAACAAATGAGTGATTTGATTGTCTGCTATGAAGTTATACTGGATCTATAGAGAATGGGAGTTTAGACACTAAACTAGCCATCATGCAAACTAGGAACTTCTATGCAGACAAATTAAACCTCCAGATTTCTCAGTAACACTTTCATTTTATGCAAAGCACTGTGTTCTATTCCACCTTCAAGCACCATATCATTAGAGAGCTTTGAGTAATGTCTGAAAGGCTGGAATAGATAACTAAAATATATTATTTCACTACTGTAATTATAACTGTCAGATCATTTGGGTGGTAGCATTAATTATAAATATTTGTTTGGAGGAATTTCACCCCTGTGCTTTTAATAAACCAGCAGTCTGCAACACAATCAAAGAAAATGGTCTATTTGCTTTCAAATTATCAGGAATAAGAATTTGTACTAATTTTTTTTTTTTTTTGGTCTTACTCAAAAATTTAATGCTGAATTAGAAAGCTTGACATTTCTGCTCTCCCCTCCCCCATGATTTTAAAAGGGAACGAAAACATGGGGAAAATTGGCGGTATAGTACACTGCAGCTCAGTTTTTCCAATGTATAAAGTGTTTCTTCACTAGTTCTGTACATTTAAGCATGGTGCAGTTTTTACCAAGGATTAGCAATCTGATGATTCAGGGGAAAATCACTTAAATGCATTCATAAGTAATGATATTAAACTAAAAAATTTAAAAACTAGTGAACTTCATTCATGCTTCATTGCACTTAAACTAATCTAGGAAGTGGGTCATATATAGTAAAGTTTTATTAGGAAAAAGGTAGCCCACATTTTCAAACATGCATAATGGGTACACTCAATTATGCAAATTCAGTAATTGTGCACACTAATTAGCTGTGCTTATTTGCATATGCACTTTATGATCTATGTCACTCCGATTGCAGCAGTAATGTGTATGATTTAAATGTGAAATTGTTTACATGTTTTTGCATACATTCAATTCCATTTTTCTTACTGACCGATTTAGTGTGAGATTTAATCTCTGAGTATTCCTTTTGTAGAGAAACAGTTGAGTCTTTCACATAATATTACAGATAAATAAATAAAGGGACAGGCTTTGCAGAAGTTAGACCTGGGGAATGCATATGTGTATATATATTATATATAAATAAGTATAATCACGAGACGTGGAGCCCTCAAGTGTTGTCATGTCCATTCCCCATAGAGGCAGCACAGTCTACTGAATTGAGCAGGGGAATGGAATTAACCTCTGGTTGACTGTCACCTGAATCTCTTTTTGAAAATATTGTCCCAAAATTGTAATACCATGTATATTAAAAGGAGTTTAAAGGTAGATAATTATGGTCTTGGTCATGTTTACAAATTAACCTGTCCTTCATCACCATCCATTATGTCATCCTTGTCATGCGTTGCTGCTGTGAGTCCAAGTTAAAGTGCTCCAAAATCTTCTATTGGTGTGATTTCTTCCCTCTCACCACTTTCATCTGTGAGGCAGGGCAAACCAGCAGCTCCCTTACAATCCCCAAAGGCCAAACCATCATCAACCATCATCTTGATATATTCCTGATTGTGGCTTTGGAGGGATGAAACTGACATCTTCATTCGCAGGGAGCAACCATTGGGATTCCTCAAAAGCCTAGGGTGGTTCAGCTGAATGAACAGGATCCTGGTTAAGAGTTACCAGTAATGCAGTCTGAGGATTTTCTGTATCATTGGGGAGAATGGTACATAGTTCAGCTCCTCTGTCTGCCAAATCGCTAGCCCTGAGGAAAGCCACCTAGGAAGAAATGGAAGGGCAATAGATGTTCAGCCTAGCTGTAAATGAGCTTCCATTTTTCTGAGCACAAATAATTGCAGATTCTAATTTTGCTCTGGCAATTATTTGTTCTTGTATGTTATGGTCCTAGGGCTTCTAAATGCCTATTTGTAGAAGGTATCCCATAGTATTTATGGGTTGGGGTTGTTTTTTTGAAAGTACTCAGCATCAGTCTACCTGCTATAAAAAAAAAAAAAAGTTATTCATTTCAATGGAATCAAATGAAAACAGCACATTTGCAAACCCCATCCTAATTGCCCAGTTGTCTTAAATTGTATGTACAAATACATAATGCAGCAAAATTGGAGGGCTGCTTCTGATAATTCAGTCCTATGTGATTTGGCTGACTGTCAAAGGATGTCTGTTAAAAAACCTTGTTAATACCTAGAGTTCTCGCTCATGACCAAACCATTAGATTAAGCGTTACACACAATAGTGTGCCGTTACCATCTGTTTGATCGACTTTAAATTCTACAGTCCTTAGGACTGGGGCCATCTTTTCATTCTGTATGTTTATGCTACCTAACACAATGAGGCCCTTATTTGACTGGGGCGTCTAGGTCTTATCATAATACAATTAATAAATACAAAGAAAATCAGATCAGAATGGGAAAGAACTCAAGAGTTCCTGATTCCCATTTCTGAGCACAGTCTTCTTAGTTGTGTGATGGCTTGGGGCTTTGTCTACCATAGGAAATTTTCCTGAGAATTATCCATGATCAGGTCAGGGTGTAAGCATAAGAGGAGACAGTTGATTGCCAACATTGTTTCAATCATTTGGTCAGTTTGATGGGGCCTAAGAAGGGATATCTCTTTCATTTAATTCAGTTGAAATTGTATCCTAGCTACCATAAGTAACAGCAAAACAAACAAGAAGTCCTGTGGCACTTTTAAAGACTAACACATCTATTTTCTCCCACAAAAGCTCATGTGATTAATGAATTTGTTAGTTTAGCCACACGACTCCTTGTTTGTTTTGCTGAAATAAACTAACACAGCTACCCCTTTTGGAACTTGTCAACACAAAGTAACAATTCTTGGATTTCCTGTTTTGTATTAAGGCTGAGGATGTGTTTGAACGTTAGGTGGCAGTGCTAGCATGCAGTAATCATCTGGAATGGATGCTAAATGAAGAAAGACAAATACAAAAAATGTTTGAATGTACTGCATGTCTGAAGACCAAGTTTACTCTGCTCCTAAACTAATCAGGAGTTGCATAAGTGTTGTAAAAAGAATAAAACAAAACAGACAGTCAACTGAGAACACGTGATGCAGGCAAAAAGATTTTGATCTATTTGACTTCCTTGTGTCAAAGAAATTACAGACCATAACCTGACATCTTCACTGGCAAGTCAGATAACCAAAGGAGGCATGCAGGTACAGTAATGCTGTCTCTGATTTAATCTCTTCAGTGTTTCAATATTTACTGAACTGTGTTGGTGCAAAACAGACCTCGCTCCTGTCTACCACTATCTTTGACTGTCAAAAGATTTTTATGATTAATTACCAGTTGTATACCAATAGAAATCATGTTGTGACAAACATCCCTCTGACTGGATTTTAATGAAAGCTCTTCCTGTTCATGAGCAGAGTTGGTCATATTAACTGCAAGTAAATGTGTATCAAACATTAAACATCAAATATTTGTGTATAAAGATTTTCATTTGTAAGCCAGCTGTAGGGATGATCTAATAAGGCTCTGCTCATAACATGCTGCATTTTTTTCTCCATTGAATAAATTTTGCAAATGGATTTTGCATGATTCTAGCTCTTCTGAGGCTGCCAGATTATTAAAGTGGGAGGAGAAAGGGTGGAGAGGGAAGTAAAGAAGAGTCTGGACTATTGATGCATGCTTATACTGCTGTGCATTATTGTCAGGGCTCTTAGGTAGAAGTAGCTGTACGCTTCATCCGAGGCTGAAGAAATGCTATCAGGATGAGCAAATACTGAAACATTGTTACCTGTGCTGCAGATACCACCTTAAGTTACTAGCAATGCAACAGTTTTACAACTTTAACTTTAATACTGTGTCTATTTAGTGCATTTTGCTCCCCTTGGACAGAGAAAATGAGGCTGGCCAGTTTTGTGTTTCCTGTGCAGTTGTGTTTGGGTTTAAATCTTCTGCCAGAAAGTAACTGAACTTTAGAAGAAGAACTGAAGAGAACATTCCTATGAAAATGAAGTCTTGTAAAAATCCCTTTAATCAATCCTAAATTTTAGGCTTTGACAATTTGACAAAGTCCCACCTTAAGTTTGTTTCTTCCCTGGTAAGAAGTTGTGGTGTTTACCTGGCTGATTCTAAAGACCGACCTGGGTTGATTACTTTTAAAACACCAATTGTTTAAAGAAGGATTTTTATGTAAAAGATCTGAGCCCCCCCCCCCCCCCCCGTCTATTCGTATTGCACTTATTTGAAAAGCTGACACTCTTCTACTTGGTTGATTCAACCAAAATGCATCCAGAGCCACAGTGACAGTGTTCCTGCCCAGGCTTATTGATATCTAGTTCTCTCTGTTAAACAAACAACACTTGGTATGCTGCTCGGCTATTGTTAATTGAATAGGAATTTTCAAATAGCTTGTTACAAATCTGTACCTACAATTTCAAAACTGAGCAGTGATTTTAGGTGCCTAAATTTTCAGTTCCCAATTTGACAGACTTGAAAAAGTTCTGTTCCTCACAGTGGGTATGTCTACACTGGAGGCCTCTGTTAAGTCAACTTAACAAGGTCAACTTTAAGATGAGTTAACATCAACCTTATTAAGTTGACTTACAGCATCCAAGCTGAAAACTCCTGTCGACTGCCTGCGTCCACACTAGAAAGTGCTAGATTGACCCTTCCTGGTGGCCAGGAACTCTGGGAGTGGACCTGTAGGCCAGTTAGGTCAATTTAAGGGCTTTTGCCCATCTACAGTGGCTTAAGTTGACTTAATAAGGTTGACTTAAGCATTAAGTCAGTCTTAAGAGGTGGGTGTTTATTAAGTCGACTTAAGAAAGCACTTAAATCAACTTAATAAAAGTCAAGTGCAGCTGCAGGGTTCTATAGGTTGAATTAAGCTTCCTTTACTTGACCTAAGGCTCCAGTGTAGACGTACCCAGTGTTAGGTTGTCTGACCTGGGCACTCAAAATATTATGGTCTGAAATTTTCAGACATATATGTATTCTGAGAATATATTTCTTGAATGTTTTTAAAATACTGATCAATGATCCTTGTGCATAATCCCAGTTTTGCTTAGGTTAACTTCTGTTAACTTAATCATGATAATGTTAATGTGATGGTAATAAATATGTAGATGTTACTCTAAAACTAGCATCTATTTGTTTAAAAAATAAAAAGGTTGTTTTATATGTTTGTCTGGACAATAGCTTTTGCTCTAATTTTTTTGTTCATATCATAAAACACTTAAAGATGCCCAGCCCCAAATGGTAGTTATTCAGGAGATGGTCCTACCACCAAAGTTTATAGTCTAAATAATAATAGTTCTTGTACAGCATTTCTGCGTTTTTTGTTTGTTTGTTTTTCTTTAAGTCAGTGTGACTAAGGCCAAGTCTACAGTAGAGAAAGTCTGCTGGTTATAGCTATAAGAGTGTAGCTAGACTGGCAAATGCTTCTAGGGTAGATATAACTTTTATGGACAGAAAAGGACTTTTGCTGGTACAGTTTTTTCCCATTTCCCTGAACGAAATGAACCATGCTGCCAAACACTTTTTTAAAACACATCCACACTAGGACTTTTTCTGCT
>ML682026.1:17299952-17355504 GCA_007922195.1 Podocnemis expansa | reverse complement strand
ATGAGCCTTGTTGCCAAACTTTTTTTTTAAAAAAACCCCCCCCATTTTGTTTTTTTTTTTTTTTTTTTCCCCCCCCCCCCCCCCCCCGCAGATATTACCATACCAGTAAAAAATTCTAGTGTAAGCCAGGCCTTGGCCGCCTAAATCACTTAATTCCTTTAAAAAAATGTCATTCATCTGCAACTCTCAAGTGTCACAAAGTGGTGGGGATGGGAGCAAGGAGTCTTGTGGCTAACACGGCTGCCCCTTTGAAAGTAGAAAGTGTTGTTATATCCATTTTACAGATGGGTAAATTGAAGCACGGAGGGATGAACTTAATCCAGTACAGTTAGATAAGCTGGAAGGAAAGAAAATATTTCTGTTTTATGGATGCAGAACTAAGACACAGAGAGGGTAAAATCCACATGGGCACTGCAACTTTGAGTTTCATGGCACCTAATAGTTAAGTGTTTAGAAAAATCACAAAAGCTACACTGAGATCCACAAAGATGAACTAGGTGCCTAGGACCCCTAGATCAGTGATTCCCAACCTTTTTGGCTCAAGGGCTAGAGGTCACTGTTCCCTCTAAGCTGTGTGCATTGTAAAAGCCATGCACGCAACAAAATACAGTGCATGCAAAAATTCAACAGTGCTAATATTTGTGTGTACAAAGATTGTTTTTTGTGCACACAGCCTATAAAAACATAGCGGGAACATTGCTGGAGATACCATTTTTACTACCCTGAAGGGACAGTTGGCCGCTCCCCATTGCAGCCGGATGGAAGGAGCTCAATGAAGAGGCTGCCTCCTCACTGATCTCCCATCACCCTGACTGCAGCAGCGAAACCACATGCAACCTGTAGCCGTATATGCTCCACCTCCATTGCTAGGTGGTTGCTCCTTCTGCAGCCCTGTGGATGTAGGTGAAGTGCTTTACTGTGCTTGCTACAGTTAGCAGGAAGGGAGCGCTGATCACCCATCCCTGTGGCTGCAGCAAGAAACCTGCCCTGCTGGTCTTGCAGCCTCACGGAAACACTGCCTGGATCCTAAGGCACCAGTGGAACTTTTACTCTGAAGATTTAGGCACTGAGGAAGTTCAGGCACCTACGATGTTTGGTGAGAGTTGGAGTGGCTCTCAGGAGAATCAGAATTGGGACTTGGGCTCCTACGTACTACTGATGTGCGGAGTGGGAGGGTGGGCAGGGTCCATAAGCTCAGGTGCCTGCTTGGGAAGGGAATGCCAGGCAGGCCCTTACCAAACTCTGTTCTGGTGGGCTGTGTTGCTGCCTGACAGTCACTCACAACTGAGCTGAGTGCAAGGGAAGGAGGGCAGGTACAGGGGAGAAGGGCTGACCTGGATTCCCTGGAAGCAGGCAGGAGGGGGCTGCCCTGAAGACTTCCTGTTGAAGGGGCTGAGGCTGAGAGAGCAGGGGAGGGGGAGGAGGAGCAGGGCAGGGGGCTGTGACCACCCCTGCCCTAGCTACCCTTCTGCTACTTGTGGCATGCAGTGGGAATGGGTACTGCTGCCTGGCATGGAAGAGAGATAACAGCAGTGTAGTCTTCATTTCTCCTACTCCTGAGTCCTCTTTTACCTCCTCCTAAGTGCAGCCCCCCTCGGGCCATATCTATGGTGGGACTGATGGGGCAAAGCCTTGGCAGCCCTCAGCAGCTCAATGGAGCCACTATTAAAGGGGCAGCTTTGTGGCGCTGCCTCTAAGCGCCACTAATGGGAAGGGGGCACGTTCTGATCAGAATGCACCCCAGGTGGGAAAACACCACGTTATGGCTCTGCAGCCCCTCCTGCTTCCATGCCCTCCATGAGACCTGCTAATTTTACCTGCCTGACCCATGAGCCCTCAGTGTGAGCACTGTGAACATCTCAGCCTGCACGTTGGCCCAGCATCCTCCTGACTCCTCCCACCCACCCAGAGTTCCACAGAAATGCCCTCCTTTCCAAAGCCAGGGACTTGAGCCATGTGCCCTCTTTAGGGGATCAGTCTCCCCTTTGACGTGGCCAAACTGATGTAGATTCCAGAGTTTTAAATCACATCTGAGGGGCATGCTGGGGTGTGTGGGGCAGGGGGAAGCCAAGCTGTGGGGCTGTAGCAGCAAGCAGGTGCAGTGCGGCCTGGCCCTTCTCAGGGGCAGGGGGCACAAGTGGTGCCTTTCTGCCTCCCCCCGGTGTATCATGAAAGGCCAGCCAGGTTCCCCCAGGCTGGAGTGTGAGGCTAGCCCATGGTAGACTGCAGGGCTAGCGAAAGGCACTGGGTAAGAGCAGAGAAGACAGCAGAGTCAAGACTGCATTTGCACCCTCAAGCTGCTGTCCCCCACTCCAGGGCAGTTGGGTGGTGGCACTGGGACACCACCTGCCCTACATGGGATGTGTGTAAGTCAGGGGTGTGCATGGAAATGTAAGCTTGGACCCCAGGCACTGGAGAGTCTCGGTAAGCCACTGCTATATTCTTTTATGGATTCCACCCTAACATCATGCAGCGAGTCTATACCAGAGATATGCACAGACCATAGGGCCAAGACTTGGTTTAGTTCTTTAGTTTCAAGATTATCACCCCTCTCTAATTTGGAATGAGTTTGTGTTTATGTCTATACCAGAGCTGGGGACAATGCAATGTAGGCTGCTTACCTAAACCTCTCCAGAGCCCCGAGAGAACACATTTGGTTCAATATTCCTGTATGGCCTCTCACTCGCTCCCCTTGCTGAGTCCCACATGATCCCTTTTGGGCTGTTGCACTCCTACAGATCAGTGGGGAGCCTACAAGCTCTTCAAGGCAGGGAGCAGGGCTTCTCCTTCAAGAGCTGCTCACATCATTCAGTTACAGGTGTCTACATGCCGCAGCACACAGTAGCGCGGAAAGTCTTCAGCCTTAGCCTGTCAGGTCAGGGCATGTGGTCAACGCCCCCTCTAAGCTGCAGCCATGGCTATATAGGTGACTGTGACCCTGACCTTCCCTGTTCGTTTTTCCGCCCTCAGCAACGGTTTCAGATCAGCCAAGAAACCTGCGTAAGCAAGTGCCTGTCTTCTACTGCGAAATTCAAGGTGCCTGGTTTCAAGCTGTGCCCAGGATGCTGTAAAGCTTTTCCGCTCAACAATCCACACGATAAATGCCTCACATGCCTCAGTGAGTCCCATCTCGCCGAAAGCTGCTCCTTCTGCCAGTCTTTCAAAAGGAGGACTCGCAAGGACAGCAAGCTGCACCTCTGGTCCCTTCCCGGGAGCAGCGCGCAAGCCTCTGATGCCACCTGAGCCCTGAGTGCTCCGCCGGCTCACCTATCGGCTGGGGCACCGAAACCCTGGGACCGATCTCTGGTGCTGAGCCTAAAGCCTTGGTCAGTGCCTTCCACCGGTATCGTTAGGGGACCTAACACCTCGATCACTGAATTATCTTGGCGCCAAACCTGAAGCAGTACCGCCAGTGCCGCAGGCTCCCATGTTAGTTCAGACACGTTCTCCGGCACTGTGGAAGAAAACCAGCTCAACACCGACCGCAGCACCAGAAGCCTAGTTGGTGCAGGGATCAGCTTAGCCCACCAACCCGGTATTGCCTAGCCCACCGCCGGCACTGCAACCCGGCACCGGGAACAGCTGTCCCAACCCAGTGTCATCCAGCCCACCTCTGGTACTGAATTCAGCAGAGGGCTGCTCCCCGGCCTCCTCCCCGGACGTGTCGGTGCTGTACTCCCAAGCCTCAGGAGCCCCTTCCCACAGATCGGCATTGACTTCGCCTCCAGCCTCCGTATGTTTTTCTTGTCTCAAGATGGTAATACAGGTAGGGGACCATCTAGGGAAACGGCGCTGTAAGCACTCTCTCTTGCCCATGCCTTAGCGCGAGAACAGACCCTCAGGCCTGCCTGGACCAATGGGGCCCTCCCCTCCGGGTACCGCACCGCAACCTAACCAAAGCTGCTCCCCTCTGCGCCATCTGGAGGCCAGAGCATCTTTTAATGGCGGGATCACACGACTGGCTGGACATGGCTGCTGATGACACTCTAGCCTCATGGCACCACTCCATCATGTCCCCCTCACAGACCATGGATTCAGACTTCTTGGACAATGAACCCGATCCCGCCTCCACATGTCGGAGTAGATTGCTGACCCATTCTTCCTCTTCGCCCAACAAATACACCTTTGAGAGACCGATAGATTGTAACAAGGACTCTCATGCCCACCGAGTGCCCCTGCTCCTGCCTGGGGGCGGGGCTGGGAGAGCCTGGCCCCGGGAATCCCCGGGCGCCTCCACTCCTGCCCATGGAGCAGCCACCCCGCGGGGGCTGCAGCCCCCCCCCCCACCTGGGCAGTGGAGCCTGGGGGTTCCATGGCCCCCCAAGCCCCAGAGAGCAAGCAGTTTGGGGCACCCCCAGGCTCTTTACAAGCTCCCCCCCTGCTGGTGGCAACATGGCCTGCAAGGGGCCATGTTGCCACACCTCCCAGGGTGCCCTTCCCCTAACTTGAAATAGCAAGTCCACTGTGTGGGCATGCTATTTCGATTTCCCCTTCGAATTGTTTTTTTGGTTATTTCGAATTAAGTTGTTTCGAAATAAGGGCTTTATTTCTAAATGACTTGTTTCGAAATAACTTATTTCAAAACAATGCCCTGCGTGTGGACATAGCCAAGGAGAATAAAGTTCCACATGGTTTCCCTATCTCAAATCCTTCCATCTCTGTCCCCCGGAGATTAGTCCGTGGCCATCGATCTGAAAGATGCATACTTTCTCCTAGCCATAAGGCCCTACCACTGACGGTTACTAAGATTTATGGTGGCAAACGACCACTTTCAGTTCACCTTTCTCCCTTTCGGACTCTCCCTGGCCCCCAGGGTGTTCACGAAGTGCCTAGCGCCAGTCATGGCATACTTGTGCACGTGGGGCATAAGAATTTATCCCTATCTGGTTGATAGTTGGGAAATCAAGGTCTCAAGTAGAGCTCCATGTCAAAGCAGGAGTGAGGCTCTGTGACTATCTGGGCCTCTGTATAAACCAAGAGAAGTCAAAGCTCCACCTGTCCCAAAACAGAGTTCATAGGGGTGCATCTAGATGCCCAAAAGGGGTTAGCATTCCTACCCTGCTCCAGATTTCAGTCCATTTGTGCCATCATTTTGGAGCTGCAACCATCCCTCGTGACCATGGCCCGACGGTGCCTGTAGCTCCTTGGTCACATGGCAGCCTCCACCTCAGTAATATAGATGGTGTGCTTGAGGATGAGACCTTTCCAAATCTGGCTTTCCACAGTGTTCCACGTATGGACGGACTCCCTGGACAAGATACTCTCAGTCCCCCAGGGCATTCTGGGGACACTTCGGGTTTGGAGGGATCCCTGCTTTGCCATGGGGGGGCATTTTTCTTCAGAGACCTCAAGCCCTCAGTGACCTTAATAACAGATGCCTCAGACACAGAGTGGGGGGCCCACATCGCTGGGGGACTCTCCACTCAGGGCCTCTGGTCCCGCACTGACGGGCCTCTTGACATAAACTTGAAGGAACTAAGGGCCATCAGACTAGCCTGCCTGACCTTCCTAGACAAGATCCAGGACAGGATGGTCCAGATCCTCACAGAAAATACCACAGCCGTGTTCTACAGGAATCAGCAAGGGAGGGTCCGTTCTACACCACTTTGTGAGGAGGCATGCAAACTCTGAGAATTGGCTGTATGACACAACATCATCCCAGTGGCCTCCCACCTACCAGGGGTGGACAATCGTCTAGCGGACTCTCTAAGCAGAAAACTGCTAGCGAACCATGAGTGGTCCCTTCATGACAAGGTGTTCTCCCTCCTGGTCGATGAGTGGGGACTCCCCCAGATAGACTTGTTTGCGACACTACAGAATTGCAAGTGCTCCCAGGTCTGCTCCCTCAGGGGCCAGGAGGAGGAGTCCCTCACCGATGCCTTCCTCATCAACTGGTCGGGGCCCCTGATGTATGTCTTCCTGCTGGTTCCCCTGATACAGAGGGTACTCCTGAAAATCAACAGGGATGGAGCGAACATAATACTAATAGCTCCAGGCTGGCTCAGACAGCATGGCCTGGATGCTCTCTGGCTCAGTGAGCAGGAGAGGCTCTGCTCAGACAGTGTTAAGGAGGTCCTGGTTGGTAGCAGAAGACCATCAACCAGGTTCACGTACACAGCCAAATGGAAGCAATTGTCCATTTGGGCTCGGGACAAGGGTGTAGACCCTATATGAGCCTCGATTCACCTTATCCTCGACTATTTGCTGGACCTAAGGGAAGGAGGCCTTTCTCCTTCTTCATTGAGAGTCCATTTAGCGTCAATCTCTGCTCTCCACAAGAGTGTGGACGGGCAATTAGTATTCTCCCATCCCACCTCCGTCAGATTCCTAAAAGGGGTGGAGAGACTTTTTCCCCAACCTTGGGACCTGAATTCATCCTCTGGGCAATGACAGAGCCACCCTCCTGGTCTTGTCCTAGAAGGTGGCCTTCTTAGTAGCAATCACCTCTGCTAGAAGGGTTTTGGAGTTGAAAGCCCTCTCCTCAGAACCCCCATACATGAGGTTCTACCCGGATAAAGTGGTTTTGTGTCACCACCCATCCTTCCTCCCTAAGGTGGCCACCCCTTTCCACCTTAACCAGGACATTTTCTTGCCAGTTTTTCACCCAGAATCCCAGGTTACACAGAACCAGAGGAAGTGGCATACACTGGACATGAGGAGAGCTCTCCTAACCTACATCGAGCACACCCAACCGTTCCTCAAGACCCCCCAGCTGTTTGTGGCGGTCACCAAATGTAAGAGAGGTTTACCAGTATCCTCTCAGTGCATCTCTAAATGGATTGTGAACTGTATCAAGGACTGTCATGGAAGGTCGAAAATGCCTCTTCCTGAAACTGTTAGAGTCTACTCTACCAGGGCTCAAGCGTCCTCTACAGCCTTCCTTGCCAAGGTCCCAATCCAAGAGATCTGCAGGGCCGCTACGTGGTCATCGATTCATACATTCACGACACACTACGCCATCACCCAGCAGGCTAGAGATGCTGCTGCTCTGGGCAGAGCTGTACTCAATGTGGGTAGACTGCAACTTCTCCCACCATCCTTAGGTACAGCTAGCAGTCACCTGTAACTGAATGGTGTGAGCAGCGCTTGAAGGAGAACGGTGAGTTACTTACCAGTAACTGTCCTTCTTTGAGATGGGCTGCTCACATACATTCAGGCCCCTCCCACCGTCCCCGCTAACGGAGTTGGCGAAGGTATAGGGGACTGGAAGTGTGACAGTCACCTATATAGCCACGGTCACGGCATAGAGGGGGTGTTGGCCACGTGCCGTGACCTGACAGGCTAAGGCTGAAGACTTTCTGAGCTACCGTGCACTGCAGCACATAGACACCTGTAACTGAATGTATGCGAGCAGCCCATCTCAAAGAAGGATGGTTACTGGTAAGTAACCCACCATTTTGTTATGCATGAGAGATGTACCTAGCCTAGTGCGGGCATTCTCTTCTCTCAAACTGCCCCAGTTTTAGGGTCAGGCAGAGTCTGTCCCTTGTGGCAGCAAGCACATCTCCCTGTTTTGTATGGTGCTGAATGCCCTGCTTATGATGAGCAACTGTTAATTGGAAAATCACTTAAGTTAATGCAAGGTCCCTCTGGTCACTTTCAGGGACTCTTCTAAATTTCCAGGTATATTTGTTTAAGCTAAAGGTACTTACCCTGAAAATAATGGGTAGCTCTGAGTTGCTGGAGATGGTGAATGATCCTCCTGAATACACAATCTGGTATCAATGATGAGACAGCCTGTGAAGTGGGAAGAAAATGTGGCTAGAGCACCCTGCATGGCCCATAAAAATCACAACCACTCCTCATTCTAAACTGGGAAATTCCAGGGGAGAGAGCCTGCCACGAAAATTGGCTCTGCACTGCAGACTTACTGCTTTCAGGTCTGATTGTCAGAAGTCCTGAGCAGCTACAACCCCAGTTAAAGACAATGGGGTTTGAGGGCATGTAGTCCTCAAAGCACTTTCCTACTCACAAGGGGAACCTCACAGAAGGGGGCAAGAAGAGGAAGCTGAAACACTGCAACTTGTGGTTGGAGCCAATGCACATCAGATTGTGACTTCTGTACTTGGCCTTGGGGTGTTTCCTTCCATATTTGTCATTTCTTCCTTGTAGGTGGGGGTCAGGGATGGAATCTAGTAAAACACACTGACAATTGGTTGGTATTAAAACGTCTCCTGTACTTAGGCAGTAACCTATCAGCATAGGATTCACTGTAGGAGCATACACTGTGTATTTTAGTGTAAGTAGCGTAGCAGTCAGTATTCCTTTGTGGATTAGAGTTTATTTCCTAAAGTTTTTTGTTTCCAAAAACATGAATCTTTCCCGTAAAGCAGTCTAGCTACCTGAGAACAGAAGACAAACAAACACTTTCAAGGCGCAAGCTGTTTTTCAGGCGGTGTTTTACTCATGACACCCCACCTTCATTGACACCCCACCTTTGTGACTTGTTCTAAGTAATCCAGGTAAAAAGTTGGTTAATTTCAAAGCAGCAGAAGAGATGGCTGGTTCATAACGTGTAAGCACACATGCACGCACATATGGCCTGACTCCACCCAAGAGCTTTGGCTTCAACTGAGACAAGCTAGGAAATGTGAAGTTGTCTCACTTTTTTTTTTTTATTTCAGTGAAGTTTCATTGAAGTATCTGAAAGTACAGTTTGGCCCTTTTTTGTAATTTGCCCGAGTTAAAGATAAATGACAAACTATTGGAAAGAAGGCTGCAATCTCCACTTTTTTGCTTGTTTGTTTGTTTTTTGTTTAGATAGGGTAAACCACTTACGGTTTTTATGGAAATACTTTTCCTGGTGGCTCTTACAGGTGTTGGTTCCAGGTGTGTATATTTATTGCGTAGGCATCTGCTATGTGTAGTTGCTTCTAAAAGAAGCAGAAAGACTAGTGATCAGTGAGCCTCAGTCAATTGTTAGGTTTATTTTGCATATATTAGCTCCCCTATGTGCTGATGCTGAGGTCACCTTCCTAATCTTTTGAGGTCTCATTCTCATTTTTGGATGTTGGCAAAGGACCTAACAAACATTCTTCCTTGTAAGATTCCATGGTCTTCTCCATGCCCTCCCACTACTGACCCACAATACCCTGATCTTGGAGATGTCCCTGAGACCCTTAAGCTCACAGCTACAAATTTGTTTGTACTTCAGAATTTTATAACTAATTTACAAGCCCTTCAGTATAGGTAGATATGAAGGAAATTATACATAATCAAAGAACGGGTCTGAATTGTGTAATAATGTTGGGCTCATGTTATTGTTATGTATGGAAGAATCACTGAACACTGAGCTGGATATGCTTAAGAAAATGCCTAACTTTTATTAAACAGAGACATTTTAAGGAGTAACAGAAATCAAAACCAGCAATCACACTCTCTCTCAGAAATTGACCTTCTGCAGAACTGTTGTCCAAAGCTCTCAAGTTTCTCTCTTCACCATGTTTATCTTCAATAGATTTTTTTAAGACACGGGGGCAAGTTAGAACATTATTTTCAACAGTGTATCACCTTTTTCACCTTTTTGCCTTTCCTAGACCCTTTTAATCAGTAAGAACACAGGAACCTCACTGTATGCTGTATTAGATGGATGTGTGCCGTGTACGCATTGCTTCCTGAGTAGAAATAAACAAAAAGCAGAAATAAAATTTCAGCTTTATCAAGAGCCAAATTTCAAAGTATGGTCACAACAGGTATAACTAGTTCAATGAGTAGATAGGCAGGTGCAAATTTATTGTTCCTGATTTGAGCCCATATATGGGTCTTGAATTTTATGCCTGCAGATGTGTTTTTCCAGGTAGTCAATGATAAAAAATTTGGCCCAGAATAGATATTTAGAAGGCTTCATCCTGGCTACAGCCCTTCTTGCAATAATTGAGGTCAACTGGATTGCTGTTGCTAACAATCTCAGACTGGTGTTTCTGGGCTGGAAATAGAGTGCAGTGGAAGTAACTTTGGAAATTGTTTGCCTTTCTAGTCCATTACTCAGAACTTACTGACATCTATGGAATAGCTGCAAGGCCCAGGATCTACCTTTCAGGCCTTTGCCTCAGAAAGTAGGCCAAAGTATATTATGATTTTTGTTGACTTTGGGGGGGGGGGGGATCTGTTTCTTCTGATATGGCTCAGGGTATTGGCCTACACCATCATTTAAAAAAACCCCACACCCTCTGATGTTGAGTCCCTCATTTTTTGTGTGTCTTTGTTGAGGCACATACTGCTTGATTTTCAGAAAGGTTGCACCACAACTCTCATTATTCAACACCTTGGAAAAAATTAGGCCCTTGGTGGCTCAAAGAGACCCTCTAATAATGAAGTTGCCCAATCTCATGGGATGCTTGAAAATGTGAGTCAATTTTTTTCTTAAATATATTCAGGGGCAAACAATGTAGCTTTTATAAATTAAATGAGAAAGTATTATAGTAGCTCCATTGACTTCTAATTCAAAGAAGCAAAAGTGTTATTAAACAATGATGTCAGATTAAACAATGATGTCATTTTTGGTGTTATAAAATTTAGGCCATTCCCATTAAAAAGGAAGTGCCCATGTGAATGAAAAGTGTAATGCAAACCTTTCATTTTAACCTGGTATTTTACACGTTTGGTGAAAAGAGTTGGGAAATACACTGTAAGGCCACCCTACACAATGGCCATGTACTGACACTATGAAAACTGTCAGTTGTTGAAACTTAAATAGTGTCTTCTAGAAATGATGGTTTGAAACATTTTATTCTGGAGAAATGTTTTTGGCAACACACCTGAATTTCATAACTACTTTTTTCTTTCTTTTTTTGATAGAAATGGGGGTGGGGGGGGAGGAGAGACACTGCCCATGACTCCAGGAGGTGCAGTCCAGGGGGAGAGAGTGCAAATGTGGTTTTAAGCAGCATTTTTTAAAATCCTGTCTTTGATTAGAGCAGCACCCAAGTTGCCATAACTTTCAGTAGACCTCTGATGGCTTCTCTACAATTATAGGCTGCTCTATAGTTTGAAGCAATACAGACTGCATAGTTGTGTGTTCAATGTAGAATCCCCCTCTTGCCGCTGGATCAACCCTGACATACAGGCTAGGGGTTCTTGTGACACACTTCCAGCTGTAGAACCCCACATGTTGAGCGGTTGGGGAACACAATCAATCTCTTTGTCTCCAAGTAAAGAGCTGCCAACAGGTTAGCCTGTAGTAGGTTCTTTCTTTTCATAGACTCCGTGATACAAAATACTTTGGGTCAAATCTGATAGCAGTTCTTTGCTGGTGACACTCCTATTAACTTCAATGGAAATTTCATCTGAGTAACAACAGCTACAGGATTTGGCCCTGTGTTTATAAACCACATCTGGACTCCAAAATAGTTTTCCAAGGAAAGTGGCACTGAAGCCCCATTACTAGATTTAAGCCTAGACAAAACCCCAGGGTTTGTTCTATAGCAGGCAGGGCTGTCCCTGGGGTTGGGTCCCAGGGCTAATCAGCCTGTGCAGGGCCCCATTCCCCCTACTGCTGGGAGGCTGGGGTGGGCCAGCCCCGAGGCTGGGCTCTGCTGCCCCACCCCTGGACCGGCTGCTCCGCCTCCACGGGCGGGGTGGGCCAGTCCAGAAGCCAAGCCCCACTCTCCTGCCCCTCCCCTGCTTGCCACAGAAAGCAGTGGGGTGGGGGCGGAACAGCATGACAGTGGGGGGGGCAGTGGCACGAGCCCCATGCGCCCACTCACCCCCTCTGAAGGACAGCCCCGATAGTAGGGAATACTTGCAGTCAGCAAGATGAGCTGAATGATCGAATGGTCCTTTTCCATTTCCAAGTCTAATGACTTTTGTTCTATCTATCTGTCTGTCTATCTATCTATCCATCCATCCATCCAGGGCCGGCGCTATGCAGTAAGCAGCCCCTGCGTTGCAGGGGGGCGCCGGCATTTTGAGGGGCGTCAAAAGGGGACAGCACTGTGGCGCTCCCCTGATGACATCACTCATCTGCACCGGCATCACTCTGCTGCGGGGAGGTGCCACGAGCCCCAGCGCCGGCCCTGTATCTATCTATCTATCAATCACCCTACAGGGTCTCCATGAGATGTGTGCAATAATGTTCTTTAAAGTTTTCACTTGAAAAATTCAGTACCATATAGTTCCTAGACAATTGCAGCCAACCACTGGACTACTAATTAAATATCAACATTGCAGTATATTGTTATAGAAACACACACAAAATGGTCAGGTTTTTGTGGCAGCACTTTGCATTGCAGCACAAGAGGAAAGAGGTTCCAGAGTAGCATTTGTGTCTTTTACTCCTTGAGATAGCATTGCTTGGTTACTTTGTTATAGAAATGAGAATTTTGGGCTCTAGATTGATGTTAGCATCTCCTGCAGAAAGATGGCTGCCACAGTGCTCGCCATGTCCCTCATCCTGGCAGGAAGATGGGGTTATATGGGGATCTCGTGGGTGGCAGGCATTCAGATTGATGCATGAAAAAAGGAATTGTGGTAGGTCCCAGAATGAAGACAAAAGAAGGTCCTCAAATTGGATCCTAATCTGACTGGCATATAACTTGGATCAGGCCTAGCTGTACGGCTGGCTTCACGAACTAAAAGATTTCCAAATGCCAAGGTGGAGATATTGTGTCATGAATTGCCTCCTTTTCTGTTTTCATTGCTCTAAGGGGAAATCATGTAGTGTCTTTCCATCCCTCTGATCCCACTGCCAGGAGAGCCAGAGTATGCCGCCAGTGGCTTTCCCCTTTGTTCATACACTTGTTGTCTTAGTGGATGCAAATCTGTGCAGCACCTCATGCAGTTACTTATATTGTGTGTATGTAAGGCTGGCCCTGCATCATCTCCCTCAGGTCTGTTACGTCCTGTTACCATCAAGCATACTGATTTTGTTTGAGAAAGAGACTGCCTTTCTTTGTATTTTATCACCCAGACGCAGAGCAGGGGCAACTAAATATAGCTAACAGGTGATACTGTATCCGTCATATTTTAATGAGTACAAGGCTTGGGACTCTCTGCCACTGATAGCTTCAACTCATCTGCAGTAAATAACAAATCACTTTCTTGTGTGGTACTGGCTTCTGCTTCAGAATTCGGGAATGTGAAACATTGCCCAATTCAGAGCGAACATTAAGGGAAACGAGGGAGTACTTAGGGAAACTAAGTGTTAAACAGAACCATCCGTCTGAGGTGGAGCACTTGAGAGCTGGGTATTTGGTATCTCAATCATGCCTGGTTTATGGCTAGCAATCCTTGAATTTGTGTGACAGCAGCCCAATGCCTTTCAGCAGATTACATCATAAATAACCCAAGCATGAAGTGGTCAGAGAAACTAGATGAGCAAAAGCAAAAGATATGTAGAAACAAATGTGGGGTGGCATAGTTTGATATTTTTAAAAAAAAATCATTTAAGAGAGGAGAAAATGCTGGAAACAGGTCATGGAGTTTTACTCAAACAGGCACATTCCTGTGATTTTACTCCTACAATCTCTCCAGGTCAGACTTTTTCTCATTTCCGTTTAAAGAAAGAAGGGAGGGGGGAATAAAAAAGAACCCACACAGAAATCAATCCATCAAATGTCATTACAGATTTATTAAGCCTGATGTACAAAGACTTTTAACAGTAACATCTTCAGAAAGCATAAAAAGAGCACTTCTGTTCAGTCTTGTGCTTTGAAAAATCTAAATATATTTTTATCATATAAATAATTCTTTTCATGTTTTAAGTGCATCTGTTTTTTTCCCCCTTTTCAAATTTCCATTTTACAATTGGCCAAAACTGAAGTCTGCATTGACTGAAATGAAGCCATTTGCAAAGCTAATGATGTTGTGAAGCGTGTCTATGGTGAACCATATCAGCTAGATTTCAGAAAGGTAGTTCAATGAGTGCAGCATTAAAATGAGGGACAGCCTCCAGCAAAATCATAATTGAACACACCCAAGTCCTTAATGTCTGTAGTTCAGTTTCCTGATGCAAATTACGATAATGTTTCAGATGTGAACAGTTGCTTTCCGATAACTGCAGTGAGAAAGAGACATTTTCTGCCACAAAGGAAAGAATTACCATGTTTAAAAATGTAAATAATATATGTATAGAAACCTTTTTTATGGAAATGAGGCATTCAGGATTATATGAACAGTTTCAGATTTTTTTCCTTTTAAACACAACGGCTAAAGATGCATCATCTATTATTTGGGACTTTAATTACAGTTTTAAAATGGGAGTGATTTTATTTGCAGTGGTAAAAATTATAGAGCAAAAAATCATTGTTGAGAGATTTCAATGCTGCAAAATCATACGCAGAAATACATCTTAAGTGCACCAGTACACAGCCATCCTTCTGTAAATCTGATAAGGCCTTAGATAAACAGGTTTGACCTGATTTAAATTTAATGAGCTACACAGACCTGATTGTTAATAATTGGATTTGGAGACACCAAAACAATAAAAGCAGTAATCTCCTCTAGTATAAATTATATGAATTTATTTAGCAATCAACCAAAGAAAAAATGCCATTAACATTTTCCGTTTATTTAGTTTAAGTTACCGAGAATCAGCAAATAATTTGAAGCTCAATTGCCACCTAAGAGAACCTTGGATTTGAGTAAGACAGAGAAATATTGGGAAGACGGATCTGTGATGAATCTTTTTGACCGCTAGGTGGTACAATCCTCCTAAGAGAAAGGATTTCTTTTTATTTTATTCATTTTTTCATCGTAAAGACCATTCATAATCATCAAAACCAAGTGAAACATGGTTTTGATTAAAACAGCCTGTTGGCTCAATAATCTTAGTAATTTTAAAAACATCCTTAATGTGGAAGAAGAACACTGGAATGTCACAAATGGCCTTGGGGCCCATTAAAACAGCAACAAAATAAATAAGGAGGAGAAATGAGAGGTCATGAAAACAAAATTAAGCTAATGTTTCAAATTTTGACAAACATGAATTGTTCCTCTAAGAAGACATTTTTTAAAACAAAAAATTTCAGGCACTATTAGATACAATACAAAAAGAATATCTGTACACATATAGATTCAGGCATGCTTTAAAAGCAAAATTTGGACTTATCTCTTTTTTACCTTCTCTGTGGCCCACAATCAGGCAGGTGTCATGCAAACACAGGCTTGCTTCCCATAGTTCCTCTGTCAAGTGAACTCTATTTCCTTCATAAACCATAAAAAGATGACGACCAAAGAAAATAAAAAAATTACAAGCATATTTTGGATTAAAAAAATCATCCCCTGGAATGGCCCAGTTTTATAGGAAACAGAAACAAGCAAATCTAACAAAATCTGTGTTCATAACATGGCAATATAGTTAATATATACAAATATGTACAGTATAAAAATGCATCAAAGGCTTAACTTCCCATCCAACCCAAGCTGCAGCGCACAATGAAAAGCAGCTTGATGTGCCCCCTTCCCTCCCCCTGCCCTAAGTATACAGGCAATATATTCTGTACAGCATGCACTTGTTATAAAATGAGTGCATAAGCACCGAAACATTCTACAGATAAAGTCACTGATTTCTCTTTTAAAGGAGTCCTGTTTGCTCTGTTAATATAAAAAAGCATTTACTTTTCTTTTTGCGCTTTGTAATATATACATTGTTTGTCATCTGACCAAAGAGACATGAGCTTTTGACAATGCATTTTATTTTTGAAACAAAATTCTAAACCTAACTTCTCTGGTCACGAATGTCCTGAAGATGCTGCCAGTACCAAACTTACTATATACCACAAGCATTTGTTCTGAGCAAGAAATAGCTGACTGTCAAATTTACTGGTGTGGCCGACTATGCTCCATTATTTAAATAGGGATGGATATTTATGATTCATGCTGACATAGTCAAGACACTAGAAAAAAAACAAAGGAAGGGATTAATAAGTGATGGCTATGCACTAGACAAAAAGGTGTACTGCACCAGAGATATGTGACAGTTAAGTACCCTGAGCCAAATAAAAACTGTTTAGCTTGTCAACTTTTGCAACCTGTATTGCACATTCCAGCCTTTGCTGCATTATAAAACCAAAATACTGCATTGTACACCCTGAAGATTCCTGCTGTTTTTGCTTGGTGCAAATAGTGCACAGCTGTTACTTCAGCCATGGTTGCATGCTTTTATATTATATATATGCATATTGTACGTATATGCATCTATATTTAGTTCTCTCTCTCCATCTACATACCTATCTATATCTATCTGCTTATATCTACATAGATATAGAGAGATTTGTATTCCTGAATGTTACATGGACCATTTAGTAAGCGAAAACATTATCATACAAATCTTTCACATTTGAGACATAATTGCATGGCTGTTTAAGTTTTGTAAATACAACTCTTCACGTGGGGCAGAGACCCAACTGTGGATTTGTATTTCAGGATTATCCAGTCACCACATTGCAATAGATTTGTATTTTTTCAAGATTCTTTGTTTCTAAAAGCAAAACAGTGGTCATTTTCCTGCCATCTCATCTGGAATGTTTAATGGAAGATCTTATTATCTATACTAACAAAAAAGACGGGGAGGTCGGATAGGCCTGCCCAGTTAGAACTCAAGTAGAAACAAAGTGTGAGCTGCTAGGAGTAGTATTCATCTGTGTTCTCCAACCGGTGCTTTTTACAAAGGCTTGAAGACGTTTCACCAGCTGAGAATGAAGATGAACTGGAAATTAGAGGCTAGTATTCTGCAGTAAATCCAAGGGAACAGATACTTCACTTTTTAAAACACTCTTGGAAGAAAATATTGGACTGACACTTGGTATAAAAAGCAAACACTTTACCTTATGTCTTGTCTATACTTAAAAGTTTACCAGCATAATTAAAACAGCAAAAAACAAAACAAACCTTATTGTAGATACAATTATACCAGTATAAAAGTACTTTATACCAAAATAGTTTATTCCACTTAAGTGAAGCCAAAAAGCTGCACTGGTATAAATATTTTTATCCTACAGTATTTACTGGTATGTCATGAAAAAAAATCTTATTCATAAGTGACGTAGCTATGCCAGTAACACTTTTTAAGTGTACTTTTTAAGTATAACCAAGCCTTAGATACCATCCGCCAAGGGCTGGGAACTGCATTTGCTGAAGCTGTTTTAAACAATGTTTAACATGTTAAAAAAAGAAGTGTGGAAACAGTGGAGCTATGTCCTGATTTTATGGCCTTGTAAGTCTAGTGCAACTATTGACTTCAAAGGAGTTACTCTGAATTTCTACTAATGCAAATGAATCAGAATCTGCCCCACAATTTTAAAAGTTGGTTGAAATATGGTTAGGTCTTTTCTACTATGGTTGGCTGAAGTTGGCAAACCAAATCATACAGAGCTAGTCCTAAATAAGATTTGAAACTAGGCTCCCAGCTCAATGGACATGGGGCCTATCCCTTGGATTTTATTGCTGTCACACATTAATTTACACAGATGTTTTGATTGTACTTATTTGGATTGATCTTTATTTCAAACAGCAACAAAAACCAACCAACAAGGTAAACAAAACAGGCTAAAGACTTCATTCCCCACTGAAGAGGATTACAATAAGGACAAAATCCTAAACTGAGTGTGCACGAATGAGATCAAATGTTACAGGAAATAAAAATATATCCAGAAGGGTTTATTGCTGGAGTTACTCTTTTAAAGGCCTGATCCAATGCCCATCAAAAATGAGCAGAAAGACTCCTACTGACTCAAAGTGATGTTGGCTCAGGCCCTTGGTTTGATGGAATGTAAACTGAATTCTACCTTAAAGTGTATGTCTTTTCATTGTTTGGATACTTCACGAGTCTCAAAATCCAGCAATTTCACTCTCTCTTTCTCTCTACAAAACAAACAAGGACCCAAGACAAATACGTGCCTGAGTTTACACTTTTTAGTTTCTGGCTAAAATATTTTAGTGACATTATTGAGGAACTATGAGCTCTGCAGAAAAAATTTAACATGTTAGTTTCTTGCTGTACTTTTTCAAGAGGGAATAATTAGCCTTTGCTTTAAAAATTGACTATTGCAAATGATGAACAAAATTCTGACAGAAAAAGGTATTTATCAGGACAGCTATGCCAACTGAGACAGAACCTTACTATGGCTTTTTTTAACCCCCCCCCCCAAGAGAAACCAGTCTACAGGTTCTTTGCAATAGGAAGTATATAGGAGAGAGGGCAGAGGTCCCAGGGTACATGTTTATGTGAGTGCATAGCTTCACATGGCCTCCAAGGAGCAGGCATATGCGAGGTTACATGTAGGCCATTGCAAATGTATGGCTACACGCAAGTTGCACTTTTTCCAACATACCAATATACCTGTTTAGGATGTGGTTATGTCAATTTCCCTTCAGTGACTGATAGCCTTTAAACCTTCTTGTAATTGTGTTGTATTGATTTGGAATCTGTGATTAATATTGTCTTTACAGAGGGAGTTTTAAATATAAATTGTATCATTCATCTTTTTGTGAAGGCAAAAGACAAATGCTACCAAGATCTATTTATATTGGGTACAGTGAGGTTTGCAGTAGGAGGCAGGCTGGCATGTGGAGTGGGTCACTCTTCATCCCAGCCTTTCTCCATGCAGCGAGGTAGGGCTGCATCTTGAGCTGCTTGACAAATTTTGACAAAAGTGGTACTGACAACTCTCTTTCCCCAGCTTTGTTGTCTCATCAAGTTTAATTGCAACATAACATGCCAGGTGGTGCTCCTGAGCCGACTGCACAGGAGGTGCTCAGCACCAGGAAGAATTGGAGCTTCAGTAACCAACAACAAGTGAGCACAATGTAAGCCATATCCTCTCAGAGCTGGGCCCAGCAATCACTTATGTACTGCTTTATCCCCTAGGTCTTCATAGGGGTTTTTCTTCAGTCACATGAAGCTTTCTAGACCTCAGCCTGTTTTTTTCCAAAGCCCCTCTCACCACTCTTCTAAGCCTTATTTCTTGATGAAAATTCCCCCCCTCCAAATTAGGAAATGAACCTTTGGTATAAATGACTTAGTTTATGGGTGTGTTCACACAGCAGTCTTATTTCGAAACAACAGAGGTTGTTTCGAAATAAGAAAGGCCATGTTCACACGACGCACCGTTGTTTTGAAATAACTTAAACCCCATGTGGGGACGAAACAACGTTGTTTCAAAACAATGGTGACTTGTTTCGAAATAACTGTTGTCTGAACATGCTATTTCGCTTTGAGCTTTTTTCCTTAATTCGAATTAACAAACTGTTAATTCGAATTAACTTATTTCGAGATAAGGTGTTATTTCGATACAAGTTGTTTCAAAACAACTTGTATCAAAATAACCCCCTGTGTGTGAACGTAGCCTATATGTCAATAAATAGTCTGTTTATTATTATAGTTTATTAACAATGATGGGGGCGGAAGGGAACACTAGAAAATAATTCTTGTCTTACAAATGTATGAGTTGATCCAATCACTTGTAAACACTCCTTTGGACCTCACCCCTTTCTGTGTTAATATCTAATTATTGATTGTTTTTAAAATGACTTCTTCTATCCTCCATGATCGCTAAAGGAGCCAGTGAGGTCAGGCTTGTAAATATTTTTACAAGTAGGTAATAAAAATCCTTATGAAGTCACACTGACAAGTAATTACTGGCTATGTCTGCTAGGTGATTTTTGAAGTTTTTTTTTAATAAAACTGTAATTGAACTAACGCCACCCACTTTTTAAAGCTAAATATCCTCCGCTTCCCTCCTCCCCCAGGTGCCCAGAAAATTAGGCCCTTATTCCCAAAAGTGCCAGGCACTTTCAATTCCCATATTCTAGACTCTAAGCAGTTGCTAATTCCACACAGACCTGTAAAAAGCATGTTTTAGAAGGGGAAATGGCTTATTTAGCCATGCACAGTGGCAGAAAAGGAACTATGATTTCTGAATAAATCTTGCAAAGCCATACAGAAGGGTAACAATTCTTAGTGCTTTCTTGCAGTGCAAGAGCATAAGCTGCTTGGCGATGTGGTGTATCAATATGCCACTTGTTAATAAACAGAGACGTGAATCATAAATATTCGGCTGTTTGATCACCAGGTTTTTTAATTAATGTTTTGATGATCTCCAATAAGAATAAAAGTCAGAACGATAGATATTGAGTAGATGCGACACAGAAAAGATGCAATGATTTTCTGTGTTACCTGATTTATATGACAGATAAACTATCAACTCATTCTGCTTCAGACACACACACACACAGAGATAGAGATCGAGAGAGAAAGAGAAATGAACATTTTCTTTTTTTATATATCTTATTGTAAAAAAAGTCACTTAATTCAAAAGTGTATAAAAAATGTTCCCAAAGGACAGTGATGCCGGCAAAATAATCACGGTTCAGCATAAAGGTTTGTGGTCAGATTCTAAATGAAGTAGCTGTTCCAGCACTTGACTATTCAATATCTAGTTTTCTTGAATAAATCAGGCTCTATTCTCTAGGCTGATGTTATTTACTTTGGGATCTTTGGGCCAGGTCTTGTTTCTGTGAAAACTGGCTCAGGTCAGTTACAGTCAGGGTTGTGATGCAGATTTAACTTAGCCAAGACTCAGACCTAGCCCTGTGACACCATCAAGATGGTGTAAATTTACACTGAGGAATGATTGTGCTAATCTTCCAAACTCTACTCTTCCCCTGCCCCTGCCTCCACAGGCATTTAAAAATCTTTTCATACACACAGAAATCTGTTACTGACCAAATAAATAAATTAAATAAATAAAACAGAGTGTGAACCCTGTAAAAAAAGAGAACACAGAGCAAGTGGTGACTTTTCATCTCTATTAGCACTCATTGGTCCCAACATGATTGTGTGTCAGCATAATTCATATCAGAGTGCATGTTATATTACCCAATAGATAGAAATGCCTCATTTTACATGTACCTCCGCTGAAGGCGAAGGTCTGATTGAGGGAAGGAGGGTAGGCAAGGCATAACAGATTGCAGAGGCAGAGTTTCCTCCTCAAGAAATGTGCCCATATCATCATGGTTAATCTCAATAGCAGGGTATCAGGATCTGGTCTGTGAATAAATAGGGCTTTCCAGCCTATGGGGCTTTATTCCCAATTCATCACCTCATAACCACTGACTTGATTGGAATGGAGTGGGGCTTAGTTCCTCAGTGCTTTACAGAATCTGGCCCATTGTGTTAAAACAAAACAAAACAAAACAGCAAAATGTTGCATATAGAGCACCTGCTTTCATTGACATCAATGATAAACTGACCACTGGCTTCAATGACAGGCAGGATTGTCCCTATCTGAAGTCAATGCTTTTGCAAATTGAGTACAGTAGGAATAGGATTGGGCCTCTTGTACTTGCTAATACATTTCGTGTCACAAAATGAATGATTTTCTGTATTCATTCATTTCTGTATTAAAAAAGAGAAAACTTCTCATGCTGGAAATATCCACATTTCCCCAAAATGGAATTTGACAGTAGTGCTGGACTCACCCCCCCCCCTTCATGCCCGCATTACGTAATTTCATTTTATACCCTTGATAAGGACTGTGAAATTTAACAGCTTCAGAGGAACCCAATGCTAATGCATTGATTTTGCTTTAATAGAATTTCGTTGTCAATGGACAGTGCTTGGCACAATGCATGCTTCAGCCTTAACCCATGTGAAGTCTCTGTTCATTTCCAGTTGAGTTCCGTTCATTTCCAGTTGAATAGGTTAAGCAAAGACAGACCTCACTGTTCTCAATTCACTTTATGATCCTCCCATCATAAAAAATAATATCAGCACCTTGCTTTTCATGTCAGAACTACATTTGAGCTGCTATTCCCTATGCCCATGAGTAAATCCCGTAAAAGCCGCCCCGTTGTACTGTCGCTGTTTTTCCTTGTGGATGATTGATTGATGGATGAGTGCTGACACTTCAATGAAGCTATTTCGACTGCCATCTCAATCCGATGATGTGAGGGGTATATTTTCTGTCCATGCCTCATTACTTCAGAATGACATTCCTGGAACTTCATTTACTTTTTCCCTCCTTCCCTCAAGCGCCATATTTTTTCCCATCTAGGTTATGCATGCCATAAAAAAAGCAATTTGCTATTATATGTGGCATAAGGGCAACACTTTTCCTAGGAGGTAAATAAGAAGGCTCTCCCCCGCCCCTTTTGTTCAGTTTAGGGACCATGTCAAAATTTCCCAAACAATTCCAACATAGCTCCTCCTGCATGGGAAATAAGTGATATAATAAATATATTTGGATTCATTCTGCCATCACTGAATTTATTTTATTTTATTTATTTTATCCTTGATCATCTAAATAAAATAACTAAAAATAAAGCCTCAAACCCTCTTGCATTTGAAAAAGATCCACATCTCAATTTTGTGTTTGGCATACTTTAAATGTTTCTTCTGTTACTGAGTAGCAGTTTACATCTTGATCCAGACTTATTTGTCTTTTGAGAATAAGGAAATTCATTCTTTAAATGCAGTGATGAATTTGTCTATTATAGGTTGCTTTAGTTGTACAGCAAATGTTCAGCTAGAGTAAACAGAGCTGCGCCTGGATGAGCTTGATTTTCCATACAGTGCACTAGGTAATGTGAGGTTTGTAATATTAAAACATCCTGGAAGCTTTTCTGAGTTGACTTAGAACCCTATTTTAATCTGTGTAATACAGTATTCCCGTTAATAATGTATAATTAAGACATCCGTTAAAAATCCATAACGTTAATTTAATGGAGAAAATCTAATACAGTTCTATTGGAATTTTTACGTTAAATTAACTTTAACGGGCTTTTAATGGATGTCTTAATTAGATCTCATTATTATCATGAATATTCCACAAATTAAAATTGGGACCTCAAAGTTTTAATGAAAAAAGTTACAGGAACAAATTTTAAATTGCACCCCCCCCCATGGGTTTCAGTTGATTTTAAAAGAAATCTGTGTCTTATGTATACATAGACAAACCCATTAGGCAGTATGAAGGCCAGATTCTGATCTCATTTTCAACAGCATCAATTCAAAGTAACTTCATTGACAGTAATGGAGATGAATTTGCCATTTTATACATATATGTTCAATAATCCAACAATAGTACTTTTGTTTAAAAATCACTCCATTGCATGTGTCTTGTCATATGCAGTAATGGAGCTTAAATATATATATTTATATCTGAGGAATAAAACAAACTGAAAATAATCCATTTTAAACAAATCTTTGGCAGCAACTTGGTTAAGCATAATTATTTGAACAACTTGCACAGAAGATTAACATTGTTCAGAGTTTTTTTGGCTCAGAATCTGTTTTAACTTAATAATTCTTCTACTTACTGTGATGTATTGATCCCTAGTGCAATGACTGGATTGAGCAACCCAGGTGCAACAGTAATAGCTGCACTGAATAGAAACATTTCCTTTAGACAAACTATCCCGAAGGGGTTATAAATAGGAAACGGACATTACCATGAAAAGTAAAGCTTCCAATCTAACTGCATCTTGTGTAGCACACTTGGACATTAAACTATGAAGAATTATACTTTTTTTTCCCCCCCTGTCAAGTGTTACAAATTGATGAAATAAGTACATCAGTGTTCTCAGTCATTATCTTACTTCAGTGGCACTTTGTTTTAGTGACAGCCAAAAGGGACAGCAGAGACCAGACAGCCCCAGTGCAGTTTATCAATGAAAATCTAATATCGTCCATAAGCACGGGAGTGGAAATCAATACTTCATTACCAAATTGTTAGTGAGGATGAAGAAGAATAGCTGGAGTGTTTTTGGCAGTCTTCTCGGTCCAGGTTGTCAGCAGTTCAATGTCAGGAGTAGAGTGACGGGCTCAGTGCAGAAAGCCTGGGCTGGAGAGGTGGAACTAAGGCATTTGTCCTGGAATCAAAATAATAATAATATGTATACTTAAAACCAGGATATGAGGTTTATATTTTTCTCAATAATTACTCCACTTCAGTTCATATAATATCCCCAAACCATTCATAGGCTCTCAGAAGATAAGAGTGAGACCAATAATAAATAGATAATTCAATCTGTTTCTGGCCTGGGATACTGTAACTCCAGAGAAGTCCAGAGAAGAAGAACAAGAGTGATTAAAGGTCTGGAACACCTGCCTCGTGAAGGAAGATTGAAAGAGCTGGGTTTGTTTAGGGTGGAAAAGAGGACACTGAGAGGGGACATGATAAAGTTTTCAAGTACTTAAAAGGTTTTTACAAGGAGGAGGGAGAAAAATTCTTCTCCTTAAGCACCAGTGATAGGACAAGAAGCAGTGGGCTTAAGTTACAGCAAGGGAGGTTCAGGTTGGACGGTAGAAAAAAATTCCTAACTGTCAGAGTGATTAGCCACTGGAATAAGTTGCCTAGGGAAGTTGTAAAATCTCCATCATTGGACGTCTTTAAGAGCAGGTTAGACAAGCACCTGTCAGGGGTGGTTTCAGGTGGTACTTGGTCCTGCCATGAGTACAGGGGACTGGAGTTGATGACCTCTCATGGTCTCTGCCAGCTCCTATGATTCCATGACGTTCAAATGAAGTGACAGTACTGTAATGGCTTATGCATGTCTGAGTCTGGCCCACTGAGTCCATCACCCTGTGTGCCCCAATCACACATAAGGCTTGCCATTCTCTAGCAAAGAGCCATGCCTATTCAGTATATTATGAAACAAAGGGATGGTCTAAGATCCAGGCTGAACGGATATTTTGGTGCCCAGATTGCCTCTAAACTTGGAGGCCCCCACCATGGTATTTCTGGTCATTCCTGGAAATGATGATCCTTTGCCATAACCATCATCTCCACTACTAAAGCTGTGGCTCACCCATGAAAAATAAATGTTGCCATCCTGCACCTAGTGAACAAGCTAAGTGGCTTATTTTGTGATGTTACTTCTAGAAAGGGATAGAAAGGACTTTTGCCTAACTTTAAGTTGTGGTTTTAAAAGCTGAATTCAAATGTGAGTGCTTTTTGGCTTATGTCCTGATACCACGTGATGGAGAAAAACAACAGGCAAAAACCATAACAATGGAAAAATAAGGAGGGACTTAAGAAGAGTGAAATCCAGTACGGACAGAGGGGGAAAAAAAGAGCAGAGAATCATGTTAATGAAAAAAAAAATACAGAGTACTTAAGGTTCGTGTACTCTGCAGCAAGCGGTATGAATTTATGTCAAACTGTCTCTTAATCTGATTCAGCAGACTGGGAAAGTCAATGGTTGTTTCATTGAAATTAAAAATTATAGGAGATTTTCAGGAAATTCAGTACAAAATTAACTCCAAGCAGCAGAGCAGACAATGTGTTATTTATTTTTATATTCAGTTTGTTTTACACCATCCCTATTTTTCAGTTTACAGAGGGATGCAGAGTTTGACACGGACCATACAGAAATGCAATGGAGAAGCGGGTGGGAGAAAAGCTGGAGATGGCTGCAGTTCAAGACTGTGGGTAAATAAATCTAGCTGGATATTTCCACTAACATGATAGATACCATGGTTAACATTGACATTTTAAAATGTCATCCTTAGATTTCAGAACCAACACCCCTACTGAGATGAAGGGGGTAATTTACACCTTGCAAGGGCTGATCTCTCAGGGTGCCTTCTAACTGGAGGATAGAACGGCCTCACTTGTCATCTACTTCATATTTGTAGAGTTTTCTTTACAAACAGTAGGGCTGGAAACATAATTATTTTAAAAATTGAATCTTAGGGAATGGCTACATTACGAGTGCTACAGCAACACAGGTGTGGTGCTCTGCACAGTGATGAAAGGGGTCTTCCCATGCCTGTAGTAAATCCACAGCCTCAAGGCAATAGCCAGGTCAACAGAAGAATTCTTTCATCAGCGTGGCGGGGTCTACAATGGAGGATGAGGTCAGCTTAACTACATCTCCCAAAGGTCTGAATTTTTCACAATCCTGAGTGATGTCATTAGGTTGACCAAAGTTTTAGGTGTAGACCCGGCCTTAGATTCAGCCGTAAGTACTGTTCCCTCTGAGCTGTGCATGTATATGTGTGCACACAGATCATGAAACCTGCGGACACAACAAAATAAAGCGCGCACAAAAAAATTCAACAGTGCTAATATTAGGGCACACAAAGAAATTTTTCACACACACAAATAAATTTTTTGAGCACACAGCCTATGAAAAATTAGAGGGAACATTGGATGTAAGGAAGAGGTGGATTTTGTGGCAAATTTTATAGAAGCAGGATCACTGAACAGAGTCCCGAGTACATACACTGTACACAGACCACATCAACCCATGCTGACATGACAACCGAGAATGAAATTAATTTGTGACACACCATTTAAAACTTTTGTCAGGGCTGTGTTCAGATCCATAGTGGAGCTGAAGTGGTGGATGCCTACGTACCCCTACTTTCCGAGTAGGTGGTCTCTGGACCGAACCCAAAAACAGGCAAACACGGAGGCCATGCTTCCAGAGAATCCACCTTTGGTTTTATATTGCTTTCCATGCAAACCAGGGCAGGACTTTGGGAATTTTGTCAGTTTTGTCTGAATACCTATGCTGTGCACACACGATGAATAAAGGTAATTGTTTGTTTATTTCAATATCAAGTCTGAGAGAGAAACAATTTTTAGACAGTTTGCAGCAGATTAGAGCATAATAGGCTAATTTTGAAATGGTATTTGTTGGGAAAGCTATGTTGCTGCCCGGGCATTTATTTTAGTGTGGCTCACCTTGCACTATCAAGAAAGGTAAAATATATAACTAATTATGATCTAAAAGTCCATTGGTGATATTCATTATGCTGCTCTTGTAAAGCACCAGATGCAAAGACGTTGACACGCTGCTTCTGCTTAACATTCATTATCAAACCGCCAACAGATGTAAAAAGTTTTATCTATTTTAATGCAGATGTGTCAAGACACAAAATTTCTTCCAGTAAGTGCCTTCCCAATCATAAAGCAAACACCCTCCTCCTAATCAAAATCTCACCGTGAGACTTCTGTGGAGCCTTTCAAAAAGGACTTCTGCAGTGTCTCTGCAATCTGAGACTGGCCAGCCAGCTATTTGTCAACAGCTTAGGTGTGTGTGAGCGTGTGGAGGGATGGCTGGAATCAGAACAGCTCAGCTGTGCACCATAGACATTACATTGTTCCCAGTTCCATGTTCTAGGCACTGGCTGTTCTCTGCCTCTTTGTCACTCCCGCCAAAACTGCATTTCATTTACACCTGACTGGATATGATAGAATGCATTACCTATGCCTTTCACATCAAACTCTTTCCATGGAGATTGGCCCTATGGAAAGAACTATAGGATAGTTACAGAGTAAATCTGTTTACCTTTTTTACATACAGTTTCTGGTCTTTGTTAAAATAGTTTTATCTATGCTTTATTAGCTGGATAATAAAAACAATAATAAATAATGCTTCGTTCTTATAGGACCTGGTCTGCGCCCTGAAGTCCATGGGAGACACTGAGTTTGGCTCAGACTCATAGGGTATGTCCACACGAGTCTTTTATTTCGAAACAACACTGGTTGTTTCGAAACAAAAAACCGAATGTCCACATGACGTTTTCTTATTTCGAAATGACAGGCTTTGTCATTTTGAAATAAGAACCATCATTTTGAAACAGCTTAAACGCCATTCATTTTGAAATGGCTGTTATTTCGAAATGGTTATTTCAAAATAATGCCGTTTGGACATGTTGTTTTGAAATACCACCATTGTTTCAAAACAACTGTTTTGAAACAACATATCCAAACGGCCTTATTTCGAAATAACCATTTCGAAATAACAGCTGTTTCAAAAGCAGGCTTTCCCTTAATTCAAATTAACATTTTCTTAATTTGAATTAATTTATTTCAAAATAAGGACTTTATTTTGAAATAACTCATTTTGAAATAACTTATTTCAAAATAATGATGTATGTGTGGACATAGCCATATATTGCTAAAATGGTTGGATATAACATGCTAAACTGAAGGACTACAGAAAGATACTGCCAGTTGCTATGGGATTACCAAACATGTTATTTCTAAATATGATTTTGACCTACTTTTGTTACATTTTTATAGCAGCAGAAAAGCCACTCCTTAAAGAACCATGTTCATATGTTCATAATCCAGCGAATAAGAAAGAAGATATATGGGTAAATTTTGCTGGATACAAGACTCTTTTGACAACTAATGATAATATTGCAGCCTCTAAATGCTCTATGGTTATCCATAATTATACCTGAAGGTATGTCAGTCTAAATAATATGCTACCTTAAATTATTTATGCTGATTATACAAAACATTTTCACTTTCTAATTTTTGTCCACATATCCATTAAAAGCACACTTACAGGAGGGCATTTAAGAGCACATTTCATAGAATATACCTTGGTTTGCAAAACAGAACTTCTTGTATGATGAAGCAAAGATAGTCAAGCATTAAAAAGAATTGTTAATTCTGGTATTTTCCAGTATTTTACATGTCATTTAGGATATGTTCCAACCCCCAATGAAAGACTCTCAATGATTTTATTGAGATGAGACCAATATAACACTTACTTTTAAGTTACGCTTAGTGCTTCTGATTTACATTACAGACATCACGGAAGTGACTACTTCACAACACCCTGAGCAATGGTATGAGGAGGAGTGACATTTTGGCAATGGATATCAGGGCAATTTACTGCTGTCACAAACTATTTCACAAGATCTTTCATCTCTATGCAAAGCAGACAAATCCTTGGATATTAAATCTTTGTGACAGACGTAGATAAACATGTGTACACGTGCATGCAGGTACACACACACACGCATACACAATGGGAGATGCACTCGGCACTCTTTATTAAAAACAATGTTTACTGCCCATGATACAACTATATCAGAAAAAATGATGAGACAAAGGATGAGAAATTTGTTCTACAGCCCAGAAGATATTGAAGGTCTTCAGTCTGTATGGAAAAGGTGCCATGGACAGCAAACACATGGGGGATCTTGAGTTCTTGTTGATTGGGATTAAGGAAACAGCATTGGGAAGGCACCTGAAGCACACTGAAGTTGCATCCATTTGAAAAGAATCTTTCTAGAAAATAGAGAGCTTTAAGAGGCTGAAGGATGGACAAAAGTCCCAAAGATTTCAATACAAAGATCATTGCAATTACAGATAATGGCCCAGATGCTCAGTTTCAGAAAATCACCATCTTATTGTTAAAGTTATGCTCATTTACACCAGCTAAAGTCTGGCTCATTAACTGCAGGCATAAACAATCTCCTTGAAATGTGTTAGACTGAATATTTTCTCTTCCTTTTTCTGAGCGTCTCTTGTTCTAATTTCTGTGGAAACTTCGCTCATACCTGACAGGCTCTGATCCTGATTCAACAAAGCTCTCATGCTTTAATATTTTACAGAACTGAAGCATTTGTGACCAGACAACACAGGTTTGCAAAAACTACTAAATTCTTTGCGAACATCTAATCAGGGAAAAGCTGGACCAGTCACCTGGGAGTCAAGAAGCTTGGTCCCATGGTGAATGATTTTGGGCAAATCATTTCCATTCTCTTTGCCTCTGTTTTACTTCTTATCCTTTGTCTGACATGCCTGTTTTGCCTGCAAATTTTGGGCAGCTAGAACTGTCTTTTCCTGTGTGTTGTACAATGCCTAGTGCATCACAGTCTTGGGGTGAAAAATTGGCCAATCAATGGAAGTTTTGCCACTGACTTCAAAGAGGCCAAGATTTCACTCCTGATCTCATCTGGAGCCTTTAGCTGTCACTGGACTATAAATGCTAGTTATTAAATAAATAAAAATACACCTGACATCTAACAGGCACAGACAGAGAAATAGCCTGACATTTAACTAGTTCCTCCTAACTACATGTACACAGGAGAGAAATACATACATCTGCAGAAGGATCACAGGCTTGAAAAGAAAATAAAAAGGCAACATAATTTAATTTGTTGTTGGTCCCATAAATAAGTCTGAGTCTTCAATTTTGCAGTATATCTGAGAGCACATATTATTGACAGCATGTTCCTGGAGACAAAAATGTGTCTTTTGGCCAAGTTGCTCTATTTAAAAAAAATAAATAAATTAATTGTTCATTGTACAGGGCACCATCTGCTTGCTCTGGAATATATTTAGTTTTTGGCAGCTGCATTGAAACCATGGATGACAAAGTTGAGTTCTGGTTTCTTTTCAACTAGCAACTGTGAGTACATGTCCCAGGCAAACTGTGTCATTTGCTGGGTGCCTTAGATTAGACCTCAGACACCAGTCCCTTCTGTCTCCTCAAGAAAAGGAGAGAAGACGGATGGTTTTCAGCCACTGGAGCTTTGGAAACTTTGGTTCAAGTCCATTCTCCACTACAGATTTCTTGTGTGGCCATTGGCAAGTCAGTTAGGCCCTGATCCTCAAAAATATTTAGGTGCCTAATTCCCATTGACTTCCCTCAGTCTCTCATTTTCCCATCTGTAAAATGGTAACAACAGTGCTTTTCTACCTCACAAGGTTGTGGTGAGGATAAATGCATTAAAAATTGTGAGGCATTCAGCTATAACAGTAATGGGGTGGGGGTGGGGGTGAGACAGAGAGAAAAGTGAAATTTGTGGTCTTAAATTCCTTTGCTGAACCTCCCCTCTGACCAGGCTGTGTGGGGACCGTAGGAAGGCACAGATATGTTTTAATGAAGGTTATGTCTACACTATACAGAAACTGTTGCCAGTGCCAAATCTCAGTGTCTGGGTGCATTGACTTGACTCATAGGTTTCTGTCTGTGAGTTTAAAAATACCATGGTAGATACACAAACTTGGGCTAGAACCAAGGATCTGAGACGCTCCCTTCTCATCAAGCTTCAGAGCATGGACTTCAGGCCAGCAGGAAACTACACATCGCTATTTTTTGCCTTGCAGTCTGAGACCCATAAGCCTGAGCCAATTGATCTGGGATCTGAGGCTATGTCTATACTGACAGAGGCAAATTCATTTGCGTATCTCCCATCGACTGCTGCTGAAAATTGTAGCAAGTGTAGAATAGGGCTGAGATTCAGTGTAGTGTAGCCATACCATAAAATTATTAGCACAATATTCTCCCTATTTTCTTTTAACCCCATCTTACTGTGAAGTGTACTTCATACTTCCAAGTTTGCCTACAATACATCAAAATGGAACACTCATCAGATATTGCTCCAGAAAAAGCAGACACTGTCAGTTCTGTGTGTTGTGTACGTGCGATGGGGGACGGGGGGACGACCAACAACCCTCTGGAGTTTACTTCACAAAATTATAGCATAAATATTTTTAAAAAGCTTCCTGGAATTTTGTGAGTTGCACAATGTTTTATGTAACATCAAAGTCTAGCTAATTTTCTTCTGATGATTTTCACATTTTCTGTGATAACAGCAACTGCTGCTATCGCAGTAAAATATCAAAATAGATAGAGCAATTATAACATCCCGGAAATCAGTAAAAATGTTATATATGAAAGGGCTTACTTAAGTTCAGAGAAAATGAGTTTGCCGTGAAGTTTGTGAATTTCAGTCAGTTCAAATTATTTTTTCAATATCTTTCTCAAAATGCTTCATGGTAGCATAATGAGATGTTTTCAAAACAAAAAGAACGCTCATGGTAAATCCTTACAAAGTTACATTGCTGAGAAATTACTATTTTAAGGGGTATTTTTGTTTTTGTTTTTTCTACCCCCCCCAAAGGCAGAAATTTGCCAGTTTCACTTTTGAAATGAAAATTTTCGCTCAGTTCCATTCACATAGATTCCCACAGCTGGTATCCTCAGCCTATTCTACCTACCCAGGAAGTCAGTATTGATTATGTGACATAGTTTATATGCTAATTGATCACCTCTCATGACCCTTCAAACATTTATGTGTGGCGCTCGCCTTTATGCAGCGGAGGAGGCTTTTGGTATAAGCAAAGCAGGCAGCCGTCTAGGGCCTCCAGCAGTAAGGAGGTCCTGTAGCTGCTGCCTGCTTCACCTACCCTTGGTCTCTGGGTGCTGTTGACCACCAGGGCCAGAGGTGTGCCACTCACCTGACCCCCAGTCTCTCTGCACCGGGGGCAGAGCAGCACTCCCTGCATACACCCAGCTGGCCGCGTGTCCCCAGTGGGAGGGACGAGAGTGGCCAGTGCGGTGCTGCAGCTTGCCGGGAGTGGGGCCCCATGGAGTGGCCCACTCCAAAGAGTTTGGGCCGCTTTGCTCCTTGGCCGCCCCAGGCCTGAACGGGCCCAATCCTATTTAGGCCTGGGATGGCCGGGGGCAAAGATGCCTGAACTTTTTGGAGCGGACTGCTCCAGGGGGCCCCACTCTCGGCAAGCCACAGTGCTGTGCCAGCCGCTCTCCTCCCCCTGGGGAGGTGCAGCCAGCTGCGGGTAGGCAGGGAGTGCTGCTCTGCCCCCACTGCAGAGAGGCCAGGTGGTAGGGGCAGCCTCTGGCCCTGGTGGTCTGCGGCCCCCCAGATCCCCCCACCAGGGGAGTTAGGACTGTGGGGGGCAGTGGTTAAGTCTGCAGAAGGGACCGGGGCCATGGTGAGGGCAGCAGTGGGGGCCTATAGGCAGCCCCATAAAGGGCTTTCGCCTAGGGCCCCCAATTGTATAAGTCCGCCTCTGTTATGCAGGTAAATGATCCCACTGAGCTCAAATGGTCGGAGGACCAGGGTCTTAGGGCCAGCGTTGTCACCAAGGTATTCAAATGTCTAAATCCCTCCCTTAGGAGTATAAACAGGCATCTTAAGACTTCTTAAATCTCTCACCCAGTCTCTTCAGACTACATTCTGCAGGATGAACTAATCAGAGGTGCAGGGGATGACTACATTCATTAATGCAGAATGCATTGCTTTTTGCCTTCTTTTGGAGGAATTCCATAAACAGAAAGCTTTCTCCACCTTAAAAAAAAAGCGTGCGGCTAGCTCTTGAGCAAATGTACGTTAAAAATCACCAACACGGTATGCCAGAGCTGCACATACTTTTCCACTGCTGATTTATCTGGAAAATATACCACATGCCACTTGCTTGAATTTGGATTTTGATCAGAGGGGAATCAGAGAAAACCCAAAGTATAAAGAAAACTTCTTTGACTCCTCCCATGCCTGTTTTATGTCCATTACATGTGCTGATGAGACAGCAGATGGTACATCCCCAACCAATTGCTTTTTCAGTAATAAGCTTTGGGGACTGAAAACCTGACCACACTTTTTGGTTTCCACAAGTGCCCAGTGATTAAGTATTATAATATATTTGATGATACTGGTGGGCATCCAGGCTAGTCAGGGTCAACCATTTCATTCCCCATATGTTTCCTTTACTAACAAAGTGCCTTGAAAAGCTAGGTAAATTAGCCTTGGAGAAAGGGACGCAGCATCTTTGAGTAATGGGGCTGGGAAACCAGGAACACATTTTCCACTAGCTCATGTCTCACTGCATGGCATTCCGATTTCGTGACATTTCATAATAAATCATTGCTTATCACTCACATGGGAACATAACATGGCTCAAGTAAAGATTCGTTAGTGATTGTAAAGAAGAAACATGAATTGCTCTGTATCAGGGCTTTTTTGATCATCTTTCTGTCCACAGCAGGCATTTTTTTAATATTGTTATATTTACTGTAACTGTTGTTTAAAGCATAAATAAAAAGGAAGGAAAGAGCAGAAAATACGAATAATAAAAATAAATTTGTCTTATTTATGTGTTTATACAAGCATTTGGCAATTACTTTGCACAGCCGTTTGTATCCAGTGTCATAGACTGTTGTACCAAGAGAAGTTTCCAAAGCAGGAAAGAGGTTGATTTTTATTTTTATTTTTTTAAAGCACTAAATGCAAATACATTCATCTCGTGGGGAAGAAGGTTCTAGCAGGCACATAAGCCAGTTTCTGGACTGGGGTTTGCTTCATGGTGTCAGCCAGTATAAATTTCAATGTTAAAGACAAAGAGTCTAATTCTCTCTGGCTATGTCTACACTAGCAAATTAGTTCAAATTAAGGAGCCTGAAAAAAAATTTTTAGTTCGAACTAAGCAAAGATTAGTTTGAACTAGTTAGTTTGGCTGTTTAGTCCAAACTAACTGCTTAGTTCAAACGAATTTGCATATTTAGTTTGAACTAACATAATGTCGACATGCTAGTTTGAACTAAATAAGTTTGAACTAGCAGTTAGTTTGAACTAAGCACAGTGTTTTAGTTCAAATTAACTTTTAGTTGGAACTAGCCACACTTTTTTTTAGTTTGAACTGAAAAACCACTCTTAGTTAGAACTAACTTTCAAACTACTTAGTTCGGACTAACCATATCAGGTCATTCAGAGTAGCCAAGTCCAAACAAAGATTTTAGGTGTAGACATAGCTTCCTGTGCTACAGCAGAAATGGTCCTGCTAGTAAACCTGCTGGAGTGGTTTTATTGGTTTGGGCTCCTCTCCTGGGTGAGAAGGCTTGCTTGGGGTAGGCCAGGAGTGGCAAAGGAGGACAGGAGGTGAACCAGGAGGAGGTGGTGGGGAGATGGATGGAACGCTCTTCACTAAGGCCATTCTGCACTTCCTGGGCCCATTGGGAGCTAGGAGAAGCAGAATAGAAATTAAAATAATTACCATAATGGAGGTACAACAGTGGCTTAAAATGACATTTTCTTTATCCCCTCAGATTCTGAAAGTTCAGAAATGGAGAAATATAGAATAGGGGCCATGAATAACTTTTTTCCTCTGGAATTTAGGAAGGCAGTTTCACAGGTGAGGGGACTGTAGACTGAAAAGTGATATAGAAAGGGCCTTATGGGTAGAGTGCTTGTATTTTAGTGAGATAGTCTGTAAACTGGAAAACATGTAACTGGAAAATTGAAAAATGCTGCAGAGTTGGCTGGAAAATGTGAAACAATTTACACAAAAAAATTTAGACCATGAAGATGGGTGACATAATATCTTTTTTTATTGAACCAACTATTGTTGCTGAAAGAGAGAAAATTTTGAGCTACATGGAGTTCTTCTTCAGGTCTCCCTAATACAGGAGGGGGGGTGAGGGTGAGAGGAGATCATGGCTACAACACACATGAGACGTTTGTCTTTCTTTTTCATTGAGAATTTTCAATTCTCAAATTTTTTTAAAATTTCCAATTGGCTTGGTTTAAATTTTGTGACGTGCCAAGAACTCTGGGGAAGCACCAGAGTAATCAAGTCAAGTAAATATTTACTACAACTCAGGGCTGGCGCTGGGCTTACAGGACTCAAGCCCCAAGTCCCAGCACCCAAGCCCTGGATCTTTTCCCGGGTCAGTAGTGCTCCTGCTACAATTATTTCTTAGATTATTTCCCTTTAAGTATGTTACTACTCACTGCATAATTGGTCACTTAAGCCACATGGCATTTTTATTAATTCCTGATTGGATGCATCCCAAAACCACAACCGTTCAAGCTAGTTGCCAGACATTCAGGAGTGAATGCTCATGTCAATAAAATTTTTTCCATAAATATTCCAGTGAACAAAAATTGCCTCTCTATCTTATGTTCATATAAAGCAAACCGAATAGGTCAATATGTGAATTCTTTAATTTTAGGTAAGTAAATATTTGCAAATACTTTTAACACTAGTGTTGATCCAATACCAAGTTAGGCCATGATCCTGAAAACACTTATGCTTTGCTATCATGAATTCTATCTAACTGAAAACAAAGGGACCATTCACAGGTAAACATTAGAGGTTAAAAGTAAGCATTAGAGGGTGGGTGGAAACTGGATTTTCTAGCTGGTGGGAAAGCTACAATTTCTGTTTTTTTCCCCTTTGGAAATGGGAAAAAAACAAAAAAACAAAACCAATTACCCAGGAAACAAAATTCTGAAAAGGCTTTGTCTCAGATCTATTGAAACATTTTGTGTCTATTAAATCAAACCATTTTGGTCTGATTTTTGAACTTTATCTTTTTTTTTTTTCCATTTTAAAACATTGCCTTTCTTTTAAAAAAGCCGACTTGAAACAACAACAAAAAATCAAAGCAGTTTATTCAGACAATGTCAAAATAATGTTGTTACTATTAAAATACTTCATTTCATTTTTAAGTGAAATGTCAACAAAACTGAAAATGTTTTGGAAATGTTTCAATTTGAATGAAAACAACACTTTTTTGTTAAAAAATAACTTCACTGAAAATATTCCAGCCAGCTTTAATAAACATGTTCATTAGTGTGACCAGGATTAGGGCCTTAATTGATAGTACATATCAAATACCCTGGAATTTGATCCACCCTTACTCATAAAAATAAACCCATTGACCTTTAGGAGTACTTGCATGAATAAGGATTATACATGTGAGAAAAAGATTTTGCAAATTTAGGTACCTGACTCTACAAGTCCTCCTACCCGACATTCAGTAGGTGCTGCATTGGAGGATAATATCTGAGGTGGTTTTGGATTTTTGCTGCACTTTCCTGGATTCATTTTAGCTTCTTGTATTCGTGCTCTAAGTCTTTCTGGAACTTTCCCTTGTGCCTGGAAATCTTATATTTTCCTATAAAGCAGATTTTACATAAAGGTTTTTTCAAATGTGAAATACTTGCTATGTTTCTAAAAAGAAAGGGCTATTTTGCTCTAATCTGACAGCACATTCTATATCATATGTTATATAGCAATGTTTCTCAACCTTTAGTGAAGTGGGGAAAACCTAATGGTATTAATTACTTTACGCTGAACACCTGACAAAAAAAGTCTTAAAAAAGCTGGTAACAGTCAGGAGATATAAAATGCCTCAGTCGCAGCAGAGATTCCAGGAGTGTGTCAATGTCCCCTGCCGCGTGCCTGGAAGCTTTGCTATGGCTCAGGCATTTAATTGGTCTTTCCCCCTACCCACTCAGTTCCCCCCAAAGGGAGGGGTCAGGGTAGGTCATGGACACATGTGCTATGTCCGATGAGCTCCAGTCTTGCACAGACCGCCGCTTGAGAAACACTCATATAGTACTTGAGCACCTGTTGCCACAAACTGGTCACTTGTACACAGAAAAGAAAGGTTTGATGTGCCAATTAACAATGTGCCATCCTTCTGATGCATAGTGACATAAGGTCTAATCTGATCTCACTTACATGGGTGTAAACTCCAGTGAAGCTAACAGGAAACTCTTGATTTGTTCTGGTTTAATTCCATGCAATTTTTGTAAGTGGTACTGTCTCTATCAGCCTTCTTAATAGTTTTACGTGGAACTGAATATGCTATTAAAAAAGGATCATCTATTATCCTACAGTCTCAAGTTTTATCTCCAGAAAGATAAGGAATTATAGTATTTTTTTTATTTTCCTGCAAAAACTGGTTTAAGAACAATCAAATGTTCAGCCCAGGGTCAGGCAAAGTATTGTCAAAATGTTAATTCCATCAGAAACCATGGCTCGGTTAAAAACAGATATTGAAACAGGGGAATAAATATTTGACAATGTTGTTAAGGCAACTTCACTAACGATTTTTGAACACCCTCCAACTGAGGTCTAAATGTCTGCAATATCCATAAACAACTCTATACTGTCCAATTAGGGAGACAAAGACATACAGTCCTGTCAGGAAGATTTGCATGGCTAAGTGTCTGAGATCAGAGACGATGAGGGATCGTTTGGAGTGATGAGGGATGCACAGAACGGATGGCTATCATTACGATATTACAGAGACTTACACCTTCCCTATTACTGGCGGGATTCATTAATTACTGCTGCCTTTTGCTAATAGAATTCTCTCTCTTTGCCTTATCGCTGCCTTCCCTCTGTCTACATAAACCCACAACTCAGCAGTCGATCACCTATGAAAAATTAGACTGTGTAGCTTCTAGTGGCCTATTTAAAATGAAAAGGTAACTGAATAAGAAATAAAGAACAAAAAATAAGGGTTGTACTGCACACATGTAGGAGCTACAGAAGCATCATCATATGGGTTTAGACATTTATTTCCCCCTGAACTGTTGGAGAAAAGTATCAGTGTCAGCTGCAGATAGAACATTTCATAGTGGGTTTAAAAGCACAATGAAAGCATTTTTTGCCCAGACGCACGCACACACACAGACTATAGGCAGATTGCAAAGTGACAATTACTTAAGGCCTGCTAGGCTGAAGTTTCACAACTAAGATTGGTGAATATTACAGGGACTTGATACCATCGCAATCGACTCAGCCCCATTAAAGATAATGGTGTGAGCATTTCCATGCTGTCATCATGTTACCATCAACAGTATTATCCGTATCAACTGCTTTTACAGTTATGCACAATGGCTTTTCCCGCACAAAGACTTAGCAACCACCGAACTCGTCTTCTTTTTAAATACACTGAAAAGAGCATAGATTTCAATCCTTCATCTGTTCACAGATGAAACAACATTTCCAAATCATCACTGATAGCATTTTTTTCCTTCCATTCTAAGGACGGCCAACTGTTCTCAGTGATTTCTATTACATTTCCTACCTATTATTTCATGTAATGGCATTCCTTAAATTTTAAATTAGCTTTGAAGAATAAAAATAATTGAATTCCTGCTGTTTTGTGTACATAGAGGGTGACAGGAGCTAATGTGATAATTTAAACTGTAAATGAGTCTTCACTTTGTGTTCATTAATTACAGCTAATTACTGAATTACAAACCTTCTTGGTTAGGCACTGTTATGTATTCATGTAGCATGTTGGATCTCCAGCTGGTGGAAAACTGTTTTATAGACTTACAAGCTGACACACCAAGCTACCACTGAAACAATTCAGCTTGAAAAATAAAGAAGCGATGTGTGTGTGAAGGGGGGAGCAGGCGGGCGGATGGTGCTTCATAACTGCTACCATTCTTTTGAATTAAGTGAATGATGTTAAACAGGGCTTCCGACTCAAACCTTAGGGCAAGAGGCTCCAATGCACATAATTATAACCATATATGCTATGTTGGACAGGGAGAAAAGTATATAATTCATTTACTATTCTGAGTAAAGAGTGTGATTCTGCTCTTTTTATATCAGTGACACTTCATTAAAGTTACTCCTGATTTACACCAGTGTAAATGAGATAATCAGGGTGGTAATGAAAGTGACGATGATGATGATAACAAAATGATATGAGAATCAAGCCCTTTAAATTTGGGCCAAGTCTCCTAGCACAAATTCTTCCACAAAGTTCAGAGGTAACTGGGCTGAAGCACAAAACCAAAAAGTCAGCAATGAGTGACCAGACGTTCAACATATTTAGCATGTTCCACGTCACTATGTATTAAATATCCATTGTACTGGGTCATATGTGATAGCATATCCTACAAACATTGGATAAGATGGTGTGGTCCAAAAAATGTTTAGCACATTCCATGTCTGCTGATGTTCCATATTAAAGCCAAATATACTAACCAAATTACATCACCCATGCAAAGCAGGTGAATATACGAGATAGAGGGCAGGAGAACACTGGGAGTATCATAATGACATAAATGGCCACACGAGAATCACAACCTACAGTAGGCGATGTCTAGATACTGTTCTGCAATGACAGGCAAATAACATTTAAGATAGAAAGGTAGATAGATGCCCCTTTTCTTAGCATTTGCTTTTTTCATGGAGGGGGTGGGTGGGAGATTTGTACCCTTTCAGTCTAAACACGTTTCCCCCACAAATCGGTCTTTACCATGTAACAATCCCATCAATTGTGCCCTGATTTAATCCAGCCACTGTACATGTCTGAGAGAGAATGTCAGAAGTCTTTCCTTTGTAATCCTTATACCACAGGATCCATATCAGCAGTAAACCATAGACAAAAACCTGTGGTTTCCTCGCAAAATATATTTGGGGGCAAGCCAGGAAAGTAGCAGGAAACATTTTATGTCCTTCCAGACTTGCAAATAACCAGGTCAAAGATATATTGCTGTATACTGGTTTGAGAACACATAGATGGGTTTGAACTCAAATCCCTGCTAGTGTGGTTCAACACCCTACAACATGGCCAAAGCAGCTTCTAATTGCTCAGTACTGAACTACCAGAAATAAGGAGGAAGCTGGTGTAGCAGCAGTGATTTCAATACAGCTGCGTCGCTTCATGGCAGCTAAGAATGTGACTCGACAGATATGTAATAATAAGGTCCTTGACCTTAGAAACACTAATACAACAACAAGTACAGCTCTTCTGAATGTACATTTATATATGTCCACAGGTATAAAAATATACAATTTTACTTTGCACTTATGCAGTGCAGTTTTTCTAACAAAAGGTGAAGTCACTTGCCCAAGGTCAAACAGGAAATCAGTGGCAGGCTCAAGAACAGAATGCATATCACCTGACCCTCCTTGTTCTCTTCCATACACACTTTATAATGCTCCCTCGTCTCTAATGATCATGAATGCAAAAAAGAAAAAGGAATCAAAAATAATAATGTACATTAATGCACTATTAGCTCCTTTTAGTCCAGGGTGACCTCTGTACAATTACTTCACTCCCCAGCACTGAAATGCTACTATATCTCTGGTGCTAACTCACTTGTACTGTGACACTGAAAAACGGCATCTCTAGTACCACAGAGCAACTTAGCATCATCTGGGGGTATTGGTTCAACAATGTACCAGAAAGAAGACTGCTGTTCGTTAGAGTAACTAACACTACTTCTTAGAGCAAAAAAACCAAGGCGTCCTGTGGCACTTAAAGACTAATAGATTTATTTATCACATGAGCTTTCGTGTGAGAAAATCCCACATCATCAGATGCTTTGAAGAGGGGGAACTTACAGAATGGGATGAAAATAAATGCAAGGGGGTGTAAGACATGGGATCAGGTCATATAGTAACAGCAAATCAGAGCATTTGTTAAGATTCAGACCCTAGGAAACAGCACACAGCTGCCTCTTTCAGACTATTTCGTACAGCAGGGATCTCAAACACATGGTCCATGGGCTGCATGTGGCCCCAAAAGCTATTTCCTGCAGCCTGCAATGACACTATAGTTAGTGATATTTGCAATATTGTTGTAGGAAAAGGTATCGGTGGTGTGACCCTCGGGTTAACATACTAGCCCTCATGCGGCCCTCCTGGTGATTTGAATTTGAGACCCCTGTCTTAGAGTTTGCCCATCAAAGTTGTTTTCATGCCCAGTCCTCTTTTTAGTTTTAAGATTTGACAAAATAACAACCTGCAGGGAATTCAAATATGTCCCAAATGCACCAATATGCTGGAATTTCAAAGTTGTTCTTTGGGAATAAATTGCCTAACTCCTTTTGGAAGCATTGTGTTCCTATTTCTCCTAGGCACTTTTGAAACTCAAAGTCTAGCTCCCCCCGCTTTCCAGTTTATATAAATATATTTTAAGAAATGCAATAGGTTTGTACTGGTGTTTACTGGAATTAGTAATTCTTGACGTGGAGCTTTGGGAATGACAATGAAAAATAGTGAATACTGAAGTACCTACTTTGTTTAGCATCAGATACAGCAAAATATGGAACCTTCTCATGGTCATGATTACAGTTTCCCTACTGGTACTCATATAATCATAGATATACTTCAGGATCAGTCAGATATTTACTGGCTTTCCCAAAGTCTGAACTTTACTCTGAGGGTGACTAATATAACTTCAACTCACTACTTAGTTGAAACCAATTACGTGATATGTAGAATTTGTTTTCTAGCTTAAGTACAGGGCTTACTCACACTGGTGAGGTGCAAGACTTAGTCATGGAATATGTCCTTAAATATGAACTTTGGATCATCCATTTGTCATAGTGGCATCTTTGCCAGCACGGACAAGGGAAACAAATGGGATGAACTGTATTGTATGTAGTTTGCCCTAAATTTGCCCACTCGTGAATTGCTAAGCTTCAGATCTGTGGATTGCTAGCATCAGTCTCTGGGAAGTAGATGGTAGAGGAAGACTGCCTTAACTTTGAAAATGTTACCTCTAAGAGCTTGTCTTTCAAGGATTTCCTCCCTCCCCTCTTTATATTCTTGCAGGGATTGTGGGGATAAAGGGGCTTAGGGTGGAATTGCACTTCTATTCAAAAAAGGTTTGAGTCTCTTTACGAGCATGATCCTTCAATCCGTAATCAAGGGTTAATTTCACAGCTCGCTGCTTCATCTAGCATAATATCCATTCAGACTAATTAAATCTGTCTAATAATGTGAGTGTCTTTGTCTTTGTTCTTTCCATTCTTTGTTTTACACCCTTCACATCTCATCTCCAGAACTACACGCCATCACACTCTACTTGACAAGCAGAATCCATCCCTAAAATTAAAACATTCCTGACCTATCTGTGATGACAAGGCAAGCGAGCTTCACAGCGCTGCGGCCCATGAAGGGAGCTGACACATTTGTTTTTAATTTCAAAAGAGTAGAAAGTGAAGATCTGACCCCGTCAATCAGGCCTCGTGACAAGTTTAATCATTGCTGCCCCACAAAAATCACGGCTAAATAGGAATGCAAATAATGTATCACAGGGCTCTTATAAATGCTAATCAAGGAGAAGTAATCAACTGACAATTTCACTGATCTCCTTTCTGAAGGAGTCAGTCAACTCACTGTCTCTGGACCACAAAGAGAAGAAAAGACAAAAGGCATAGATGCCGTTTCCCAAAAAAGTCCTTTTTCAAGGTTTTTTTTCTTCTTGTTTTTTTTTCTTAACAAAAAAAAAAAAAAGAGAGAACTCAATCTTTTTGATCCTTCTCCAAACTTTAAAGCAAAGCTGTTTCTCAGGAACTTATACTGTTATATGTCAAATATACTTTATTAACAGTACCCTACCAGTATAAAGGAAGAACACAGAAACTTCTACTAAAATAAAAATCATCATTTGTCTTTGTCATTAATCCATCTCCAAATTCTCTCAAATCTTAAAGGATCCTGTCCTTGGCCATGGGCAATACTATACCAATATGTAGAGTTTTAGAAGTAGAAAGCTCATAGTTGGGTTCACAGTTTTTTTTAACCTTCTGCTCTCTCCTCCACCCCAAAAGTCCAGCTTTGAACTTCTGATAAAACAGCTATCTTAAAAGGTAATGTTATAGCTCCCATGAAGTTCTAAATCAGAAGGGATTTCTCTTTTATGAACATTTAATTATGGGTAAGGAACATACGGTGTACATTTATGGTGTGCTTTCAAACAGAAACTTTGTAGAGCAACAAGTCAAGATCGTTTCATTTCCTCCTTCCTCTCCATCTCTCCCCACCTCAGGGAGACAATGAGGAAGAACCCGAAACAGTGGAATTTACAGGATTTTCTGTGCTATTTGCTTTTATTATTTGCATTTTGGTAGCTCCTAATGGGTGTCATCAAGCGTTTGAAGCTCATTGTGAAAGGCTATTTCCTGTCCTATGAACATTAGAATAGAGGAAGCTAAGGAGTATACAGTAGTCTAGACAAACAGCATGTAACATAAAATGTGATTTAGAGCAACTTCTAGTTTCCAGTGGCATGTGGTCGATACAGCTAGTGCATGCTAGGCTAGAGCAGTGGTTCCCAACCTCTTCTCTGCCACGGTGCACCTTGATACCTTCAATTTTTTTGAGGCACACCACCATATAGTCTCCAAATGAACTCATGAATATTCATGAGCCAATCCAGACCTCTGAGTAGTTTTTCAAAAAATTCCGTGACATACCTGCTCATGCCTGACGGCGCACCTGTGTACCCTGGCACACTGGTTGGGAAACACTGGGCTAGAGTGAGGTAGATTCACACCCCAGCTTATTGTGTGCTAACTGTTCACCATGACAAGCCCTGAGTATTGTCAGAAGTTGGGCTCTAAAGAGTCAAGCTACAAAAGTGATTTTTGCTATTAAGTTACTTTCATCTCGACACAATAGTTCAAACAGAGGAAATCTTTGCGCATACAACCAACACCATCAGTAGATACCAATATTAAAATTACAGAGTGGCTAGAGCTATGGGATAGATTATCTGACTTTTTTTTTTTTAGTTATGTTTTAGTTTTGCTTGATGCTGGTTTTGGAAGTGCATGGGAATTATATAGAAAACAGACAGTGATAGTATTGCTTCTCCAACCCGGACCTCACCCACGTGCCAAAGTCCTAATTTGGGAAGCTAGCCTCAAGACCAAAGGCTAGCTCAGTCTCTGTGGCCCAATCAGCTGGGTTGCTTTTGCTAAGGACTACCAGTAAGGGGAATACTTATGCACGAGACTCACAGTGTCAAAGCCATTTTACATGGGCCTTCAAACCACCAACGAATGGTAACAAGTTTGATAACTTCCAAACTAAAATAGATTTGAACTATTAACAGCAGACACTGTATTCCATGACCATTCCCTGAGCCATCGAGCTTTTGAACACATATGTTATCTGGGAGTCTATTAGATCTCTGCAAAAAACATGAAGCCCACAAGAAGGGATGTTTTCAACAACAGGACTCTCATTAAAGGAGTTCCAAAGGGGCAGCCATGTTAGTCTAGTTCAGTAAAACAAACAAGGAGTCCTGTGACACTTTTAAAAACTAACAAATTTGTTTATTGCATGAGATTTCATGGGACAAAATCCCACCCCGTCAGGTGCTTTAAGATGGGGAATTTACACTTCCTTGCATTTATTTCCTCCCATTCTGTACGTTCATGTGATAAATAAATTTGTTAGTCTTTAAAAGTGCCACAGGACTTTTTTTCTTTAAAGGAGGTGTTTGGCAGGGGCAGATTACCAAATGGGCCTATGGGCCCATGCCCAGGGGACCACACAATGTGAAGGCCCTCCACCTCTAGGCTGGTTAGTCCAACCCAGGGGCAGGACGTGCTGGCCCAAAGGCTGGGCTCTGCTTTCCCCCTCTGCCCCTGGCCTGGCTGGTCCGCTCCCAAGGATGGAGTGGGCTGGTGTGACTGGTTGCTGTGCTCCAGGGACAGGGCCAACTGGAGTGCAGTACAGCCTCTGGTGTTGGTCTTTGGGCCACACTAGAAATTGCCCTGCATGTACCAGTCGGCCCTGCTGCCTTGGGGGCTGACCAGCTGAGCTGAGGCTGGCCTCTGGCCCCAGGGCACCATCCCCTGCAGTGCTGGCAAGGCCCTCGGTTGGAGGGGGACTGCAGCCCCCCCAGGGGGGGCTCCAGGTGTGGGAAGCCCACCAGCCCCAAGGCCTCTAATCTGCCTCTGGGTTTGGATGGTGTGAGTAGAAAACAAAAGGAGAAACTGAAAAACGCTTTACTCTTGTCTTGTCACTTAACAACAAACTTTTTCTCCTTCACATCAACACTGGCACAGTGGAATAACTTCACAAAGAGCAGTAGTCAAACCTGGGGATAAACAGGGAATGTAGGAAGAGCGGAAAAATGAAATAATGTACCATCTGACTATACTAGGCTTTCATTCTAATTTTAGACTCTTAGGCAGCAAAAGCCTTAGAGTTAGACCTGCCTCTCATGTGTTTGTAAAGGACCTAGCTCAGGGGTCGGCAACCCCCCGCACCCATGCCAAAAATGGCACGGGGGCCAAGCTGCTCCCCCTCAGGCCCTGCTCCCCCAGCACTGGAATGGGCAGGGCTGGCACGGGGGCCGGCAAATGGTGATTCCTACTGATTAGGGCTCCCAGTCACTACTGCAAGGTATGTTATAAATACTCTCTTTGGGGGAATCAAAAGTTCTAGTATTTATTTCCTAGACAATGACCTGCCTCTGAGCAGCTACATTCTTTCCATTTCCACTTTCCCGTCCCTTTGTAACATCTCTTGCTGAGATTACGTTTCCCTCTTGGTCGCTCTCCCTTTGGTTGTTGGATCTCCTTTTGCAGAAATAAGGCTCTTCCTTCTTCATCAACATTTCCAGTAACTGATACTGGTGTGTGACTCCTTATAATGCTAACACATGGGTGCTGAACAGGGAAAGAAGAAGCTGTGTTCCACTAGGTGGAAGAGACGACCGGACCTTGCTTGCAAGCAATGAACTTGCTCCCTGCAAGATACAGTGCCTTGTCGAATACCCTGCACCAGAAAGAAGCACACCTATCAGATCACCTCTGAAGGTATGAACGGGCATAGAAATGAGACTCCTGTCCATTAAACTAGATTATGCACTTCCTTGCCCCCACATGGGCTGCCAGAGTCACAGGGTTCAGCCTCAAAGTGGTCAAGCTCTGAGACTGCAGCAATCACACTGACGGCCAAGAGATGAGCTGACGGGCTAATCATTATGGGGAACAAGAGGACCCTACTCGAAATGGATTCCAACAGTTATTAGGCTGATTGAAAATCTTTAACCTGGGTAGAAGTGAAACTTCAGGAACAGGTCTGAGAGTGTAAACCCCAGGAAAGTATATGACATATGACAAAAACAGCATTATGTAGCTTACGCAGCAACCCTGCAATGATGCTTTTTGTGGACCTCTAAGTCATTTAAGGGAAAAGAGAAATCAGAATCCATCTCTTTGGGCTTGTGTCCCTCCCTTTTGTTGCAATTACTAAAAGTGACTTTTGCATGAGGAACTACTTTAAATGTATTTATAGAAAGCTGGGCAGGCTCTAATGTTCTGAGCACATGACCAGGAACTTAACTAGTTTAATTTCTTCTATGGCCTTAGAAACATCACTTAGGCCAAAGCAGACATTGTTCTAAGCACGCCTTGATTTCTGAGCCTAATTTTTAGAGGTGCTGAACATGTACAATATACATTGACTTTGGCTGGGGATGTTAGTGCTTAAGGTGTCTGAATAGACTAGAACATAACTAGTGGCAAACATACATGAAACCTATGCAGCTAATCAAATATCCTCTCTCCCCCTGCAGCTATACACAGACACACACACATGCAGGGCTCCACAATGATTTCTAAATTAACCTTGCCCAACACTGAAGAATCTCTAGTTTCTACTCCTTCTGGAGTTACAGGTAGCTAAGCAGCTGCCAAGTAGCAAAGAAAGGTAACCAGGGTGATCAGGCCAGAGAACATGGCCAATGCTTTTAAGTAGGCTTCCCTGGAGGAAATAACAATAGGAAGTTGTTTGAGCAACCTAACATCACTGTACCACCATTGCACCATTGGCTAGGACGGGCATTGTGAGGATTCAGCAAGTAAAAGCTTCTGTTGTCCATTGTAGTGAGAAGAGGGCTAAAAACGTGGAGGAGGAGAATGGAATTTTGGAACAAACAGGTAACAAGAGTATTGATTCATAGGAGCATTCAGCTACTATAATGATAGGGGTTATAGAAAATTCCAAGGTCAGTTTTGACCAGTTCATATTGCAGATTATTCTTCTTATGTACTGATGCAGATAAGCTAGCACACCACCACATATACCCTGTTTAGCCATATACTATAGACAGTATGTTGCACTGATGACAGCAAATTTGCTGCCATCAGGTCAGTTTTTCTGGATCGACTGAGCAGAAGTGAAGACCTGCTAATCGATCTGGAAGTCAATCTAATAAAATCACCTCCCCAAAGCGTGGCACTGCATCACTGGGTATATATTTCCCATCAGCACAGCGCAGTGGAGATGGTGTACTAAGTTATGAAGTCAACAGGGGTTATGCAAACTACTCTGCATAGCTTCTGTAACCCTGTCGTTTCTGCCGACTTTCACTGACAGTGTACACCAGGCCAGAGTAAGTGAAGAAAGCAAAAATGTAAGCAAATTCATTCTAATGTTCAGATGATCACACTTGATACTCATTGTCAATGTCTGCCAGTCTCAATTCTCTTCTTAATATGCATGCACTCCTCCCATTAAAGCCAATGGTGGCATACTAGGATTTGGGTCATAAATGACCAAATAATTCACCTTTGGTTTTCATGGGAGTTGTGCATACAAATTGAGAGAAGGATTGAGATAATCAGATGTTAGTAATGAATGCCAACTGTGATCTCTCTCTCTCTATATATATATATCTATGTATAGAGGCACCAGCAGAGCTCATCTAGAATGATGCCATCTACTAGACATTACAATGACCAAAGAGAAATAAATACCAAAACAAATCTTTTTGTAAATTTCAGCCTAAGAACCTTGGGACTGATTTAAGAGACATAAATGGCTATGTTCACACACAAATGCTGGTTTCAAAACAAGCTGTTTCGAAACAAGCCTGTTTCGAAATAAAGCCTTATTTCAAAACACCTTATTTTGAAATAACAAAAAATAGTGTTTTCGAAATAAGGAAAAAGGAGGGAATCGAAATAGCATGTCCAGTGTGACATGCTATTTCGAAATAGGAGAGGGAAGGGGGAGGGAGGCACTGTGCTGGGCCAAGGAAGCCCCACCCCTGGGATTCCCCTGTCCCTGCAGCTCCGGCCTCGGGCAGGGGGGCTTCCCCCACGCCCCCCATGCAGCCCCTGCTGGGTGCGGGGCTTCCTCTGTCCCCCCGTGGCTGCTGCCTGGCATGGGGGGGCTTCCTCCACCCCTGTGCAGCTCATGCTGGGTGCAGGGGGGCTTCCCCGGCGTGGTGCAGGGGGGCTTCCCCGGCGTGGCGCCGGGGAAGCCCCCTCGTGCCTGGCAGGGGCCACAGGGGTGCAGAGGAAGCCCCCCTGTGCCCGGCAGGAGCCACACAGGGGCACAGAAAGCCCCCTGCGCCAGGCAGAAGCCACGTAGGGGGGCGGAGGAAGCCCAGGGGCAGGGTGCCCCAGGCTTGGGGGCAGCCCCAGCCGGCTTCCCCCCCTTCCCCTTGCTGGGAGTAGGGGGGCGAAGGGGGCTGAGGCTCCCGTCCCCCCCTGCTCCCAGCAAGGGGAAGCGGAGGGAAGCCAGCTGGGGCACCCTCCGACCCCCTGCACCCCACTCAGCACCCTGGCCAGGGTGCTGAGGGGGAGGTGGGACCTTCCCCCCAGGGTGCTATGCATCCTGGGGGGAAGGTCCTTGTTATTTCGAAACACTCTTTTTTTGAAATAACATGTTCAAACAGCTTATTTTGAAACCACTGGTTTCAAAATAACCCTCCTTTCGAAAGCAAAGTGGGTTTAAGCTGTTTCGAAAGGAGGGCTCTTTTTTCGAAATGAGGAGCTCCCTCCTTTCGAAACAAGAAAACGTGGGTTGGACATAGGGACTTTTATTTCAAAACAGCCAGTGTTGTTTCGAAATAAAAGCCCTGTGTGGACAGACCCAAAGAGACTTGCACAATTCATCGCAGAATATGGAGAGTCTTAATTATTTGTATTAACTTTGGTTCCTAACTCAGATACTTCAGTACATACGAGGAAAAAGGCCACTCTACTTAAAGAAATTCAGTATAGTCCTTAAGTCTGTGTGAAAAAATTATAAATATTATAAGCTTACATAAAATATACAGACATACGTGTTACAAGTTATGAAATATATGTGATAATTAGATAACATAATGTCATGACACTTTATTTATTGCATCAGATACTTTTCAAATGTCACAGGAAATTTGATAATTATATGCTATTTTTATAAATGTATTTATAAAACCAAGTACTGTGAGGTACAATCTTGTACATAAAGTACTGACATTGGACTTGAGATTTTTGAGTCACAACCTGGCACATATGATGTTGATGGAGGTATGGCTTCTGACTTCAATAGGAACAGAATTTCACTCCTAGCTCTACTGCCAATTTGATATGAATTTCGTGTGTGATCCTGGACAAACCCCTTTCTGTCTCTGCATTTTAGACCCTCTACTCTAAAATGGCGATACGACTACTTTTACCCACCCTTTGTTTGTCTCATCAGTTTAGACTGTACGTTCTCTGGGGCAGGGACTATCTCCTATGATGTGTCTATACAGCATCTGATCTTGATCTTGGCCACTAAGTACTATCATAATATCTACATATAATTGAAAACATTTTCCACAGGACTGTATAGGAGATCCTTCAATAATTTGTGACTGTCTTCTAATCTTAATTCAAAACAAAGAAATCAATAGTAAAGAATTCAGCCTCCTAATGGTTTATTGAAAGTAATTTGAAATTAATTCATAATGAAAAACTACTAATTAAAAAAAATTGAGAGTTGCATATAGGAAATTTCAAGAGAGTAAAATAGAGAAATGATAATTTACTTTTATTTCAGGATAATGTATGTAAAAGCAAATGTGGTGAAAAATAATCTTCACACTTCCTAAAACCATACACAGCAAATGTTTTTAATTACTTTTCTGTCATACTGAACTTTAAGTTGAAAATTTATCTACAAAGTCTGGAGTCACTTTCCTGTATCTGCTAATTTCCATGGTACATGACAGTGATGATTTTAGTGAGGACTTCAGAGATCATGTTTTCTCACTAAGTAACCTATTTCCTTCCATTGAACTCCAAAGGTATCAGATAAATCTAGTCTCTATAGATTTAAATCATATATAGTCTATGAAAACAGGGTGTCCTAAACCACTACTTCATCAACATGATACACTGAAAGCAATGCCTCAACCTTTTTGTTGTTCTTTTTAGTTAAGCTGATTAGAAAGTTAGTTCTGTAGTTGATTAAGTTCTGCAAAAATTGGTCTTGTGATGAATCATTAAACAAAGACATTATTTTGTACAGCAATAAAGCCTCAAATGATTAATTAAGGGCACAATGCCAAAACAAGTGTCTTTGTTTAAAACGCAGTGGACAAGACAGGCTTGGGAAAGTTGATGTCTTAAGTAGACGCCACAACATGTTTTTAATTATGTTCAGGAAGAAGAACAAGAATGGGAATTGCCAACTGTTTGGAAAGATAATTTTTTTTTGAAGAAAGATTAGAATAAAGAAACCAAACAGAGCATTATTGATTTAACACAAATGCCATTTGTTGGGCTTTTTGTAATTTCCTTATTAGTGTCATCATTCTGGAGTTCATATGTTCCCTTCTGTTATAGCATTTGGCACACATTCAGCTCCCAGCAATATGATACAGTAAACATGCAGTGATTGCTCATATTAAAATGTTTTATTTGTTGTAACTGTACCAGTGATCAGTCAGTATAAGTCCTACATTATCCTAAGCATTTTACAAGCTAATTTGAACGAAGGTAGCAAGTGACCATCTCTGCAAAACACTCACACGCAAGCTGAGAAGTGCAGAGCTGTGCTGTCAGTTGGAAACAAAACAAAAAGTTCATGCAACATCAGTTCTCCACCACTTCTTGTCAATTGACTTCAGACTGTTCAAATAAAAGTCATAAGCTTGAATCGAGAGCTATGCAATATGACAGATTTTTGTACTTTGCCACCCATTTTCATGTGTTACTGCATGTTTATGGTGACATTACAGTCCCCCAAAATCCAGCTGGGAACTCAATTTGTTTTAAAGCTCTCCATTTTGTATAAGCTGTAGAAGTGGCTACCTCAAACCTGTTTTGAAATCCCAAAATATGGTATTCCTACATTCTCAAATGTGAAAAGTGATTTTAGTTGCTACATTATTTCAGCGTGAATTTAAGATGCTACAAAATGACCTAATTTTTAGAGGGCAGATAGTCAGAACTTTCTGAAAATCAGACCCTTCCCAAATATAAACTGAATAAAATAACAGGGGTATCAACACAAGAAAATTACCATTCTATAGCACCTTTCATGCCACAAGACACCAAAGACCTTTGGAAAGTCTTGGCCTAAAACTTGCAACAACCTGTGCCTGCAGCTGCCATTCTCCTTTATGTGTGCAACTGCTGCTACTGTGCTTACAAATGACCAGTTAAACAGTGGGAGAAGATGTTTGCCATCCTAAGTGTCAGGAATAATTTCTTTTTTTCCCCACTAACTGATGTCAAATGAGGTGGAGCTTTACTAACATGAAGTTCAGTTACTTCATAAGGGTCTTGTTCTACCCTTTATCCTTACACAAACTTCCCAATGTCATCAGCGGGTGGTTGCTGTAAATCAAGGGTAGCACATGACCTTAATTCTGTAGCATCAACCAATGGATCATAATTAAAAATGTAAGCTGGCCCTCTCTATAGAATGGGTTTGACATCACTGGAATAGAACAGCGACCTTACAGGCTCTTCAGCTCCAAACCTTGCTGCTTTAAAGGGCATGTGGTAAGCATGTCACCCCTTAGTAATTACATGATCAACATGTTATAAATACATAGCATTCTCTTTTCCCCCTTTAATGAGAAGATTTATACATATAATGCATTTGCATTAGTGAGAGAAAACTAGGTAAACCTGCATGGAGAACAGACCCTTAATTACTTGTTCCTAATATATTATCTGGTAACTGTACATGGAAGTTGCAGGAGAGTTAAAAGATTAATTAACATATAACATGTCATTTTTATTCCTCAGATGTAGACAGAGGCAAAAATTAATCGATGATAGATATAGATTAATAGATCATCATATGGCTATATGATATATGAAGGTTTATTTCACAGACTGGTTTTAATAGAACTAGGGCAGTAGGTGATGACTGCCGCCTGAGGGGAAGTGCTACAATGAGGTAGGGAGGTCACAAGCCCATGCTCCCATCACTTCTCCACACAAGCCCAGTGGGGGCTGAAGGCTGCACCATCCTGTAGATTTTTCAACTTTCACAGTCCCCCACTGGGCCACTTAGCCTAGTGCCTCCCATCCCTGGGCTGCGGTGTGACTTGGCCTCACCCATTAGCCCCACCTCTGGCTAAATATCATAACTGACCTCAACTCTGTCACAAAGACTTGATGCTGCCATCATTGTGGAACATTCACTGGGAATTCCTGATGCCAACGGAGCAGCAGGTTGGGGATGTGTAATCAGGAGTGACGTTCTTGAATATCCTTCCAATAAAAGTGGTAGAGGAAACAACCAAACTGCCTTTGAAACAGAGCCTCATACACTTATAAAAAGCAAGGAGTTTTGTGGCACTTAAAGACTAAGGGTATGTCCACACAGGCTTCTTATTTTGAAACAATAGAGGTTGTTTCGAAATAAGAAGCGGCATGTCCACACGACGCACTGTTATTTCGAAACTGTTAAACCTTGCATCTAATCGAAACAACGGCATTCAGACATGTTTTGAAACAACACCATTGTTTCGAAACAACTGTTTTGAAACAACATGTCCGAACGGCCTTGTTTCAAAATAACCATTTCGAAACAAGGGCTATTTCAAAAGCAGACTTTCCCTTAATTCAAATTAAATTATTTTGAAATAAGACTTTATTTCCAAATAACTCATTTCAAAATGGGTTATTTCAAAATAATGATGTATGTGTGGGCATAGCCTATGTGGTTGTAGATATTTCTTCAATAAAACTTAACAGGATCCTTTTTAGCAATAAGCACTATGTATAAATTCTGATTGTGGATTGCCGCCCAGGAAAGCTTATGCCTGAAGAAATTTGTTAGTCTTTAAGTTGCCACAGGACTCTCACTGTTTTTGCTATAAATTCTGTAAATATCAATGGGAAATAGACACTAATAGTTTCTAAAGATGGAAAACTTGCATGAGGCAAACACAAACAGAGAACACTAACCATTCAGCCCTTTTCTTAGCTATTGTGTTCCCATCTGTACATGGACCTAATCCTGCAAAGGGCTGAGAATTATGTATTCCCACTGAAACTGGTGCTCAGTGCCTGCAAAATAAACATTTGAGCACTCATCAGTGTAGCTTTGTGCATGAAGATGAATCTTTTTCACAGGCATAACTGTTGCACTGACATCTTTGCAAACACAATGAATTACAGCTCCACACATGGGCATGCAAAATAGGAGGCCAGCCAAAAATATCTAAAGTGTTACTGACATTGGGCAATTGTAAATAGAAGGAGATGAGAAGTTACAAAGTATAATTACTGTAAACAGACATAATTTTACTTAAAATATGATAATTATATTGTTTGAAAGTATTCTGAAATCATATTTAATTAAAATTCTTTCTTTATAGAAGATATACTTACCAACCATAAGTAAACATCTCAAAACGCAATGTATATATTAAAAAATCACTTCACATGATTAATTTGATCTAATTTTACAGGAAATAGCTAATCTATTGTCCCAAAATTCTTTAAATATAATTATAGTACAATTTTAAGAAATGGTCTTGTGTGGCATAGAGGTTAGACCAGAAGTCTCAAACTCAAATCACCATGAAGGCTGCATGAGGACTAGTATGTTAGTCCAAGGGCCATGCCACTGAAATCTTTTCATACAACTATATTGCAAATATCTGTAACAATAGTGTCGTTGCGGGTTGCAGGAAATAGCTTTAAGGGCCGTCCGCGGGCTGTGTGTTTGAGACCCTTGGGTTAGACTGATCTCAGACAATATATGCCGCTGCCACTACCATGAGATGCACACAAATGAAATTAGAATTTGTACACAATTTCTTCTAGTATATATATATATAAAATTTACAATCTTTAACAGGTTCTGTTCTTTCAGGAGGGCCAACTGATGAAAATGCACCAGACCTAAACATAAGAATGTGTGCAAGAGTATGACAATTGAAATGAAAAGAATTCTGATTGCTGCTGAGTTCCCACAAGCCCTATTCTTATAGTCTCATAGACTCAAAGGTCGGAAGGGACCAATACGATCATCTAGTCTGATCTCCTGCACAGTGCAGGCCACAAAACCTAACCCACCCACTCCTATAATGAACCTCAAACCCATAACTGAGCTATGGAAGTCCTCAAATCATGATTTAAAGACTTTAATACAGAGAATCAACCAGCAAGACAATTGTTGAAATTTGGGGACTCTTTTAGTGTTGAGAGGATTCATTTTAATGAAAATTGCAAGTGCACAGCACCTCTCAGGATCTGGCCTTTTCAATAATCTTTGAAATGTAAAATGTCTTATTTGTAATTTCTTTTAGTGAGATCTATGTTTATCAGACATAGGCATCTTCATAAGTATGTAGCATTGTGTTTCCGAACCAGTGTGCCACGGCACACAGGTGTGCCATTGGGCCTCAGGAGGTGTGCTGTGGAATTTTTTGAAAAAGTACTCTCAGAGTTCTGGATTGCTTATGAATATTCATGAGTTCATTTGGAGACTATATGGTGGTGTGCCTCAAAATAATTAAAGGCATCAAGGTGTGCCATGGCAGAGAAGAGGTTCAGAACCACTGAGGTAGCATATGGGGTATTTTGATTCTAAACCAAATGGTAATACCAATGGTGCAAAGAGAAAAAGGAAATAAATGCTTCTTTCTTAAACTATATAAGAGATGTGGTAGGCCTTCCATTGGGACCTCTTCCTCACCTGAGACTACTCTAGAGAAGTAGAAATCTCAAGAAAAACTTGCCCATTTATAACTGAATAAGCCCTGGTTAGTACAAACAATACTAAATTTATTACATTCAGCACTGAAATTGAGACAGGCTTCCACTGTGCTTTTTATGGAGCCAACTAAGTGGTATTACAAACAAACAAGTAGTCTTATGGCACTTAGGCTGCGTTCAAACAGCATTTTTGTTTCGAAACAATGAGGTTGTTTCAAAACAAACAAAAAAAAATATGTTCACACGACGCACAATTGTTTCGAAACACCGGGAACCTGTTGTTTCGAAACAACAGTGTTTTGAAACAAGTTAAACCCCATTTGGGGGCGAAACAACCTTGTTTTGAAACCGTCATTTCGAAACAATGCGTGTGAACGCATTGTTTCGGAACAAGGTGTTCTGAAACAACATTTGAAGGGCTGCCCCCTCAGCACCCTGGCCAGGGTGCTGAGGGGTGTCCCCTGGCCGGCAGAGCGGGGCTGCAGACACCCGCAGGGTTCAGCGCAGCCCAGCGCTGATCCCCGCCAGCTTAAAGCCCAGGCTGTCCGGGCTTTAAGCCGCCAGGTTCAGCGGTGGACTGCGCTGAACCCCGCTGGTGCCTGC
>ML682026.1:17192169-17299552 GCA_007922195.1 Podocnemis expansa | reverse complement strand
GCTATTTCGTTTCCCGCCTTTTTCCTTATTTCGAAATAACTTTTTGTTAATTCGGCATGTTATTTCGAAATAAGGTTTTATTTCGATATAAGTTGTTTCGAAACGACTTATATCGAAATAACCCTGTGTGTGAACACAGCCTTAGAGAGTAACAATTTTTTTCTTTGCATGAGCTTTCATAGGAGAAAATCCCACATCGTCAGCCACTTTGAAGAAGTGGTATTAGTTTACGGTGGCCTTTATATGCATTCCAACCAATGATTCATAGTAAACTAGACCCTTTCCCCTCATGATACAGTAAGAGAAAATAATTTGTCTTTCAAACTCTACCCTGAAAAACAAGTGTGCAAGCTGATCAGAGGTTTACTGCTATATTAAGACATTCAGTTGTTTTAGCTGCAGATAGAACCAGTCCAATCAGAAGGCAGAAGTACATATGGAACCTGCACGAAAACACAGATCAAGTGTTCCCCTCCTAGAAATGTTATTATTACTTTCATTAAGCTATCCCTAAGCTTATGAGCTTTAAGAGCAATCAAACCCTAGATGCTTCCCATCTGTCTCTCAAAACAAAAGACATATCTTACTAGGTAGATTCATTCAAAGATGCAGTTGAAGTTTAGATACAGCTAATAACTCTGCAATATTTTTTATGGAAGTCCGTTCAGACCTTGGTGGTACCCCAGAGCTATCTAAAAGTGAATCAGTATCATGTATACTTTCCAGTACTTATACCAGCTGCATATTTTTATGGGAGTGAGAACACATCTCAAGAATATTTTGCAGTGCTCAAAAATGCAAGGTATTAATGTAAATGAGAGTTTTCATGAAAGAAGGTCCTATTCTTGCACTGTACACACACACGCGTGCACACACACAAATGATCCCCTCCCCAAGGATCAATTCTGGTCTCTTTTTGAATAATGCACACAAAGCTTGGATTAGTTATGTATCTCCCACAGTGTATAGTTAAGGGATACAAACTCTGCCATGTCTACAAATCAGGAAGTTGAATAACCTGTGTACATATATACTTTTAAAAACTGATATAAAATATACTTATGAAGCACTGTCAACACCTAGTTCTCACCTATTACTCTGTAGATGCAAATATGCATTCATAATTTAAATAAGTCCTGTTTTTGCACTCCACAAACATGAGCGGGATGCAAAAGGAAAACGGAACACTCTCTCCGGATACAGTGAGGAGGATCAAGCAGAATCTCATTAAGGACCACTTCAAAGATCAGTTCTTCATTTCCATACAAACAAGTTTAAATTATCTTGTGTGAATCTGCTGTTAGCGGTTGCACTGTTCCATTATGCATGATTCCTGACTGCTTGTATCATGAATATCTGCACAGTGCTCCATTAGCAATTTTCGATGTTATGCTAAAGCTCGCAAGTGGTCATGTTATTAGGTTAAAGTACTATATTTTGCATATTTATTCCACTTTCCCACATTTGCTATTACTTGTGATGTAGGCCCATATTTTCAGAATTTCACATGCATTTGCACATCTTCTTACCATGGCCAATTTCTGTGACTGCAGATGCAAACGCAGTGGATATGCAAACACAAATGGATAGCTAACTGGCCATTTGCTCATACATTCACTAGAGCGTAATTGTACTAAAATCATGCACAGCTTAGGAATTAGTCATGCATACATGTATGAAAATCTGCATCTAGGCACTACTCAGTCACATCATGTCTATAAGGTTATTCCTTTTATATAATTAAAACATTATTATGGCACAATTTAATCATGGTTTTATCACATCGTGTGTTTCCTTCTAAAGTTGTATTTGTTTCCTCAGTTTTCTTATTCCCTCAATCTACCATATCATCTTTTGTATATTCTTATCTCAGTCATAAATATATATCTTTTAAGAGCTAAATTATGCTCGCTGTTACTCAAGTAGTCCTTGAGTACTTCAATGTTATTCACATTAAAGTGAGATGGATTTGTCCCTAGTTGAATTAAAGGGCTAGAACTGATGTGTTACGATAGGAAATATATAACCATTTTATTTGAGTAAATTATAATATTCTTCATATGTTGATTACTTTGCAAAGTTCTATACCCTGGCTGAATTGTTAGGTGATAGAGAGTGTGAATAGGTACCGCATAGACCTAAGCTGCCTAGATTCAGCTTTGTGTTATTGAGAAGTTAATCTTTTATCAAGACGACACAATCAAAAACATACTCTGAAAATGTTCATTCTTATGACTCTCTTTCCTTCCTCTCATCAGAGGAAGACCATGCCAAGGTAACTGGGAAACCTCTGTCGAGTTGCACATGCAGTATTGCCATGCAAAGCAAGCTATTGTTTCAAAGGGATTACCCCATGTGTGACCAGCTGGAAGTCAGAATGCGATTCTGGAAGTCCCATTGGCTTTGGCAGTTGAAGTGCAATGCACTGGCAGTGTCATCAAGAAATTCTGACTGATGGTATCAAATGACAAAAGAAACTTGTAATTTGTCACTGTTGTATGAAGGCCTTATGTACACATCGGTCTGAGTGCCTCTTCCTGTCTCTGATAACACTCCTGGATTTAAAAGATGTGGGATGGCAGAAACCATAATAAGGATAATACTCATGTCTGAACAGACATTCCAAGTGGCATATTACACTGGGATGCAACTGAAGAAAAATCCCTGATCCACATACCCTTGAGCTTTGGCTGAGACTGGAATCTTAAACCAAATCCAGATCCATATTTTGAAAATAACGTTTTCCCTCCCTTTTTAAGAGGACAAGCCAAATCTCTGAAACTAACCCTTTACTCCTCTCTGTTCCATTTAACTTTTCGGGCTGTTCAAAATCCAGATCCAAAATCTGAGGCTAGATCACCTCTGTCATAATAGATTGTCAGCTCTGATATTTTGCTCTCATAAATTGCAGGGTGATGTACATTATTTTCAAGGTAGTTCATCCATTGGAGTGTATTCTGTGCTTCTAATTTGTCATTTTTTCTGCTACATCCTGAGTGACTTCAAATTACACCTGGGTTCTTATCATGGGCCCCACAGCAACAACGAAAGCTGCAATGAAGCATTAAGGCCCTGATCCTGCAAGGTGCTGAATGCCTTCTGTTCCCCTTTATGGCTGTAGGAATAACAAAGGCTTAGCACTTTCCTGAAGGATATTCAATGTGCACATAATTTTAGCAGATCCTAAACTTTGCTACCATGCAGGTGGCATATTCAGAAGAAAATGTACTTGATCTATTGCTGTAACCAGTAATAATTATTAATTGTATTAGCATGATACTTAGAAGTTACAGACATGGACCAGGACCCCATTGTGCTAGACCAGGAGTCTCAAACATGTGGCCCATGGGCTGCATGCTGCCCCTAAAGCTATTTCCTGCGTCCCGCGATGACACGATCATTACCGATATTTGCAATATCGTTGTATGAAAAGGTTTCAGTGGTGCGGCCCTTGGCCTAACGTACTAGTCCTCATGCAGCCCTCTACTAGTCCTCATGCGACCTTCATTGTGATTTGAGTTTGAGACCCCTGTACTAAACATTGTACAAATACAAAACAAAAGGATTTACACTCTTAAGTATAAATGATGAATACAGACAGATGGGGGAGCACAAGTAAAGAAATAAAAAGTTATCGATCAGCATGATAGGTAGTGGATTCAGCACGCTAGCAGTCAAACCACTGACAACCTGATCTAGCTTATATCCCAGAAAACACATGGAGCATGTCCTTAAGGAATCCATTTTGAGGTACCTGGAAGAGAGGAAAGTGATCAGGACCAGTCAGCATGGATTCACCAATGGTAAGTCACGCCTGACCAACCTGATTAGCTCTGTGAAAGTGGGGAAAGCAGTGGGTGTGACTTGAGGAAAGCTTTGATATAGTCTCCCACACTATTCTTATCAGCAAGTTAAAGAAGTATGGGTTGGACGAATGGACTATATGATGGACAGAAAGCTGGCTAGATAATCAGGCTCAATGGGGGGGGGTCAACAGCTTGATGTCTAGTTGGCAGCTGGTAACAAATGGAGTGTGGAGTGCCCCGGGGGTCAGTGCTGGGACTGGTTTCATTAATGATCTGGAGGATGAGGTTGATTGCACCCTCAGTAGGTTTGCAGATGACCCTAAACTGTGGAGAGTGGTAGATACGCTGGGGGATGGAGATAGGAAACAGAGTGACCTAGACAAATAAGAGGATTGGGCTAAAACAATCTCATGAGGTTTAACAAGGACAAGTCCCAAGTCCTGAACCTAGGACAGCATATTCCCATGAACTTCTTCAGACTGGGGACTAGCTAGGCAGCAGTTTGGCAGAAAAGGACTGGGGGTTACAGAGAATAGGAAGCTTGATATGAGTCAATGGTGTAACCTTATTTCTAAGAAGGCTAATGGCATATTTGGCTGCATTAGTACTAGTATTGCCAGTAGATCACGGGAAGTGATTATTCCCCTCTATTCGGCACAGGTGAGGCCCCATTTGAAGTACTGTGTCCTGTTTTGCCTCCCCCTCCATTTAAGAACGGACATGGACAAATTAGGGAGAGTCCAGAGGAGGGCAACAAATATGATTGGGAGCTGGAACATGAAACTTTTGAGGAGAGATTGAGCAGGGCTGGATCAAGGCCCTGGAGGGTCCAGGGCTACCCACTACTGTGGGTCACCCCTGACTGCGGTAGTGCCCCGCCAGCACGGGGCGGGGGTCGGGTTTTGGGACCCACAGTCTGGCTGGTGCTTGAGTGAGGGATGCGACTGAGGGGGCTCCATGGCCTAGTGATGCTGCAGGGAGAGGGGAGAGGTCTGGGGCTGAAGGGCTCTTCAGCCCACAGCCTGGTTGGCACTGGGGGGGGGGGGCATGGCCCTTTTGGCACTGCATGGGGCCTGCCCCCTGCTGGCAGCCCAGCCCAGGGCCCAGCCAGCAATGCAGCACTCTTGAAGGGGTAGGGCTCTCTCTTCCCTCTGGGAGCGCTAAGCACAGTGTTGGGCTGCCCCAGCATGGTGGTGGGGCAACAATAGGCTGGGGTGAAGGGGTGGAGAAGCTGACGCCATGGCATGCATAGTGCTTATAGGCCAGCTGAGCAGTGCTCCAGGGTCAGGGATTTCCCCGTCTCCTTGGGAGCACTGTGGGCTGGACCCGTGGCACGATGGAGGCAGGACAGCATGAAAGTGGTGGGGCCCAGTCAGCAGCAGGCCAGGTAGTATGGCAGAGTCAGGACGCAGGTCAGATTATTTGCAGTGCCACAGTGCTGCCCCTCTAGGACAGGGCCCAGGGGTGTAGCCCCTAAAGCACTCATGATAATCCGGCCCTGAGATTGAGGGAACTAGGTTTACTTAGTCTGCTTAAGAGAAGAATGAGGGGGGATTTTATAGTAGCCTTTTACTACCTGAAAGGGCGTTTGAGGAAGATGGATCTAGACTGTTCTCAGTGGTAGCAAATGGCAGAATTAAGAGCAAGGATCTCCAGTTACAGTGTGGGAGATCTAGGTTGGAAGCATCTGACAAAGTGGGATTTTCTCCCATGAAAACTCATGCAAAAAATAAATCTGTTAGTCTTTAAGTACCACAGGACTCCTTGTTGTTGTTTTTTATTAGGAAAATGTCTTTTTCACTGGGCAGGAGGTGAAGTACTGGAATGGGTTATCTAGGGAGGTGATGGAATCTTCATCCTTAGTGGTTTTTAAGGTGTGACTTGACAAAGCCCTGGCTGGGATCACTTAGTTGGAAGTGTCCAGCTTTGAGCAGGGGGTTGGATTGGAGGAACTTCTGGGTTCCCTTCCAACCCTAGCGTTCTGTGATTCTGTCTAATTTTGTATCTTTCTTGTCACTTACTACTTCTTGCCTGAAGTCTGAAATATAAACTCATTTCTTCCGATGCCCCTTTAAAATTACAGTAGCATAATGAAATGAATCCAAATTAGGAAGTATTTCTATTTCAGGAGGAAAGGAGGAGCAGGAGAACAAAATCAAGAAGCCACAGTATGGAAATAAAACAGGTTCCAATTGCTTACATGCCTTTGTATATTTTTCTTCAAAATACTTCTATAATGCTATTATCTAAAAAGAATAAAGAAATTGTGCATCGAATTTTCATGCCTACATTAACAGTTATCACAAGCACACAGGCAATTAGAATAACTGTAGGTACGGATCCAATTAATTAGCTGTTTCCCTTCACAATTAGAGCAGTTGTGCATACAGTCACATGGAAACATGTACAAATACACATACAAGGATAAATCATGTGTATGCTCAGTTCTACATACACAAGTGTGACAATCTCAGATCAAATTTCTAAGCAAAATTCAACAGGGGAACAACAGGGAACACAGGGAACGAAACAGGAGTTTCTTACACTTTGTCTTCCCATTTTTAAATATCTGTAGAGCCCTGCCCCTTCAGTCTCACCATTTTTGAAATACAGTTGGCCAGTAGCTGAAATACTAAAGTGAAAAATCTTCCCATATATATATGGTTTCAGGCAGTTGGATGCCATTCTTTCTCCCTTCAACTCCCATTTAGTGGCAACCAGGAGTAAAAAGAGTGCATAATCTTTCCAGGGCCCTAAATGCCAAGATTTATGATAAGGAGCTCTCGACAACAGGGTTGCCTCAACTGGTCACCTACCAAAATCCCCAACATCCCCAAACCAAGGAGTTAAATCTTCTCCTCCACTACATAAAAGGAAACAGACGTGATTTTCTTTACAAAAGAGCATTTCATTTAGAGAGAGAAAGAAAAAGGAAAGGCAGAGTTAACATAGCCATTATTCTCCATCTCAGGGAAAGCAAATCCTATTTTGCCTGTCATTACAGTAGGTAGAAAAATCCTTTCATCCAGTCATTAGTTGTAAACATTCCATCGCCTTGCGGGACCAGGCCTATGTTTCCCATCCTGCGCTGAAGCCATTTTCTAATACTAATGTTTTATACACACATCTCAGATACAATGCGAACTCCCCCAACCCCAAAGGCAACAGGGCATTCGTTTATACTAAATCAGAAGTGTCACCCTTGGCAACCTGCAGCACTGAAACATTTATTCAGCTTCACATTGCTGGCACTTAGAATTATTTCTTTCATGCCTGATAGCCAAATTACAATATGGCAGGTTTCCCCGGAGCCACCGGATCATTAGTGCCAGCTCACAACATACTTTCAACTGATATGGCATTTCATGTACAGCTGCCAATCAAAAAATGGGAAATGCAAATGATGGAGGGCCCATTGGTGTTCAATTACTGTACAGTGAGCTCCTTACAGCTTCACTTAATGACTGGCAGTCATTTTGCTGAGCGGAAGAAGAGCAGAGAACACAGAGAAGAATTCCCTCCGGGAAGCCAGTTGCAAGTGCAAGAAGTTTTTACATTTGATTTCCATATTTATTAATTTTTTCCCCCTCTGTGTGTTTCTAAACACTAGGCCAAAAAAAAAAAAATACTTAGCACAGCTTGTTATACAAATACCAAGCCTTGTCAGTTCAGTCGATTGCCAAGGCCACATCAGAAGAAGATGAAGGGTTTTTTTCTGCTCAGAATACACTCCTCTTCTTAGAAAAGCTCAAGATGTTTCAGCCTCCATGTGAAAGAGTTTTAACTACTCCAAACTAGTTTATTAATAATTCAGGTTAGTCACGTCAGTTGTCCCTTCATTTCCACACCCAGGAAAATATGATGCAAGTCTTTGCATGGAATGACAGCTTACGCCGCTTGTAAGCTCTCTCTCTCTCGCTTGCTCATATATATATATATATATATATAGGTCCCTGCAAGCTGCAGAGCATCTCCTATGAGGTGAGGAAAACAATGAAAATTGGCATGCTCAGTGCCACACAGAATCAGGCTCTCTAATTTATCTGTAAACCCTTTTTATTATGTATATTATGGTTGCCCTGTCAGGCATCAACAAAAATCAGGGCCCCATTGTGTTTGCTGTAAAAATATATAAGACAACACTCACTGCCTTTGCCCTGAAAAACTTACAAAACATGAAGGGAAGTAATATGATGATTTAGAGTTTCAGTGCAAAAAACGTGCACCTCAGCAGTTTCAAATAGGTTTTGCTTTGGGTTTTACCTTCATCCACGCCAAGAACTTGAAGTGAGACTTGAAGTGCACGAACGAATGGGAATAAGAACAAAATATTTGTGCATCCCTTGCAAAATCAATCCATTTTTTTTTGTCAGTGATGCACATCTCTCAAGGGATCTGGCATATCCTTGCAGATTCATTTATAACAAATCCCATTATGGGGTATTGGTGAGGTTTAAGACTGAATTCTTCTGTATCGAAATGGATCTTTACTACTTGACCTATAGAGTGCCTGCTATGTAAGAAAAATAGTAGGCTGTTATCCTCTTTGTTGAATGGTCAGGTGTCCAAGGCCCGAACTGAGTATCTTAACCCATCCAAAGTTCATGGGTGTTTGAATCCGGGTTTTAGTTCAGAGTTTTCTCAAATACATACATGAGCACAGAGATATAGATACACATGGAAGGCAGAACACATGTGTGGTATAACTGGGAGTCCTTGTGGCACAAGGAATAAACAACAGGACCAGAAGTCCAGATTCTGTTTCTCACAATTACATTGGCCTGTGGCAACTTTAGCCCTGGGGAGCTCCATTTCATTTGCTTTCAGATATCCGTCTAGCCAGTGCAAAGCTAGAAAAGAGGAGACTGAGAGGGGACACAGTAACAGTTTTCAAGTACCTAAAAGGTTGTCATGAGGAGTAGAGAGAAAAATTACTCTCCTTAACTGCCAATGATAAGACAAGAGGCAATAGACTTAAATTACAGAAAGGGAGGTTTAGGTTGGAGATTAGGGAAAAAATTCGTAACTGTCCGGGTGATTAACCACTGCAATAAGTTGTGGCAGGTTGTGGAATCTCCATCGCTGGATATTTTTAAGAGTAGGTGGGACAAGCACCTGTCAGGGTTGGTTTAAGAGGGTCCTTGGTCCTGCCATGAGTGCAGGGGGACTGGACTCAATGACTGCTCATAGTCTCTTCCAGTTTCTACGATCCTGTGTGGCAGCAGGTAACTACTAGCCTTCACATCACTCTACCCCCTATTGTGGTTTGCCATCCCAACAGCCTCTACACTCAGGAGAAGGAACACACTGCATTGAGCCTGACCCTTGTGTGCGAGTGCAGGATACTCCTTTTTCCCTGCCTTTTTGCACAACCATATGTGAAATGCTCACAGTCTGGCCCTAAAGGGAGCTCATTATATTCTTTTCTCTGAATTCCTGCAGTCTCTTTGTGCTGAGTCCTTCTTTCTTTCCAGGGTTCAGTTCTGTTCTCTGGGATGTCACCATTTCTCCAAGGGCAGACTGCCAACTGTCTCCATTTCTTCCCATTTCACAGGCTCCTGGTTCTTCTAGGGCTCCCTGGGACATCACCCCTTTTCCCTCTCTCACTGCCTCTGTGCTCTCAGAACATTTCCAACAGGAGACTGGGCCAAACAGAGCACCATATCTGAACCCCTTTGAACCTTATCGAAACTGTAATTGGGAAATTAGTTTTTATTTCAAACTTAGCAGCTTTGCACATCCTTTATGAGCTAGATCTGAATTGTACCATGAGGAAATGGGATGCCCTGAACTTCCTGGTTTATGAATGTCATTTTTCCTCCATAGAAAATGTTACTCAAGTGTCACTCATAGAACTGAGGAACAGAGACCTGGCTCTAGTGTACCATTACAGGGAACATAGTAGTTTTCTTCCAGAGTTACATTAGGAATATATTTTAGTAACAATTAATAAATCCTGATGTGATCAAGATATGCTAGCAGCCACCAGATTTGATTCTTTCTAATGCAACTATAGGAAACCCATATTTCCTGATACGTGTCAGCAGACTGGAAATCTAGATTTGTTAAAAAGTTATTTTAAAAAAAGGAAGTAAATATGCCTGCCTAGAAACTGCTCTTTTAACATTAGTTACTGAGTCATATTAAAAACTACTAAAAAAAAACCATGAAAAGACAGAGATAAATAAATGCCCATAAATGCTCTTGTGTTTTAGCTATTATACTTAAATAGAAATAAAAACACAACAGAAAACAACCAAACTTGTTTTTGGCTAAACTGAAATAATAAAATAAAATGTTTCTACTTTGTTCAGGAAGAGCTTGATCCACCATATCACAGAGTGTTGGGTATGTAAATGCAAGGTGAAAAGCAATCATCAAGATGCCAAGCACCGGAGTGGACCTAATCCAGCACGAATGAGAGCTTTCCTGCATGTCTGCCAATTTACACCTGCCCAGTAGCAGGCAGTATATGGCTAAATTGCTCATTTAACATTTCTCATTTTACATTTAAACCTTTGTATTAGACACATTAATTTTATTGATGCCCTCCTTCCCCTCTTAACCATTTATACTTGAGAATAAAGGAATGGGCATATGTGGTGCTTGAGACTTCTGCTTAGTATAAAGGATTACTATGCCTGTTGTGTTAATTGGCTTGTGCCCATACATAACCATTACTTATACTTGTTATGGAGCCTAAAAATTTCACACATCCCACAGTGCAACGTACAAGGACTTACAGAATCAAGGTCTAAATGTTAAGGTGGGACTCAAAGGGTGGGAAAGTATCCCTACTGGAATTTGAAACTATTCTATGTTTCAGCTCCAGAAGGTCATTTTATGGAGTCATAACATGGGTACAGCATTATAATCATGCCATGAAAATGATTTCATATTACATATGTATTCTGTTAAAACGCCTACAGCGCTCATATGGTACAAGTTCTGTTATAAGAAAAATGTATTGCCATAGAACATAGCAACATCAGCATATCATCTGCTATTACCACTAATATTTCAAGATTAGTAACAGACCAAAGTTTTCTACAGCATCTTTCCTTCCACTTTCTTTCCATTTCATACACTGATATCAATATATCTGAATGTATTACATTACTGCATTATATTTTACTTTGTTATTTTGATGCCACAAGTGGGAAATGGTGGGGGGAATGGAATGTGGAATCAGAAGCACTTAATTATTATCAGATAAACCTTGGAAAAGTAACACTGAGTTTATTGCCAAAGTAAGTCCACAATGGTGGCCTAAATATGTTATTGTGAGTTCACACTTCCCTATATTCAGAGTGATTTTTTTAAAAAAAATACCATTTGTCTGGATGGTTGTGTAATACCTCAGCTAGGCCTTATTTCAGCAACATAAGGATTACTCTGGAAATGATATACCATGGTGCTGTTCATCCCTAACTGACATATCCTACACGAGCCCATCTCTTTGGCGTTGGAGAAGTAAATCTGTTTCCTTCAAAGAACAAGGAGGAAGACTGTAGCTTTTGGTTCCTAAAAGATGCCAGTCACTGAAATCTTCACAGAATGATTCCAGAAGTCAAACATGGTCAGACTTGACTGGTAAGAAGAGTGCCTTACTGAATTTGTTTATGTGCAATTTGACAACTTCACACACACACACACACACACACACACACAAGTCAGTCGAATTATGGATAGAAATACAGTTATCTAGATACAGTTGAATGACTGGCTATTCCTGTTGGTTAACTACAGCCACACTTGATTTTCCAGGTCAAGACACACTTAGCTGAGATGAGGAGGGGCATGGGGATTTAACCCAACAATCAAATACCCACAAATATAAGAACACGCTGGTATAATGAATCTATGTGCTGCAGATGACAGATGTAATCATTAAGTAAGCCACACACATGAACATGGAGAACTGAGACTAGAATGCTGTCTTTTCAGTCAAAAAACGAAGGTTTCTACTATGTTAGCAAAAAAAAAAAAAAAAGACGTCTCGACAGATAGAAGAAATAGGTAGCTTATCTTCTTCGTGGGCCATCCACTGCTGGATAAGGTCCCACACTCACTCACCCACTCCTAATCCCATTTATTAAAATGGATCCCTGACCAGGGATAAATAAAATACCCAGTGCACACTGTCTTAAACCATATTAAGTAATATGTTTTAACAACATTTTTATAGTAAGTTGTGCATGATATGTCTAAGATAATCAACTGAACCAGATATTTCAACTTCTTTCAAATGCTATGTGCCAACAAGACCCAACATTTTTCCAGATTTCATTGCTATGGATTTAATTTCTGACACAAAGATAGCAGCCATTACGAGCACAGAGTATTGCTGCATTTTAACATGCTAACTTTCTTCACAATACCAACTTTTCTGCGGGCACAAGGTACATTTACAGATAAAGTTCAAACAGTTAGGTCCCTAAAGTCTTCTCGCAGCTTAGTTTCCCTGTTGATTTCAATGAGACTCGTACGTGAGAAGAGGCCTTGAGATAGTTATATGAAAAGGAAACTCTCATTCTTCATGGGATGGACATACCATCATGAAAGCTACAAGCTATTGATTAAACTTGAAGCCAGCCCTGCAAGTTAAATTTTGGGAGCCTGTTTTTGATCTGTGGGGTTAGCAATCTCTAATATCATCCATAATTTAATTGTTCTGCCTTTAACTACATGTCTCCTTGCAATTATTGTGAAATACAGATGGTGGATTCGTGATCAACAATGTAACAGATTTATTCACTGAATTAGGGGATGGTCTTGACCCCATCACTATATCATCCATATTTTAGCCTCCTAACTGGTGCTCTAAGCCTCAAAGTATATAGCCTTCTATTTCCAGCCATTCCATTGGTTTTTCAGGAATGGGGGAAAGGCAGTGATGCACTATTGAACAAAGAGCCAAGCAGATTAAAAAAGCCATTTTAAAGCTATTCAAGATGTATTTTTATGCATCTGATGCAAATATACTGTCATTATCCACAGAAGAGTAAAAAAGACAACTTAAATACTTCAAATACAATTTAGATGCTAAAAGGATTAGATTTACTTTACTGTTCTATGTTGCTCAAAGACAAAAATCTGTTGCCGTTTTTTAACCTATTGCATACCTTAATCCTTATATAGTTATGTGCAAACTCTAATAAAAGGAACAAAAAGGCTACTTCAGGATATAGACAGTTAGGATCAAATCCTGCAGACCCCTAAGATTTGATTCCAATGGGAGTTTTGCACAAGTAAGGACAATGGAAGACTTTTGGATTTGGCCACAGAAGGGAAAAAAACCCTAGTTAAAAAAAACCTGACAAAACAAAACCAACCCAGGAATATTCACTGCTGGTGGTGACTGCACTATTTCAGCTGTTAGTACAGTCATTTTCATTAGAATGGACTCATATGCTATTTTCTATCCTGATTATAATGATTTTTGTGTGAGTAAGACATCAACATTTTAAGAGTGCTGTACATAGTATTGAATAGATAAATAATATGATTTTGCTTTGCTCTGTCTCCAGGTTTTGTTCTGGTTTATTTAAGTCACTTCTTTTACATTTATGTTTTTACTTTAGAACTATCAGGTCTCCACTTCCAATTTATCTTTTTCTTTTTTTCTAAAGAAAGATATATTGAATTGGAAGAAGTACAGAGAAGTACAACTGATATGTTTAGGCATATGGAAGCGCTTCCATATGAGGTGAGATTAAAAAGATTGGGATATTTCATCTTAGAAAATATTATAGAAGTCTATAAAATTATGACTGGTCTGCAGAAAGTAAATCGGGAAGTGTTATGTATCTTGTCACATAACATAAGTACCAGGGGTCACCCAATGAATTAAGAGGCAGCAAGTTTAAAATTAAAATAAGGAAATACTTCTTAATGAAACGCACAACTAACCTGTGGAACTTTTTGCCAGGGGATGCTGTGAAGACCAAAAGTATGACTGGGTTCAAAATCAGTTAGAGCTCGTCCGTAATGGGAACTTACAGCAGCATAGCTATGTCCCTCAGAGACATGAAAAATCCACTCCTCAAGAGAAGTAGCTATGTTGACTTTATGCCCCAGTGTAGACAGTGTCAAGTCATCCATAAATTCTCCTGTCATCAACTCTTCCTGCTCTCCCATCATGCCATGCAATAGCACTGATCGCTTCTTCAGAATATGTTCATCAGAACCCTCACCCATTGCCCACTGAAGCTGAGGGAAAATCCTTGTCTTTAATGGGCATTGGATCAGAATCCAGATTGCCAACACATGCATTAGCTTGGCAGTTAAATGCTGCTCTCAGTTCGTCAACCTGGATGCATTAAGATCTTGCTTGTGGTTAAAAAAAATCCTTACAGTAAATTGACAGTGAAATTGAAACTGCAAAGTAATTGTTGGGCTGTCTCCAGTTTGGATATAGGTCAGTCCCAGTTTCCATTGTTATCTATATGAAATGCAGAACAGATGATGATTCACATACACCCAACACCCCCCCCAAAAGGAGGAGCTCAGTAAGAAGAAGCAACTCATTTTTTGACCTACTCCAAGTAACTTCTGACAATTTATAATTATAGGCCAGAAATATACATTTGCATTATTTTGAAATAAAAGTGGTCATTATAGATGAATCAGATCTATTATCTTTGAGAGCTATTGATAATGTATTTGATAAATAGACTGATTTTCCTTACTGGTTGTCAGACTTGGTTAGAAAATTTGCACAATTTCAAAATTTCAATGAAGATCTGAAAAAAGAATCTCCACAAACATTTCTCATGGTTCCCATTTGTTTGCCCGCTTTCTGACAAGTTGGCTATTTATTTAGTCCCAAATTTTTATCATTGCACACATGAAAAAATTCACAAACACAGCATAATAGCATTTGGAGGCACTTTTACTGCAACTGAGCATGAAGTGTCATGATTCTGCAACAAATAAACCAGGTATGCAAATGAGAATGTAGTTATGAAGATTTCAACTGTTCTGTGTTACCTTATATTTTATTTGTACCCTTTAAATAAATTATATAAAACTTTTTTACATAAATGTATAAAGTTTCTTGCATCTTGTTTTGATTATAATACTAGATGGCAGATCCAATTTGTAATTTATAGTTTTAAAGCAGTTCTTTGTATTTCTCTCTATAGAATTCCCTATGGAAAATGCCAGCAAGAAAGATAATCACATCAATGAAGCAAATGATAGTGAGACAATCAAGAAAAAGAATTTATTCTGTTTTTGAAGAAGAATCAAGTTTACCTGGGCTTCTGCAAGACAGCTCTCCCCCCTCCCACTTTTTTTTTTAAACACTTGATGGAAAGATGGCCACAGTCATTTGCATTGGTGTACATCACATGTTTCCTTGGCATGGAGAATCAGAGAATCAGCAAGCAGAGTTTTAGCAAGAAGCTTCTGGGAGCAGATCATGGTGAGTATGAACTGACTGCACTGCTCCCGGAAGTTGACCCCAGAAGTCCTGGGGCTCAAGGGGTGTAGGGTAAAGTCAACCTCAAGGGATTTGTGGTTGGGTTTTCCCTGATGTGCACTGTTAGCTTAGAAAGTTGCTGCCAGTTACGCAAGGAATTTTATGTTCCTTGCAAAACCGTTGACTGCTGCTGAAAAGCCCCCAAATGTAGACCAGGGCATAGTCCGTGGAAGGTTTTTGCCAATACAATGACTGGACATAACCTGACTCCACTACATTATCACCCTTATCAAGAAATATTATGCACTGAAAGTGCCAACTCATCAAACGAGTGGTTGAACAAAGAAAAACACCTGCATGGATTCTAATATCCCTGGAGTAAGAATCTGAAAGATGTTACCAGAATATGACAGAAAGTCTTCAGTTTCTCTGCAGTAGCACCTAATTACATACAGATACCAAAAAAAAGGGGTTGCAGTTTGAATCTAATCTGCCAATATCTGTAGAACCAAGACTTATGCATTGATTTTGTGTGCCCAATCTTTGAAATTAAATTGCAGTTGAGGTTACTCAGCAATCTTTAAAACAAGGAACACAAGCTCTTCCAAAGCACTGGCCTGTGACCCAGGAAATATTGGCTTTATTCTTGTCGTGCCATGAGTCCTTGGGCAAATTGCTTTATCTATTGGTGCCTCTTTGTTTCCCCTTTGTCTGGCTTGTTTATTTAGAACTCAAGATCCTTGGTGGTGGGACGGGACTGTCTTTTGCTAAGTGTTTTCCCAATTCCTTCAATGATGAGAGCATAATCTCAGTTGGGACCTCATGGAGTCTTCTGTAATACAAATAGTAAGAATAGTTTTGGCTGTTCAGGACAACAGTTACAAGATGCTTACTATGTAAGGTGTTATAGGAAAATAACTAGGAATTGTGGGATTATCATATCAAGAAACCTGAGGCTATTCAACAGACAGAGAGTTGTTCTTTATTAAAAAGAAAACCAAGTATCTGCCTTTTTCATGACAGTACTGGAAAAAAAGGCGAAAAAAAAATTTCCCTGAGGGACAGGCTACTGGAAAAGTATAATTCCTTCATGACCCAGCCTCTAAACTCAGTCTTGCTGGCAAAATGGCAGATGAGTTAGCATATCAACTTGGGGTGTGCAGTAGTGCAGAAGAATCTGACAGCCCCCTGGATGAGTTCTCTATTTACCAACTCTCCGACACTGACAGTGTTATGAAAGGGCCAGTAAACACAGCACTGCTCAAATTCTGGGGCACTGTTCTTGCCGAGAAACAGGCATGGGGGCCAAATTCGTCGTTAAGTTAGACTCACTTTGATTCTTTCATGCTTGCCTTACTCAGAAGAAGAGCCTTAAAAAGTCTCAACAAAGTCTACATGATAATAGCATCTAAATGAGATTCTCACCTGGTGTACATGGGGCAGCTTTACAGAGGTCAGTGTAACTACACTGATTTACACCAGCTGACAAACTGAATCTTTGGTTCTGCTTTACGAAAATTTATATCACTAATTTCAGTTAGCATGACACTAAACACAAACATCATTTCCAAAAACAGAGGCACAATTCTGCAAAGACTTAAACAACTGCTTACCTTTATACATGAGTAGTTCTGTTGAAATCACTAGAACTACTCATATAACTAAACCTAAAGATGTGCCTGTGCTTTTACAGGAACATACCCTCAGGATGAATATTTTTTATCCTTCTAGCTGTTGCATTGCTCTAGGCATTGTACAAACACAGAATAGCACAGAATTTAGTCCAAAGAGACAAGACAGCTATAGGGTGAGGGAAAGGGATATGTGCAAAGAGAGGGGATGTGCAGGACAGAATAATAAATAATAACAAAAATCAATATATAATAATAATTATTATATATTGACATAATAATTAAAAATAAATAGGCTAAATCCCCAAATCCTTAAATAAATTATTCCTCTTTAAGCCTGCCCTAAACTATTATAAGTACCATTGCTTCGGGCTGTTGAATGGTTACTGTGTTTTACCTCAGAGTTGCCTATTTCAGAAAGGGCAAGTCCTGCAGTTTTCTGAAACCTCACTGAATCAGTTTCAGGATATTCAATGGTAGTCAGTAGTACACCTCATATGTTTAAAGCAAATCATATGCACAAGTATATGCAGGACAAATTCATGAAGCCCTTTAAAATTCTTGAGTGGGAAAGATATCAGAGAAGTATCTGATTATTTATTATTCAGTTTATTATTTTAAGTTTTACTATATATAAACAGACCTAGTAATTTGTGGCAGCTCCATTCATATAATAAATCTACCTAAATCTACCTAATCTAAACTGAGATTGCAAAAGTGGCCTAAAATTTGGAAGCCAATACCCTTAATAGGACTAGGATACCTCCATTCTTTAGGTGGCTTTGGAAAATCTAGGAGTCGTGTGGCACTTAAAGACTAAAAGATTTATTTTTCACATGAGTTTTCATGGGAGAAAATCCCACTTTGTCATGAATTTTGTCCCACGAAAGCTCATGAGAAAAATCAGTCTGTTAGTCTTTAAGTGCCACACGACTCCTTGTTTTTTTTGCTGGACTAGACTAACATGGCTATCCCTTTGGAATTTGGAAAATCTCTCACACATAAAACTAACCATGTAATATTTCTTAAGTGACCAGAAAGCAGCTATAGAAATTATAATAAAAATATTGCCAGAAATGTTCAGAACTTGATACGATGATTATTTTAAACATATAATTTGCATATTGTAAATGAAACATTTCCATTAAAAAACTCTACACATAAGCAGATATTTGTGAAGTTGAACACCAGCTCCCTACACTTCTGGTTATCAGTTTGTCAGCTTTTTCTTTTTGTGCTTTGTTGCAGCAAATATGGCTTTGTGTAGCAACAGAAAGACCATCTTTCACGTCAACTGAAGGCCACTCTCTGCAGTTCAGACATTTTAGACAAATGCTCTTCATAAAACAAGGCAAATGTGTCTTTTTTTGTTTTCTATGGGGTTTTGCTCTTATCCTGTATCAATGGATTATTATTGATGATAAAACCTTAACAAGCATTTTCCTTTTCAACTCCTTTTTGCAAGTGGTCTCATATTACAGCCCATTGAAGTTTTGTGAATCTGCAGAAAAAAAAAATCAGTGACAGAATTCACCATCTGCTGCATAATGAAATAGACATGTGAATAATAGAGCATCAGTTGAGAGGGTTGAAAATGATCAAATGTTCAGAATCTCAATAATATTTCCTTGGAAAAAAAGATCCACATTAGAGACCTCAGTGTCACATTTTTTATTTTTATTTGTTAATTCCATGGCTCAGAGCTGAACCTAATTTGAGGTCAGGGGTTTTGCAGAAAGCTTAATTTTCTTGGGACTGTGAAAAAATACACCCAGATTCAGAGAGTAGATTCCATAGCTTTAGAAGTTCAAAGGGTGAGGAAAATGCAAGCTAACTTACTGCACAATTCATTTAATATTCTTACAGATGTGCCTGTGAATTTTTACTTTATTTCATTTGTATGCATCGTAAAATCCTACATTTCCAACAGCATTCTCTTTTTTTGACAGACAGACAGAAAATAGTTTGAAATATTCGAAAGTAAGAGAGATCTTAATATGACCAAACCTAAAGTATCCATTATGTTACAAGTTAGAGAAATCCTCTGTATCTGTTAGGCAAATTAGACTGTGTGGGCATTTTTATGAATGAAATAATTAGTCTTTCCTTTCCAAACTGTGGTCATACTTCAAAAGAAAAAACAAAAATAAAAAAATAGATGATGATTCTCTGACCCTACAGGAACTCAGTTCAATCTTTAAAAGGGGGTACCTTTCTTAGAAATATGGTTAAAAACCACAAAAATCATTCTGTATAAGTCATTAATGCATAAACAAGTGTTTCTGTTTTCTGGTCAGCTCTGTGGTACATTGTGAATGATGGTTAAGATGAACAGAACCTCACTACACATCTTCAGAGACTACCATGAATAGCAGCGTACATGGTGGGCTCAGTCAATATAGGGAAGGATGTGGTGTGTCAAAGATTTGCACAAGAAATGTCTTTTGCCCGAGGGGGGACAGGCATTCTGCCACTCTTAAAGACAATTCTGTATATACTTCTGCCACAATGTACATGCATATCTTAATATACTCTTAATTATAAAATTACTACTGATGCCTATTCAAACACCCAGTTCCTGTTAGGTGGATGTTGTCTAGTTTTCTTTATCTCTAGCTGCATTTTATGGTCTTTCCCATTCTATCTCACTGAAAATCACTCTATAATGATAATCTCCAAGTTCTTTATTTGGTTTATTGCCAATGTCACCAAAACAGCATTGCCATGAAAAAAAAATTCTGTTTGTACTGTAGCCAATATTGTATCCAGAATTATTATGCCTCCTCCAAACCATTTCTCTCACAGGCCATGCTATATACCTAAAATGAAGCACTTTTCACACACATCCTATACCAAGTATTTTAGAAAAACTCCATAACTATGTTGGAAAGAAATCTAAACAACAGTGACACAAATGTATCTACACACATGTAATGGAGTGGCTCACTGCAATTCCTCAAGTCAACAGATTAGATTTTTCTGAACTTTCAACTGTGCAAATGTCTTTGCTTGTCCTCTATTCTCAGTCATTTTAGAGTAATATGTATCCATTTTGCAAATAATTCTGATCCCAAAATTTCTCCTAGCATTTTATTTTCAAATTTTGTTTTATATAAAACACGTTACTAATTTTCACTTTTTCTTCTGTAAAAACCTTGATAAGAAAACCCTCCTTGTTGAATATTCATTCGTTCCAATTAATTGGCATTTGCTTGGAATGTTGTTGTTCCCATATCCCCCCTCTACCTCTCACCCCACACACCACGAGTATTGGCATATCAAAAGTTCACAGAAGTATTCTGGTGCAATTTGTAGATCAACTGCGAAGAACAATGAGCCTTGCTACATTTCTAATGGATTACAATTGAAATAATACATTTTCATTTTCCACTGACAATGAAAAACACAGAGTAATATTCTAAGGCCAAAAATTATTGCAGGAATTTATGAACAAGTCATTTCCTAACAGCTTTGTTCCTTGAATGCTGTCTTATCAAAAGTGCCCAGGATTTTATTGAAGTGAACTATTCTAATGAAAAAGAGCATTTGATGAGCAGGCTTGACTGCAAGTTCTGTTTCATTCCCCCTACTTCCAACTGTGTTTCATCAGTAAAGTTGCCATAAACATCCAGGTAACCACAAATGAAAATACAAACTAAAATCTCTCTCTCTCTCCCTCTCTCTCTCACACGCGCGCGCACACGCACACGCACACAGAACATCCTTCACCATTGTGAAGAAAAAGTGCATTCAGAATAATCTAAGAATAATGATTAGCCTTTAATTGTCCTGCTGGCTAGACGTAAGGTTTAATCCAAACTTCAATCATAAAGCTAGATTTCTAATTATGAACATCAGGACCTGCCTGATTTTTAAAAGAACAGAGCACATAGCAAATCCCACTGAAGTTTTGTGTGTTCTAGAACTAGCTATTCCAAGACATTATTATTTAAATTGTCATTAAGTTAGTTCTTTAAAGCCTGTTTGGATCTGACATATGACCAGTTTATGTGGGGGAGTTGAAATCACCAATTACTGCATCTTTATTAGATTTAGCAAAACAAACAAGGAATCCTGAGGCACTTTTAAAGACTAATAAATTTATTTATCTCATGAGCTTTCGTGAGAGAAAATCCCTCTTCATCAGATGCTTATTTATTAGGTTTAGCTGCCTTTTTGATCTGCTTTAAAACCATGCAATAGCTTTTCTCTCTAATACTGTGCTGTTTGTTTAAGTTTACTACATATTTGTATTTTTATGATTTTGGATTTCTGTTCTTTTGATCTCATGGATACAGACTGAGATGGAATTACAGTAACTGAGCAGACTGCTTCACAGTATATAAACAGAGCTGAGTAACTCACTTTCACAGTTATAAGCTGGCTTACATGTTTTGGTAAGCAGACACCCAACAGATATAGTTAGAATTCACATTCAAGTAACAAACTAGCCAATTTCTTCCCTCCGCCATGGGGGCTTGGGAATTAATTAGCACTGGCTGTTTTCTGGCAAACAGAGTTAAGATTCTGGTGGAAGAAAAATCTATTGTAAGGTGAGTTCTGCTATTCTTTTTTAAAATGCTATTTTGAGGATAAGTCTTCACTGCTACTGGAAACTGGTTTTTGAGCATGGGTACCAGGCACACATATGCCAGCTTTTCTCAAGCTCATCTGCTTGAAATAGCAACATGGACATTTCTGCACGAGCAGAGGCTCAATGTAGCCTTCTGAATATGGAGCAAGGGATCACGAAGGCTTTTATTTGAGTGGTTAGCGTGTATTGCTGGGCCACAATGTTCATGATGCCATTTTTAGTGAACTAGCTTGAGAACAGCTAGCAAATGTCTGCCTATTCAGACCAGAAGCCCCTTTCCCTGCTGCAGAGAGATTCAAATTCAGACCTAAGGCAAGTGGGCACAGCTCCACTAAATTTAACAGAGATGAAACCACTTCACCCACAGCGGAGTTTGGCTCCCAGGGTGCTAGCTTAAAATGTAAGATAGATTGAGAATTGTGAGAATAACCAGTTCTTCAGTTTACTGGCCAAAAGGAAAAATTGGCAAAAAATAAATTATATATTTTCAATACAAAAAAGATTGCACCCAATCAAACTAAATGTTCCGTATGCTCCAAAAGATTTAATTTTGGGGGGTTTTAATTATCTGTTAAAAATCATTTTTGAAAAAGTGGAAGTAAGAATTTGCAAATGAAGAGGCAAAAGGTTTCATTTAGAAAATGTCATATGTGTTTTACCATTCTTGGCTGCCCTCTCTTCTTCCCCAATTGAAACAATTCAGTGAATTCAACACAATTCATTAAATTTCTCAGTTGACCAAAATCTGCATTTTTGGAAAAAAAATTGTTCAAAAAATTTCACTCAGCTCTAGGTAGCTTCTACCATTTCCTCTGTGTTTAGCACATAGCGTGAGTAACATATGTAGTAGGGAGGCCCAATCTGGAAGTGGAGGGGTGAGCGGGGAAGGAATCCTCCTTGGCGTGTTGAGCTCAGATGTACAGTCAGTCATGGGACCCTGTAATCCTCTTCCAAAAGGGGAAAACCAGGACCAACTCAAGGGTTTGTGGCGCCCCAAGCCAACATTTACTTTTGTGTCCCCATTGCCGACTCTGCACCTGGAGCATCCTTGCAGGGGCTGAAGGGGCGGGGCTAGGCTGGTGATGACATGGTGGCAGCCAAAGTCACATGACCTCATGGCACTGGGCCCAGCCCAGCCCAGCCCGGCCATGCTGTCCTGGTGAACGAAGAGAGCTGCAAGGCGAGACCCTGGGGGTCTCCATGGCAACCCGTTCCCAGGCCAAGCTTTCAGTTTTGGGCAAAAATGTTGGCAGATTGTCATAGCTGTAACTCAGGCAACACTGTCCCTTTCTCAGTCTTCCCCTCTATAAACCTCCTGGCAGCATACACAGGCCCTTTAAATCCTGCCCCCACACCTCTCCCTGCTCCCACGAAACTTCACAATGGAGCTTCACTGATTCTGCAGATCCAGGATCCTCCATGCTTGTAGAGTCTGTGTCCAATACTGTGGCATCCAATACTGACCCAGTCCTAGTAATCTTAGCATCCTCACCACAATTTTTCAAAATTCCCCTTGTATTTAGACTCATAATCCATTAAACTTGAACAGGAGCACAGGTCACATCATCAGCCACTGTGAAAAAAGGCTCTGCATTGTTTTAATACCATGCACGAGATCGGCTTGAGTGGGATATTCAGGTCTTTTGCCATATCTAAAAAAGCCCCAGACCCCCTCTGCAGTCTGGTAAAGGGCTTGCTGACCTAATGGGTACTGACTTGACTCACTATTGGCGTGACACAATTCAGTTGTTAATAAGAAACAAACAAACCCAGACTTTAATCAAAATGCTCCTTTTTAAAAAAGACTATTCCAGCAACTCCTGAAGGAAGTTATCATGTATTCCCTCAAAAAATATCAACAGGTAGATGAGGCACTAAAGCTGAAAATTAAGAATTTCTGGGATTGGTGTTTGTAATATTCATTTCAATAATGTTTCACATGAAACCTAACTTAATGAAATCTGTTATGGGGTAAGATGACTTCTTACTTTTGCAAGAATGTGAAAACAAAATCAGCAAGCACAGAAAGAGACTGGATAATTTTTGTGATCAAAAAGATCTGTAGTTATTCATGTTCAGATAAGGATAATCAAATCTCATGCTTCAGGGCATACAGCTGATCACTGCAAGGGTCAGGAAGTAACTGTTTCTTCCCATGTAAAGACCTGCACAATAGTCTAGAGATATGATCCTGGGTAAGAAACATAATTTATTTGATATTTGGCCACCTGCTGCAGGATAGCAGATTGATGTACCAACTGGTATTGGCATATAAGATTCAGAACTCGTCTTCACCTCCCCACACCACATACTCCATACAGCAATGGATAAATTTCACAACAACCGGAAAAATACACATTTTCCAACACTTTTTGTGTGCACATACACATACATATGTACACACATATCCTATATTATATATATATATGTAACATGTATACATATACCTACCTACACATATTTCATATTATATACACTCCCACTTTACAAAGCAAAAATTGCTTGAAGTTTGAAGAAGACTCCCGGTAACTTGATTGTACTTCATAGTACGTTTCACAATCATTCTAGGACTATCCCATCTCACTGCATCTTAGATTACCAGTGTGACAACATTAATTAAAGCACGTCCAGCAAAATGAGCACAAACCATAGAGAGAAAGCTTACCGCACATCTACACTTGCTCGCATTGTTTTGTTAGTCAGTGGCCTATGACGCTTCCTACTGAATAACAGAGAGCTGAAGAAGTTTTCCTTTCAAGGGATTCACAAGCACAATAAGATATTTACTGTATTTATCACAGAGATCAAACCCACACACAGATGTCACATTTCTTGAATTCCATCAGTAGATCAGACAAGCAGTCTCTGGAAAGAGGACATTACAGCCAGAAAGTTCAGAGCATACAGGCTTTGAGGGCCATTCCTGTCCCATTTTCTGTCATGCACCCTGAGCCTTTGTTGTCTCCGCAGTGCTGATAAATCAATCCATCAAAAAATTTCCTCAGTGAAACTCAATCAAGAAAGGTCATGTCAGCGGGAGAGGAACAGATTAAATTAGCATCAAATTAGACATGGAAAGTGAGTTCTGTCAAAATCATCACAGCGCTCAGCACAATTAGAATATGTTAATTATGCATTTCATTAAGGTAGTGCTCTTTGAATGCGAGATGAAATGTCAGTGGTGTAGGCATCCGAAAAAAGGAAGATTGCCAGGCACAACTTTCTCTAGACAATGTGTGACACCTTCATTAACATCAAGAATCACAAGTCTGTCTTGACTTTTTTGTAAAGTATTAAACCGTTAACTGTTTGCTGGCTCTCTCCACTTCCATTCATATTCCCCTCTTGTTAAATTGCATGACCAGCTTTCTTTCTCTGCCAAAGCTCCCAGGACTACAGTGAGTGTCCAGCAGATACTAAAAAGTAGCCACAGTTTAACGAAGCCTTTCCTGGATGTGCACGGGATAATGCTGATGCCTTAAGGGGGTGCAGCACAGATGATCATGCAGAGCTAGCTGAGCAATTGTAGAAATGAAGGATAAAGACAATAAAAGGAGGAAGGAGTGACTGAAGGAAGCCAAAGGTGCACCAGTTTTAGATTGGCTCCAGTTGCAACACACAATCAATCTAAAGGCGGGAGTTGGGAGAGAGAAGGGATGAGATGTGCAAATCTACATTTGACAAATCCTAATTTGGGGAATTATTTTGTATATCAAATGTCTTTGATGCCTAAGAACAAACTGCTTTTCAAAGAGAGTTACGAGCGGTTGCTAAGAGTTGAACCACTAGATTTCAGCATCGAGTGATTTTTTAAAATCTGTTTTCCTAGGTGTGTGTGCCAAATTTATCAAATTTGTGTGCCTAAAACTAGACTCCTACACCTGTATTTAGGGACCTATAAAAAGGTGGCCTGGTTGTCAGAGGTGGCAAGAATTTCCAGTGAAGCCAGTGGGAGCTGCATGTCCTCCATCTTTCTGACAGTCAGATTATTTCTATAAAAATGCTTAAATAGGGATTAGCAGCCTAACTTTAAGCTCTCATTTTTTAAAAAGTTGCCCCCTTTTTTTTAAGAGAACTGTAAAGGTCCAGAAATTACAGTGGTGACTTTTCCACATTAGTCATTCATCTGAAAGTAGCTCAGGTTGGTAGAGAACAAAGGCTGTTGCCCTTTGCTAGGAGTTTCATAGTCCTAGTACAATTCCTAGTGGGCAAGGCTCCACATTTCCAAACTTCCTGATCATGGTTGCCCTTTCTGCAGCAGAAACAGTACTTCAGAAGGGTACGAAGCCTGAAATATGATTATCAATAGCCCTTTGCTCAATGCAAAAACAGCCTGTGAGCTCCCTGCCTGGGACTTTTATATGGTTAAACAAGATTTCAGGCTGAACGGTTGCACATCTGACACCTTCTACAAACTCTCCATTACTTTTTTTATAATATTTTTAGGAAGGGGAAGCTTTGAAGCTAGTTCCTGACGTCACCATGCTCTGATATTTTTTGCAACATAATGATGATCTTGGGGCAATGATATTGTGTCACTGTATGCTGATGCAACAGCATGCCATCTGCATGCAGAAGTGTGTTATGTATCTGTTTTAGGTGCTTACATGGGCCTATCACTGTAGTATCTGAGTACCTCATCTTTACAACAGCCTTGTGAGACAGGGCAGTGCTATTTTTCCTGCCGACCACATGAAGACCTGAGGCACAGAGAAACGAGGTGAGTTGCCCTAGATCACAGGAGACAGTGGCACATTACGCTTTGACTCCAAGTCTACCTTATCCTATGTTAAGGCCCTAAGAATCGGACTGTCCTTCCTCACAGCGTACTAAATAGATCAATACCATGTTCAGAGACCAGATTTCTGGATGGTAAACACACACGAAAAAAGATTCATGCAACTGTAGGCTTAATTTACATGTGCAATTAATGTGACTGTATATGCAAATCAGATAATTGCATGTGCAATTAGTTAATTGGATACATGTGTATATATATAATTACCTAATTTGCATGTATATTTGCATGCCTGCTGTCTGAAAATCTAGGCTCACATGATTTAGGGCCGCTGCTTGCTTTCTCCCTTCCACAGATTTAGAAGTGAGTTTACTGGTCATATTCAAAACAACCGTGAGATTGAGGAAGGAGTTACAACGAAAACTGCACCATGGTCTGAATAAACTTCCCCTTGGTTTTACTGTAGCTTTTGTAAAATCTGCCTGAGAATTCAGTTGCCAAATGCTCCTCCCCAAAGAAACATACTGTTGCTTCCAATGCCCTATGGATTTCATTTTAATATAACTGATTCCAACAGTCAGAAAATGCCAGCAAGCCAGCTGAAGCCAGAATCTACTTCAACACGCTTGGCTAGCCTTAAAACTTTCTGTGATCTCTGGTTTCACTGGACCTAGAAAAAAGAAATTTTTATCATTTAAGAAAAAGCAAACAAACAAAACCCCCAAAACAATAAAAACATTAACTCCTAGAGCAAACTGAGCTTTAAGATTATGTTGGTTTTGCTCACTAGCCCAGAACCAAGAGGCCTAAAGATAAACTGACAAAATTTGTAGTTCTTGTAAATTCATTGTTATATTTAGAACAAGCAAGCAAGCAAACAAACAAAAGATCTAGTTTTTAGACGATTATTTTCTAAAAGGGGCAACAGGTCCTCTTGAAAGATCTTCTGTTCAGATATAGGCCTCATTCTGGGAATTGGCATGGACAAAAGTCCTCCAAAAGAATCAGTGCGGACTCTCCTATTGAGGATTGCAACAGAAAGTGAATCTAGTGTAATAGATACATCATAGCTCTGTGACATCATAGGTGTGTTAACCTGCATGCAAATCCAAGGGCACCAAGAAAATCTCAAACAAAGGAAATGCTCCCAACTCACAACAAAACTGCAGGGGACCAGACATTAAGACAATAGGCATGTCCTATGCCAGAGTTTCCTGCTTTGCAGCTTGAAATGCTGGCACCAATCTAGGCCTGAAATCAATGGCTTTAAAAGCTGACTTTTGCACCTTGACTTGGGATATCTGTATTTCTGCATTTTTCTCATTTTATTTTAAAACCAATGCACAAATGGCCCGTGTAGTTGCCATATATTTTAAAACAATGCACAGCTTTTCTTTCCTTACACTTGTTGGACCCCAAGAGACAAAGAAATAATTGACTTTGGGAAACATCAGAAGCAGCATGGAAGAAATCCTGAACTTAGAATCTGCAGTGAAACAGTAGTAATGGAATAAGCTTGTTAACAGCCGACAAACTTTTAGCAGTGTTACTTTAATTTTTGCACCACGTCTTCAGCCGTATCACCAGATTTGTCCAAGCTGGATTTGGCACATATCCTGAGATGATGGTGCAGATAAGCAAGGTGGCTTGTAGCTCCTGATCCTTGATCCAACTGGGAACTAAAGCAGGCTGACCAGAACTTAGAGCAACTTCAGGGACCTTTCTACTGGCTGGGGGATCATTAGACAACAATGCACCCTAATTCAAATTCTTCCTGCCCTCTGGAATGCTGTTGACTTCCCCACAGTCATCCCTAAAATTGGGAACCTGTGAAGAGAGTGTCATAAAGCAGCCATAGCTAACACCATACCTTGCTGGGTTTTCCCTTACCGCAGGGGACCCACCAGCTGGCTTGTGATGGCACCTCTCTATCCTCTTGCTGCAGTAGGAGCCAAGGAAAAGGGATACAACTAGAGTTCAGACTCTTTTAATAACTTTGGGCCAAAGCCAGCCCTGTTTCAGCTTTCCTGAAGTTCATGATTTCAGTTCAGGAATGTATATTACTTAACCTTTCTTTTGAAGTGATAAAGGCCTGATTATCCACTCTGTCATACTAGCTGCATGCAGACATAACCCACTGAAAGATGATGAAATTACACTTTTGTATAGCTAGTGTAATGGAATGTAGAATCAGGCCCATTAGTTGCAACATTTTTCCTAATGGAAAGACAAATACAAACCTAAAAAAAAAGGCTTCCAGACAAAACAGTGTGTTTCTGATGAAAATATTATAGAATTAAAAAATCAAACATGTTAAAATCCTAATTAGGCACAGCAGGCTAATTGCTTATTCTCTTAGGTGATAGAGTGGGTCAATTTTGCCTGTGATAGTATGTTACAGAGGTGGAATATAGAAAGAATGTTTGCCTTGCAGTGGTGGGAAGGAGTGGGACAAGTGATTTATCCACCTAAATCACTAGCCAACAAAGCGGCTTTCTTTCTATAGATCTCCAAAACAGTCTCACTAGTGATGGGCAGGGCCAGATTAAGGGACCCCAAATCTCTGGGCTGCCCCCTGCCTGGGGTCCTGGTCCCCCCACCACAGCAGCCTGGGGACAGGCCAGACTGGAGGCGCCATGGCGATGGGGGTCTGAGGCCACAGCACTCCCACCACACCCCCACGTGGCATGGCCTCTGGTGCCACCCTCCAGGGCTCAAAACACTGTCACCTGCCCCATCATGGCCACCTGTAGGAGCCCCAGCACAGCAGCCTGACAGCCTTTTGGGCCCTGAAGGCCCATACTAGAGGCCACACCATGCCAGCCAGCTCCATCCCCAAAGCACAGCCCTTGGAGTCCAGCAGTCACTGGGTGCGGTAGTACCCAGTTAATTCTTTCCCTTCTGGCAGGGTCTGTTTCTCTCTGGCCTTCAGGCCAGGAAAAGGTCCTATGCCTCTTTGGACAGAGGTTTTTCTTTCAGCCAGTCTTTGTACCTGTAGGGTTCTTCTTGACCGGCGCACTGCTCCTTCTCCCAGATCCATGGGCCTTCTAAGAGTACCTTGATCCTCACAGGCTTTGGTAGCTCTCCTCACTCTAACATGCCAGCTACTCCTTTTCTCTGGAGGAGAAGTTTTTAACAAGTTCGGGGCAGGGCCTTGATTAGCTCCAGGTGCACCCATTACCCTGGAATAACCCCTGCACAACTAAAAGGGGACAAAGGACTTGCTGAGCTTGGGGCTGATATATTCACATTGTAGTACTCTCCAGTAACCCTCCGATCTGACCTTATCACAATACAAGAGGATTAGAGAGATGGCCACTATTCTTTAGATTCTATGAGTATGTCCACACGTACCTTTTAAATCGGAATAACAGTGGTTGTTTTGATTTAAAAAGTATTAGATCCACACAACGTTTTTTTGAATTGAAATGATGATCTCCGTCATTTTGATTCAAGAGACATTGAATTGAAATAGGTTAAATGCACTTTAAAGTGCAATGTCTGTTAAATCGAAACAGCTATTTCAAAATAACGCTGTTCGGATATGTTATTTTGAAATAATCATTATTTTGATTTAACATGATTTGCCCTTCTCCTTCCCACGGTGCTGTCCTTTTTCTATATATTGGGTGGGGCCATGGACCTTCTAGGGGGCCATCTTGCCACACCTCCCATGGTACCCCTCTTATGAATTGAAATAGCAAGTGCTGTGTCTGGACTTGCTATTTTGATTTGATGTTTTTTGGTGTGAACCTGTTTAAATTGATTTAACTTAAATCAATTTAATGATTTTTATTTCGATTTCATTAAATTGGTTTAAATTAAATTGATTTAACCATGCACGTGTGGATATAGCCTATAATCTGGATTAGATGTTATTTAGATGACATATGTAAAACAAACTAGGAATCCTGTGGCACGTTTAAAGACTAACAAAAATTTTTATTGCGTGAGCTTTTGTGGGTAAAATGATAGAGGCAGATATGATCTTGGACAAAGTGGAGGGACAAAAACCAATGAATCCAGAAGATCCAGATAGAAAGTAAAATACAGCTAGTCCTCACTTAGTGACCTACTCGTTTAGTGACCCCTCAGAGTTATGACCGGCTCTCTGATGAGTTGGTATTATGGCGATGTACGAGAACTCACAGCAACTCTCTCAGATTACCTATATTTACAGTACACTATGCAAACTAAGTTCAGTACATTAGAGCTTAAAACATTTAAAATATATATGAAAAATGTTATAAATGATGCAAAGGTGACATTAAAACTATCTACCAATGGTTGAAAAACCCACTACCAGTAAAGTACATTATGCCTGAAATACCGGTAAGGGCTGCTCCTCGTTTAGTGACCAATTCGTTTATCAATCGGGTTTCAGGAATGGAACCCGGTCACTAAGTGAGGACTACCTGTATACAAACAGCTGTTTTAACAAAACTCCTCATTCAACTACACAAAAACAATGAAGTCTTCTCTAAGATATGCAAACTACTCTACCACCAATGTGTTACTTCTGATTGACAACACAATCCACCAATGAAACACATGACAGAGACATTTAAAACAGAACAATTTCCTACTGGCTAATTATACCTTGAGGAAAGCACGCTTATTTAGCATGACAGACCACTGATTACTAGCAACTAGATACTGTGGTAACAGGTACATTAGAAATGTGACTGGAAGAAGAAAGAGGGATTAGATTAATTGTATATACCACCTTTAACAAGGCTATAGGGGAAAAAAATCTAGAGGTGTAGAAAGATAAGGGCAAGACTGCATTCTACTGCTTGCTTAAGTGATGTTACTTATGCTGCTGTAGTGCAGGAACACATAGGCTACATCCGCACTGCCAGCCGCGTCACTGCCAGTGCAGGATTGATTTTTCACAATTGACTGAATTTCAGTAAAGACACACTCAATCAAACCTGGAGGTCACTGGATGTTGACTCATTAAGATGACCTCTACATGGTGTGGCACTGCATTTCCCGTTGGTGCAGCACAGTGAAGACGCCTCATAGAAGAGGAGTTATAGAGTTGATGGGAGTTATGTAAGCTATTCTGCATACCTTGCTTAACTTCCAGTGACTGCCACCGAATTTCACAGTAAGTGTACACAAGGCGACAGAAGTATTGGTCTGGCATTGAGGACATCAAGTGAATAAAACAGTTCCCACTCAAGAGAGTGCGCAATCCAGAAGTGAGACAAGACTCAACCATTGGATAAACAGACAAATGGGTACAGGGCACAAGGTAGCAATGAAGCTGGGTATGTCTGTATAAACTGTTAATCTCAGCAGTAACTGAAATCTCATGTGTTTGCTACCATAACATTTTCTGGATCCACCATCACTCCAATGTTATGAGAGGAAGCCAATAAAAAGTTAGTCAGTATTTACAGAGAGGCTTCCAGAATGGCAGGTTTAGAAACCACAATCAAAATGGGCCTGAAATGTAGTGTGATACTAAGAAGAAATCTTGACATTAAATTAGAATTAGTAAGTGGCGCCATGGGCTATGTTTACCAATTCAGACAGATTGTTTGCAATTAGATTTGTCGAGGACATTGTTATACAATTTGAAAAGACAGACATTCCTCAGCCTGTCACTCACATTTCGGTCAATTTTCACCTGCTTATTCAAATTCATTCTTCACTTTATTGCATATATTTTATCACTACCAAAATCCCCAGGCCTCCATTTAGTCATTGTGGACATTGGTAAAAGCATTTTCAATGAGAGAAAACTCTGAAATTGCTCTGTCATGCATTAGAACTTCAAGAGGATGCCTAGTTTGAGACCTATCCATGCATTGCAATGCAGATCACAATTAGTTAAGGAGTATAGCTGCCTTCATAAAGCTACCAGGTCACAATTATGTCTCACATCTTTTCAAAACAACCCCAGTCAAATTAATATATTAGTGGTACAAACGCTCCTCAGTATCTCCTCTCTCCAGTCTTCTGGTATATTATAGCTACTGATATATTGGTAGTGTTCTGGTTTGTTACAATATTCTCATATTGTCAGCAACTTCTGTCAAAGCCACAGCCAAGTTCAGAATCCAGCAAAACTCAGGGTATGTCTATCCTACAAGTGCTGCTGCCATTCTGCAACCACACCACTGTATTAGAGACACTTGCTACAACAATGAATGGGGGTTTTCCATCTTCAAAGCAAATTTACCTCCTTGAGATGGGGAAGCCAGATCAATGGAAGATTCTTACATTGGCCTAATTGTGTCTACGCTTGGCTTAATCAGATTAGCAACGTCTCTCCATCTTTTTGAATCTCAGGGTTGTGAGCTTTTCACCTGAGTAGAGTAGCTACAGTAGGTCAACCTCAGTTTTAGGTCGAGGCTAGGCCTCATGAATTATTTTTCTGGCATTTCACTGTTCTGCAGAGTCACCTGCAATATTCAGCTATTAATGCAGATTACTAAGGCTATTTGAAAAGTTTCTGTCAAAACTATTTGTCAATAGAAAATTGGCTCTTCAGCAAAGCAATTTTTGGCAAGAGATTGCAATATTTTTGTTAAAAAAATTCAACTTGAAGTAAAAAAAACAGAAAACTCAAACAGAAGTCTCTTTTTCAAATATTTTTTTCTTTTGGTTTTCATTGTCTTTAAAAGCCCCTTTTTCTTTCATTTTTCTGAAAATTTTCCACTGGGGAAAAAAATCATTTCAGACCAACTCTATAAACTACAGTAACAATAAGCAAAGGCTATTCTTACATAGCCCAAAACTCCCCTTATGAACTTCTGTCATCTTCTGCTTTCCATTCAATTCAGCAGCTAGGACAAGAAGTGTGAAGTGACAGTTTAAATCCTACTCTATGTCTTCTTTTTCAGTTATGTTTATTTTTGTTGTTTGATAGAGTCATTCATATAACTAAGTAGTTTTTCAAAATATCTTAGTAGCTGAAGTTATTCAGTTAACTCAAGCCACTATCAACATCAAGTTCCTACAACTTCATCTGAACATTATATTTCAATGTCTGGTACTATGGTGATGAAAACAATACATGTTAGTCAACATAGAGGACTCTTACCTGACCCTCCTAAAGAAAACCAAACCAAACCAACCAACCAACCAGTCAACCATCCCTCCACCCCCAAAACAAACTAAAACTAACTGGCAGGAAATGTGCATGCAAAAAGATTTCAGTGCTCTATACAAGATCAGCTCAGTGTCTGTGATGACTAGTCCAGAATAAGAAAATGAATGAAAGTTCAAATTGACAGATGGCATCATTTGTCCACATAGTGCTCATAGGCACCCTATTATGTCACATAGTAAAAGAACATAATCAATAGCTGGCCAATATGAAGTTTTGGAAATTTTGGACCAGATCCTCAGTTGCCATAAATCAGTAGGTCTCCATTGACTTCAATGGAGCCTTTCTGATTTAAATCTGCCATGGATCTGCCCTGTTATAATCTCATGACTTGTCCATCTATATAAACACTTATAAACTAATTTGTGATAATGTGTTATGCTTCCTTTCAATGGGCATTTTGCCGTGAACTTTGCATTGTTCTCTAACTGCCAGAGGATAAAGCCCAAGTAATTAATTTTCCCCAAGTAGTACATTTTGCTTCTTCAGAAAGAATTTTGAACTACCACTTTGGGTTTTTTTTTTGGCCTTCCTGTGGCCTTACGTATGTCAAAAAAGTTATACAATCAATACAAACTTTTAAAAAATGCTAATCATTGACTCTTCTCTTTATATCACATCCATGGATACAGCTGCCTATATACATAGATGAGAATAGTGAGACCATTACTGGAATACTATGTCCACTTCTGGTGTCCACATTTCAAAAAGGATGTTAAAAACTGGAACGAGATCAGAAAAAAAAGTAACAAGAAGGAGTCAACATCTGGAAAACATGCCCTACAGTGAGAAACTAAAGAATCTTAATCGAGTTAATTTATCCAAGGATCTAAGTTAGTTTATCCAAGGATCTAGTTAGTTTATCCAAAAGAAGGGTAAGAGGTGACCTGATCATGGCCTAAAAGTAACTACCCGGGGCAGAGATTTCTGAGCATAGACAATTCCTCAGTTTAACAGAAATAGGCATAATGAGCTGCATGGGTTGGGAAATATAGTTAGACAAATTCAAATCTGAAGTAAGGATCAACTTTTTAATAGTGAAGGTAATTAACAACTTGAGCAACTTATCTAGGGATGTGGTTAATTCATCATCACTTATAGTTTATATGTCTTTCTAAAATATGTGCTACAGCTCAACCAGAAATTGTGGGCTTGATGCAGAAATCATTGGGTGATTTTTTGTTGTTGTTTTTGTGTTATTCAGGTTAGCAAAGATAATCACAATACTCCTTTTTGGCTTTAAAGTCTATGAATCTATAATGTGCCTAAACATGATTAAAAAAATTAGAAATTCTCCTGATGACCTTCCCCCCACTTTGCCAAAAAAACAAAACAAAACACAACAACAACAAAAAGAGAGCCCCTAAACCATTAGCCATTAGAAGAGAACATCCTAGTGTGGTCTGAATCATAATGGCTAACTTAGGAGACTTTCAGGTATTCAACTATATTATGAAGCTTTCTGCTCATCTTTGATAATGTACACACACGGAAGAGAAGAAAGTAGCCAGCCAGTAATTCTAGGGAGAGGTGACTATTTGAGAAAAGTATCTTCATTTCCATATAACCTATTTTCTTAAAGTTTCATGCTCTGTATCTTAATTTATAACAACATTCTTGTGACAGATATGTAAACTAAAGAAATGAATTTATAACCTTAATCCCACTTTGGTTTTTTTCCATCTAGGGATTAACTCTTTTGTCGGACATCACCAAGTTTACCTTTAACAAATGTCCCTCAATTTTAAAACATCCATGTGCCTGTTACAATGAGATGACTAAGGAAGAAAGAGGTATTCTAAATAGACATATTGTATTAACATTTATTCATAAACCTTCTCAAAATGCCTGCTTTTCTGAATGTACAATATATATTATCTGCCAGGCTGTATTTCTGTGTGTGGTGCATGGTTCTCCTTCACTACACTACAGCAGATTAGTGCTCATTCGCCTCTTTTCCTTGCTTCTCTTCAGATCGTTACACATGACAAAACAACTGTCCTAATTACAGCAAGTGTTCCCAGCTCTGTCACTGTGACAATTACTGCAATGAGGGCTCAATATCTGCAGTAGACAGTAAAGTATTACTGCAGTTGTGTTTGATAGTGCTCAATTGTCCCCTTGAGAATTCTTCAGATCTGTGGGTTGTGGACTTTTTTTTGTGTGTAAGGGGGTAAGGACTTATTCCCCCATATCCATTGCTGACAGGGTTCAAAAGTTGAAGGCAGCAGTGATGACAGAGGATGTACTGCCTGAAATGGGGAGTTCATTTTTTAAAAAAGGAAAGGCCATTTGTAGATAGTAGGATAGTCAGTTTTGTATGCACACTGACAAAAATGGCTTTCTGCTTTTTCCACAGTGAATCAGAAAATGGTGGTTATAAACTGACCCTGTTTTCTTTGCTAGACTCTGAAATGCCAGGAAAATATGAATAACAGATAGGCCATCTCCACTCTTTTTTCTTCTCCCTTGTTTTTTGGGTCTTATAAAAGTCTGATGCTGCAGCTAGGGAGTCAATACAATGCAGTATTCTAAAGCCATGTTCCCCAAACCCCAGATTTCATTTTATCTATCAGCAGGGTCACCATCTATCTACTGTGTTTCTGACAACAGTGATATTATTCATATTGATTTTTGCAAAAAGCAGAGACTTTAAATGTCCAATTGTTTTGAGAGGATAGACTCAGCAATGATAATTCAACTCTCCACTAACCATTCAGACACTGAACACCTGTAACTTATTTGCCTGCCTTTTCAATTGCTGCTATCTCAGCTAATCAGACTGCAGTATTTGACTGTTTTCAATGGCAACATCACAATCTCTGCTATATTCTCTTTCTCCTGAAGGATGAAGGCGCTACTCTTTGCATCCAGAGCTCATCACTCCCTAATTTGATTCACTCAGATTCTCCCCTTGTAAAACCTATGAATGTGTGTAACAGGATTTGTGTAACAGCTTCAGCTACCCTAAAACTGGAAAAGAACTGAAGGCTGAAGGCTGATCATGGAAAAATAAATGCTGCCACTGGTCATTAGTTGACCAGTGTGTTTGGCGTTCTATTTCTCCTTATTTAGAAATAAAGCAATATTGTTTCTATCAGATAGCATCTTTATTATAAGAATCTCACACAACCTTCCCACTCCAACCCACAGTGGCTTCTTCTGCTCTTGGCAGAGATCAATGAAGTCAATATTTCTTACTGCAAAGCCTTCTATGACTTACACATATTTAAAAGGATAATCAACAAATCCTCTGCTTTAATATAGCCATTCTAATCCTTATCTTTGAACCTTTGGATACCAGCAAATAGTTTAAGGATGGAGTACATCGTCCCAGCACTCTGGAAATCATTATTTTGATAACATGAACTGGTCAGGCAGATTTTCTTCAGCAAAATCAGTAAGTGGTGCTACACTTTTGTTACACTATGCATTTAGGTACAGATTGAGTCAGTGACACGTGACCATGCTTGATTAGAATAAGAGGCATTTATTGTAGGGATACAGCACTTACATCCCTTCTGCCAGGGACTCTGCCATGGCAGCCGACGGGCTCCTGAGCATAGCTTTTGAAGCACCAGCTGCAGCTTCCATGGTCCATTCAGAGAAGTCCAGCATGCATTGGACATTGTCATGAATAAAAGTCAGCATAAACTAAGGGGAGGGAGAGAGAGGGACTGCTACGTGACTAGGAGACATACATCTATACACGTAGCCTTGCTGTCATAAAATGCATACTTGCAGATCACAAGGTAAACCTTGACTATAAACAAGTAATTGTGCATGCTATCAGGTTCCCAGCACATGGACAGGTCACATAAACAAGTGGCTGTGCATGTCCTCAGGGGTTGAGCTCATGGTCGGAGCACACAACGGTCAGAGTGGGGGTGACACTCTCTATACCGTACAATGGTCTTCTGCAGTTTCCCTCACAAATTTCACAAGTCCAAAATATTATCACAAAGGCCTTTTAATCTGGTATTAATAACAATGCTGTGCCCTTTACCCATCAGGATGCCAAATGCTTCACAATTAATTCTCTGAACCACCACGACACAGTTAGGTACTATTATCCCCATTTCACATATGGGAAAACCAAGGCACAGAATGATTCTCTTATCTGTCCAGGATGACCCCCCCAAAAAAAAAAAAGAGTCACAAAATAGGTAATAGAAACTGGGGATCCAGGATCTCATGCCACTGTTACAATCATTACACCCTCTGCCTCTCATTAAAAGAAACAAAATATATTAATTCTTGGGGAAATATTTTTGTTATTTGTTTTCTAGCAGCATCTAGAGGTCCCAGCTGAAATAAGGCCCCCATTGTGCTAAGTGCTGTATAAAAATCCAATGAAAAGCAGCCCCTGCACCAAAGAATTTAAATATAAATAGACAAATCAGGCAAAGGGAGAGAGAAAAGAACTATTTTCATACCAGTTAAACAGAGAGCTGAAGCACAGTGAGATTAAGTGTCTTGTGCATGGTCACACAGCAAGCACAGAGCCGGGGAGGGAATTACATTACTTGCATGCCAGACCCACACATCTGCTTGGGTGATGAACGTTGGCCAGTTGTCTCAGTGGTGATTGTTTTGTACTATGTAAAAGTGTGGGTAGACAGAGAAATGGTATCTTCCCTGAGTACGTGTTACAAGTTATCTCACTGATCCTGTCAATTACCACAACCCTCCTAATGCCTTTCATGGCTTATCCGCTGAAAACCTGAGGAAGTTTGTGCTGCTCCAACCCTGCAACATAAACCTGTGTGAGAGCCCAGAAGGTAATACTGCATCTCCCTTATACTATAGTTTCCATCAGTCATGGTCTTAAACACTACAAAACTGGAACTCAAACTTGTTCCCGCTGAAGTCACTGCATTTTGTGATTGACTCCAGCAGGGGTAGGATCAGGTGGTCAGTGTTTGTGGCCATCATGCTGCGATACTGTGGTATTTGTATAGAGCAGGGAAGAAGACAGTTAAGGAACTGTGGGTCAGAACCATGGATTTGCCTTTTAGTGAGGCTTTTTTTTTTTTTAAAGCTTAGCTCATATTGCATGACTTCCTCTGGGTAATTGCCTAGATTATATTCAAGAAGTTAAATTTGACCATTATGAGGTTTGGCCTGTGAAATTATCAGCCTACAACCACATCTCTATGGTAAAATAGAGGCTAAATACATTCAAGGTAAGTGCACTTTAACAGGATTCCTCTTAAAGGGAAAGGCATCTAAAAAGACTTACTCCTATTTTACACTAGAAAGGGTTTTATCAGAAGAGTTAGAGAAGCAAATTCTCTTAGAGTAGATGCAGTTTATTACTAGCAAAAGTGTACTTTTGCAGGTACAGCTCACGTGATTCCTTGAGTAAAATATGCTGCGCCAGGAAAAAAAAGTCTCATTTTTTGGGGGTCAGAATAACTACACTAAGGCTATGTCTACACTGAGCATTTCAATTTGAATTACTGAATTCTAACTGACCAATTCGAATCTAATTCGAATTGACATGGCCACACTAGAAAATCCAATTCAAATTGGCATGTCCATGAACAGGACTTGCAGTTTGAATTCAGTAGGGGGCGCTATTGTATAGAGAAAAATCAAGCTGTGGCTAATTCAAACTGACAGGGAATTCGAATTGACATGGCCACACTATGTCAATTCGAATCTTCAATGGAAAAGCAGGTTTGAACAATTCGAACTCTGCTTTCCTCAATTCGTGCTGAGGACTGCCTCAGTTCGAATTGAGGAAAGCGGGCATGTCCATGCACTTATTTGAATTCAAATTGATGACAATCAATTCAAATTCACATGCAAGTGTAGACATAGCGACTTTACTGATATAAAAATATTATAAAAAATCTATGTTCCTAACCATCTTTATTGACTAAGGTTTCTATTGTAGACCTGTAAAGAAAGAAAGCAAGCAAGAAAGCAAGCAAGTTTGTGTTAGGTTTAACACAGCAAATCAAAAATGGGAAAAAAGGATGCGTGTGAAGTATGTGTGGGGTATTCTTTTTTGTTCAGTAGTGAAAGAGCTCACTATGAAGTTTCCTGCACTGCTCTGAAGGTAGTTAAATAACTTATAAAAATGCATTGTTTCATTTAGAGGTCTGCTACATCTTTCGATATACAGTAAAACAAACAAGAAGCCTAGTGGCACTTTTAAAGACTAACAAATCTATTTATTACATGAACTTTCATGGGAGAAAATCCCACTTCACAAGATGCTTGAAGACACAGAGAAGAGAGAGAGAGAGTAGAATCTCAGAGTTATGAGCATCTTGGGAAAGGAGTTGCCTGCAACTCTGAATGCCATAACTGAACAAAATGTTATGGCTGTTCTTTCAAAAAGTTTACAACTGAACAGTGACTCAATACAGCTTTGAAACTTTACAATGCAGAAGAAAAATGCTGCTTTTAACCATCTTAATGTAAGTGAAACAAGTACAGAATTAGTTTCCTTATCTTGTCAAATCTCTTCTTTATACCTTCCCTTTATTTTTCAGTAGTTTACATTTAACACGTTAATACATTTAATGTATTGTGTACTTTAGAGTATTCGCTTTTTTTTGTCTTTGCCGCCTGATTGCCTGAGTCTGATTCAAAACGAGGTGTATGGGTGACTGGTCAATTCTTAACTCTGCTATTCATAACTCTGATGTTCTAGTGCAATTCTACATGTCCTGATCCTGCTCTTACTTGCATTCAGGAGTAAGCCATCTGCACTCTGCGAATTTACTTAGTGAGCAAATATTTAACCAGAGCTTAAAACGAAGTTGAATATTTGCAAAAGGAAGACATAGGGCTAGCATCCATTTCCAGGGAGCACAGAATTTTAGACCAGGGTTAATCTGTTTCGGTTACAGTAGGAGAGAAACAGTTAGCTAACAAAGTTGATACTAGGACCTGCAAATTTGTGTGGAGTAAACAAGCATATCAGCTGCCTTCCTTTTCTCACATGCCATAAATGTCGGGGGTGGGGGGTGGAAGAAAAAAACGAGACATTTTATGTCTTATGATGAGTTTTGCAAATATTTGATCATTTTGCAAATTTGAGTTTTGAGTTTTTAGTGATGGAAACGGTGTTTATTTATGGCCGAAGCTTACAAAGCTATCCCACAATAAAGTAATTTCACACATTCTTCTGACACTTTGCATACTGCTTAAGTATCAGCATCATCACATTTGGGCAGCACTTTTCATTATTCATGTTTTCAGCATACTTAGGAAGATAATGGATTCCAAATCTGGCATTCACTGTGCTTAGTCTAAGTGGCCAGAGCAGCTAAACAGTTTTCAAAACTTGTCTGCACAAAGCCTGTGAACATAAACCAGATTCTCCATTAGCAAAACAGAAATAAAATCCAGTGAACTCTTTGAGACGGGGATTGTGTTTTGATGTGTGTTTGTAAAGCGCCTCACACAACTGGGGGGGTGGGGGGAACTCTGACCTAGGCCTCTGGACTCTGTGGAATATAAAATATTATTATAATACATTGCTCATTGGGTTAAGAATCAGAAAAAATTAAGATAAAAGGAGTGAAAATTGTATGTAGTTTAATATCTTATCTGTTAAAAAGCACTTTCTCAGTTACAAATTCCATTGCTGAAGCTACAGTAAGCAATGTCTAGCCAGGTATTAAGAGCCAGAGGAATTCTGCTTGCTTCTTTATTTTAATACTCACACTTTTCTTTCTGCACTTCTCAGAACTGGGTAAATCACATACCTAATCAAACAGACTTTGTAACCACCACCTTGCTTTGGTAGGACTTTATTATTTCAGGAACCTTCTTGAAGAAGCAGAGAAAATGTTTTACTGTGAAAATAGTTGCAGATCATTACGTTGTGGCACTCTGATAATGCCTACACTCTGTTGAGAGTCAGTCTTTTCACAATAAAACAAACAAGGCATCTGGTGGCACTTTTAAAAGACTCCTTTGTTTTGCAGGACTAACACGGCTAGCTCTCAGGATCTTTTCACACTGGGGCTTGCACAGATTTTTGGAGGAAATGAATTAATTATAAGACAGGGCGAATTTAATTTGATTTTTTTATGAATTAGTGGCAGGGCCTAGAGACAGTTGGGGAATGGGGGAGGGGGAGAGGGTGGATTACCTAATGGTCAAAGCTAGAAATTGGTTAATAGCACTGCTTCATTCCATTCCCAGCTTTCACAGCAGATTCCTGTGCAACCACAAGCCAGGGATTTCACCATTCTTTACCTCAGTTTGCCTTTTTGCAAAGTGGAAATGAGGGTATTGGGCGGGTACTGTGCATTCAAAAGACTCCCAAATTATATTAAAAACTATAGCAGCAAAGGGCCATGGGAGCCACTTGAAGAGGAATGATAGCTAGTAGTGTGATGAGCTATCCTGCCATTTCTTACTTACCAGCAGTTCCTTTTGTTCAAAAAAAAAAAATGCAGGTGACTTACAGTGCACAGGTGGCAGAAAAGCATATAGAACCTGATTCAGCAAGATGCTTAAATATGTGACCTTATTTTAAGGAAGTGAGTAGTCCCACAGACTTTAGTAGGTCAAATCCTATGCTCAAAATTAGGCATATTCTAACAAATCACACTGGCAGTTCTTAGCATTAATTCACTCTTCATACACATGCAGAAGTGCATAGTTTGTGTGGGTTAAATTCCAAAAGGGGAGCTGTGTTAGTCTAGTTCAGTAAAACAAAGGAGTCCTGTGGCACTTAAAGACTAACAAATTTATTTATTGCATGAGCTTTCATGGGAGAAAATCCCACTTTGTCAAACACTTTGAGACAAAGTGGAATTTCTCGGATAAAAGCTCTGTGTGTATCTAAGCAAATTTGTGGCAGAACCAAGATTAAAATCCATTGATTCCCATTCCTGTGCCTGGACCTTCGTCAGACACTCCTGAGCATTACTTTATTCCCATCCAAGCCTTATTCTCAGGGCTTAAGTGGACAACAGCAGAGAGTTTGTGCTGGCCTAAGCATAGTGGTATTTTTTAACTTGATGGAGTACTTCCTGCTGCCTGTTATTTGGACCATTCTCCAATGATTTTGGGTATCAATGAAGTTTCAAAACTTCATCCCAAGTAACATTATTTTTAGCAGACCATTAGTGGAGAGCAATGGCTTGACCCCAAACATAATAAAATAGACATTATGAGTAATGTATGTGAAGCAAAATGTATAAATGATGTAGAGGGTGTTGATATAATAGAAAGGCCTTTGAAAATACCCTACATACTTTCAAGCTTCCAAGTGATATTCATTTTTCCCCTTAAAAAAAAATCACATTCCTGTGTAACTTAAAACCACCACAAACATATTAGACATGGATCATTTCTAAGGGTTAATGACCTGCTTGCTAGTATATCATCAGTTTTCTTCATTTTCAAATATATTTTCTGGCTGCACAAAAATATCCACTTGTGTTCTCCTTTAATCCCTGGACTTAGTAGCTAACATCAGCCTTCAATAGGGCTGTACAACATTGCGTTTCTTGTGTTGGGTGTATACAATCATGAGAGTTTTGGAAATCAGTATGACCAAGATTCTGTAGTTTCCTGAACCGTTAATCTAGGTGTGAGGAACAAACAAAAGCTGAATCTCCTCTTACACTTTATTTCTTCAAGGGATTGAAAAAATGTATTCTTTAGCACACAGATGAATAATATCTTCTGGAAGCTAGGGAGGACCCTTCTAATTGCTCTGCGCTCTTTGTTAAGGTTGAAAGAGAATAATATTTATTTGCTATCAGTGTACCAAATTCCACCAATGGGAAAATAAAAAAGATTAACATAGACCAGAGTCTATAACTAGTAGAGTTGGTAGGCAATTTTATGACTAAATTTTTATTTGTTGTTGTTGGAAAATGCTGATTTCAAAACTGAAACTGTTTGTGGAAAGAGTTAAAAAATCTCCAAATTTTTTAAAAAGTGTTTTTCAAAAAAGGTTCAGAATTGTCAAATGTCACCTTTGGATGTTTTCTCAATGAAAATATTCTCTTTCTTTCTTTCTTGTTTGAAATGACTTTAAAATTTAGTTAAATTTATTGCACTCCCCAACCTAAATTCAATCTGATTTTCTTTCTGGATTAGTGATTTGTGACAATATCAAAGATTTTGATTTTTAGCCCTGGTTTGGGATGGGATAATTTTCTGAAATCTAGAAAAATTTTCATAGGTCAAGAAAAAAATTGCTTACCTAGGCCTAATAAATAACCCTTCAAAAATTAACTAGTAAGTACAGCCCACTGCCCCGTATAAAAACCAGGTAGATGAAATTCAGCCAGTTGCAGAGGGCCAGCACAAAGACTGTGTGCCACTCAGGCCCACAAAGTAGGGCTTGCATGGTGCTTACCTTAGTTCCATAGATTTTATTTTTTGTGCAAGTAACTTTCACTCCAGTGTGCATTCTTCAGCCCTTAAGAGCCACTGAATAATAAGTCACTGAGTTTATCACAGAATCTAATCAGATCATCAGTGTGAAACCAGTGTGCACAAGCCACTGCTCAGGAGAGGAACCAAAACATTATGCACGAAAGAGAAAGAACTCTACAAGGAGAGAAGCAAGCAGTCCTGTGGCACTTTAAGACTAACAGATTTATTTATCACATGAGCTTTCATGGAAGAAAACCCACTTCGTCAGATGCTTTGAAGATTGGGGGAAACTTACAGAATGGGATGAAAATAAATGCAAGCAAGTGTAAGACATGGGGTCAGGTCATAACTGACAAAGTGGGATTTTCTCCCAAGAAAGCTCATGTGATAAATAAATCTGTCAGTCTTTAAGTGCCACAGGACTCCTTGCTTCTTTTGCCATAATAGACTAACACGGCTGCCCCTTGGGAACCTACAAAGAGAGAGATTCCTGCTTCAAGCATCCACACAACATTTATTAAAGGAGAGCATTCCATGAGTGAAAAGAAAAAAGAATGAAACCCTTGATGGTGTTATTTGGAAGCTCTCAAAAATGTTGCTGACTGAAATTAAAATGCAAGCAAACAACCTAGTTACAATTAAAAAGCAAGCTTTTTTCAAATGTTTGTCTAAATGCAAAATTGTTTCTCTAATTAAGCAATTAAGACTCAACAAGGTAGACATTATCATTGCAGAAAGGTCATTTACAATGAGGAGAGGATGCAAAGCACTTTTTTTTTTAATTTTGGTGGGAGGCTGTTCTGAATTATTCTTCCTGCTGGTGAGTGCAGGTTTAAAATGAGCTGAGAATTGCTGGATGGCACACTGGGATTTTTTTCTTTGAAAGTAAAGTCTAAGAATCGTAGGGCCCCATGCTGTGACTCTCAAGCCAGTAAAAATCCTTGCTGGACTCAAGGAGGATAATTTTTGATCTCACTACAGTGTAAATCAGAAGTAACTCCACTCAGGCTAATCTGAATTCTGCTGTCAATGAAACAGCTCTGGATTTCCAGTGATGTAACTGAGAAAAGAATTTGAACAGAGCTAAGTCAATGCAATCATATTCTAAAACCAGAATCAGGTCTTTGGAGCATAAGCTGCCCATGGGGTGAATAGGAGATTGGCCCATATAGCTAGATTCTGCTTTTGCTTAGAGTGTTTTTATACCAGCTCAAGTTCTCTGGTATGATCTAGTGGTGCTTCACACAGGATTGAGGGAAAGGACAATTATGTCTTTAAAACACCTTTAAGCTTTCCTGATCCTGTAGCTGCAGGGTTGCCCAAAGCACTAGAGACTCCCTGTTCCTCCCCAGAACATCCGCACTGATATATCTCTGTGCCGCCCAGAGATTCTGCGTACATCAGAGGAATACTCAAGAAGCCTGATCAACTGGCTTGCAGTCTCTTTGAGCAGTTATAGTGAAGGCCAGAATCTGGTTCATTGGAAATATTCCCAATTTACACTGGTGTACACAAGACGAGAAGCAAGATCTTAGAGAAAAAGCTGCACAGCGCATCCAAGGAAGGCGTGGAGTGAACTGGGTGACAAGTCTCTCAGCTTAAATTGCTACTTGCAGTGTCCTGCTGCCTATGCCCTCATTCTCCAGACCCCAGGAGCTCTGAAGGAGATGAACTGATGTAGAGAGTTTCAAAAGGGATAGCAGTGTTAGTCTAGTCCAGTAAAAGAAACAACAAGGAGTTGTGTGGCACTTTAAGACTAGCAGATTTAGTTTTTGCATGAGCTTTTGTGGGAGAAGATCCCACTTCCTCAGATGCTTCGAAGATGGGTGAACTTACAGAAGAAAATTCACCCATCTTTGAAGCATCTGAGGAAGTGGGATTTTCTCCCACGAAAGCTCATGCAAAAATGAAATCTGGTAGTCTTAAAGTGCCACACAACTCCTTGATGTAGAGAGGCCCAAAGCTGTTCTAGTCAGTGGGGGTGTCTCACTGCACACTAAGCCCAGGCTCTGATTCTGGTTTGAGCCCAAGCCCACTTTCCATCCACACACAAGTCAAACTGACTTGGATCAGCAAAAACTCAGGACCTGCGTCCTAGAATTGTGCTGGGGAGCGGGTCAGATTCTAACACTGACTATGACCTGGATCCAAACTCTGCCATTTTGCAGTGTGTATGCAGATCAAGTGGTGGACCCCAGCCAGAAGGCCTCTGTAGTGCAGTATGGATGCATTAAATGACTTTGAGGGTTGGTCCAGCAGCTCTAAGCCCTGGTTTACAATACAGTGTGGATGCTCAAGTGCAGGCTTGTAAACATGGGGTATGTCTACACAGCAATTAAACACCTGCAGTTGGCTTGGGTCAGCTGACTGTATGTCACAGGGTCTCCGTTGCTGGCTTGTAAAACTGTTGTGTAGATGTTCAGACTTGGGCTGAAGACTTAGCACTGGTAGCTCATGAACAGTGGGAGGCCCAAAGCCTGGGATGCAACCTCAGCCCAATTTTGTCTACACAGAAGTTTTTGGTCCTGCAGCCTGAGCCCAGCAAGTTCTATGCAGCTGACCTGGGCCAAATTCAGCTGTGCCCTGTTTTTTTTTATTCTAGGGTAAGACGTACCCAAAGAGGCCACAAGCCAAGGTTCCACCAACTTGAATTCATAACACAGTGTAGAAATACCCTTGGTTATTACTCTGCTCTGGGAAAGTACTCAGTTGATCTGACTACCTGATTTGTACATGCTTTGCTCTGCTGAAGCAATGTGCAGCAGCTGGAATGTGGTCAATGAGGTGGTCCAAGGCCTTCATAGTTAGCTCATCAAAATGCAGTATGACCACACACTTCCGAAACTAGCAACAGGCGTCGACATTCCGTCGGCATATTTAATTTAAAAGGAGCCACAGGCAGAGAGTCGAGGTTCAAATAGGCCTGATGTGATAATTAATGTCCATTGCAGGAGTTGGAGTGAGTGGAACAAAACATAAAAACAATTTCCACCTTTATTTTAAGTTCTTTTGACAGATGGGAAAATTTATATTGTGCTACTTGCGGTTTGAGTAATGAGATTGGGCTTTGCATAGCAGGAAGCAGAATTAAATTTGTTTCCGTAAAGCAACACCATCAACTTGAAAAAATCACATTCCCATTGGAAATGTGTTGCCTACAATTATTAATAGTAACCCTTGAGATTACTGTAACTGAAGGAGATTAGAGATAAACACATACATCTCCCTTTTCTCGGTTTGTTTACACTGCACATTTGGCAGCACTTCGTCAGTTCACTGATTTGTTGATGGTGCATGTGCCTCCCCCCAGGCTCTGCAAGATAGCGTACCTGTGTACAGTAACTGTGGCAGTGAACCTGAACCTGAAATGGAAGGGGAGCTGCCAGCAAGCAGCTGGCTGGAGTGTACACAGAGATAAAGAGGAGGGGAATCCAATCACGTTTGTGTTGCTGTTAGGTCTGCCAAAAAAACTCCTTCTGAACATGAACAGGAGCGCAGGAAAATCCTACAATAATTGTTTGAAAGGCATTTTATTGTTAAGCAGGAGAGGGAACTCAAAGCATCAGAAATGGAACTTGTGGAAGTTAGTCAATTTAAAAAAAAAACTTTTGGCTTGGCAATGTCCCTTAAATATACATTAGCACATTTCCTCTGAAGCATCTATATAAAGGCTTGGCTTTGAGAAGCTGTTACAACACACATTGGCACAAGGGTTTTTTTTCCAGTAGAATGAAGGACTGTAATGTGCAATTTACTGATTACCAGTTTATACAGAAGGAAGAATTTACAGTATTCAAGATTACCTGGGTTGTCTATTATTATGCAAGGGGGATCCGGGCGATAGTGGGATTTTTCCATTTTATCTATTGCACCATCAAAAAGTAGTAATGAATACAATACCAGTATGGGTTTGCATAGACTAGTGCTAGTGAACAAACTAAGCCACGTGCTGATTCTTGGCAATAATTTGTGTTTGTGACAATTTTCTCTCCTTCCTCGCTGGCCAAATCCAACCACATCGATTTGTCCAAGTGTTATTTTATGTCTCCGTGACCCTTGTTAATGTTTACAAATTGAGGAAATGGCACACTCCTGGCTACTTTCTTCATGTCAAACAAAGTGATGGGTAAAAAGGAAAATCTGGACCAGGCACAGAGCTTGATCCAAAATACATAAATTACCAATTAGAGAGACTTAATAAAAATATTCTAATAGAGCCCAATCAGCTGCTGAGAACTAAATGCCAGTAACGATCTCCATGGAAACTAACTCCCTCTGGTCTCCCTGTTTGTTCAAATAGTGGTGTATTTTTTCCTCTTCCCCTTTTACATGGTAAGTTCTCAAAAGTGATTTAACTATTATGATATTTTCATCTCCAAGTACTAAACGGGAAGGATATTCATCTTGGCTGTGCCACCTGCTAAAGCAGGCTTTTCCTTCCTCCACAGTGGTGACTTTTTTTGAGGGCACTTAATAGAAGTTCTGTTCAGATAATACAGCAATGAGTAGTTTTTTTTAAATCTAGGGGTTAAAAAGTTGCCCAGTTACTATGCTTCCTGCCTTTTCTGGTGGCACCTGAATGGAGATATGCAAGTTACTTAAAATAACCTGCATATCTGGGTTCAACTTCCCTACTCCTGGCATGTCCATTTTGCTGAGTCAAAGGAAGGGGCCTCCCTTCAATTCAGCACTAGCCCAGTTAAGGGGTGGTGTTCAGGGATTGACTTCCAGATCAGCTGAGCAGGTTTTCACAGCCCTGAGTAATTGATCTGGAAGTTCAAACTAACTGGTGAATTTGCCATTGTCAGGGAAGACTAGCCCTAAATAAACCACTAAAGGAACATTACAAAGAAAAAAAATCAAATAGAGATACAGCTTTCTGAAGCCACTTAGCTCTCTGTTTCTTTGCACATGGGGAAGCTATGCTCTTTCTGCTTCTGTAGTATCTGGTTGCAAGTTACTACACATCTCTTCTTGTCCATCTGTACCTGTGTTATGTTTTGCCTTGTTAAATGTGCATATGGGTATTTCCCCAGCTGTTACTCTTCTCTCCTGACGACTTCTGCCAAAAATGTGTTTAAAAAGAAAAACTTCCAATATATGTATTTTGGGGCTAAAGATGCTGTTTTCCTATGTGCATAGCTAACATCTACTGTAGTCCAGACATTACTATAATACAATCAAATGACACTTGGCTTTTCATTCTGGTCTCTTTCCTGTGTTTTTATTTTAACAAAAGTTCCCAACACCAAAAACCTGGAGCGAGATGTAATCTACTAGCTAAATACACTGTGTCCTCCTCTATCAACGCTGTAAGGCTGGATCACAAAGAGGATAAGAGCCTGCAATTGCTTACCATCCAATAAAGTATCTAATTTTCCTGAAGTATCCAAGGGTCATAGGAGTTTGAATCTCTGTACAGGCCAACACTTTGTAATGATCCCCACCCAAAGTCAGCAGTGCTGAAAGAAACCAAGACCTTCAGCTCTAAAGCATGGATCTCTACCCAGAGACAGAGGACAGTACTTTGGAGCTGAAGGACCCAGATAGAGTTCCTATTGATGATCCATGCTAGGATCAAAGTCAGATGCAGCTTTGCCCCTAACATTTAAATAATAGGGCAAACAAAAGCCTGGCATCTAAAGATCTTGAACTTTGTGGAATTGGATTCAGATCCAGATCTGAATTTCTCACCTGGGGCCTCTATCTCCTCTATTTGCCTCCTGTGCATTGAATAGCATGTGACCAGCAAATCTGCCAATTGTTACAAATTAATAAAAAGAAGAATGGTAAAATTAAAATGTCCAAAACAAAGATAAGAGGATTAAAAAGGGTAAACAAAAACTGAGTTTGATGAAGAGATTGATATGTTTATTCATTGAATGTAATAACGTCAATAAGACAATTATTTGACAGTCAACAAAAAATAAAATTAAAATATAAAAAGATACTGTACCCTGCAGACCTTACTTAGGAAGGAATCCTGGTGTTTTCTGTAGAAGTGTCACATAAGTTATGTTTAATGAGGACTACTGTAGTCCAATGTCTATACAGTATATCATGATTACTCATGATTGTTTATTATGTATATTAAAAATACAAATAACAGAATGATGACACGGGGTCAGATTCATTTAAGTCAACAAACTGGAATGTTTGCAGCTCTAGAGTCAAAGAAATGTAGTCAATGGATGACATTTTGCACTTAATGTACAGAAGGGCTCAACACTTTCCTACAGAACAAAGCTTATTGGGCACGTTAATGAGATCCTGGATCTTAAAAGTTTCCAGATACATGATGCAGGAACTTTAAGAACTTTAACTTTCTTGAACTATTGCTAAATTGAGAGCTCCTTAAACAGTTCCTTGAGTTTGACATGGTCTTCTTAAAAAGCCCCATATTGGCACTATGGCAAGGAGTACACTAAGTTCATATGTCAGCAGAAATAGACAGTGCATCAGACCAGTGGATGGCTATGCTTGGTGTGTCAATACTGGAAGGACTCATACTCACACCATAGGAAGGTAGTAGAAAAGTTGTTCGGAGAGAGTAGAGAACCCATGCAAAATTGTTGTCCCCTCCACCTCCAAAACTTAAAAACATGGGTTTGATTTTTGTGAATCTGGAGAAACTCTATTAATTTCTGTGGAGATTTACACCAGATTTACAGCAGCAGACCTGAGACCAGAATCTGTCCCAAGGAAGCCTTCTTGGTTATGCTCAGTCTGTAATGGTTGAGTTCAAGATAGAGTCTTTATTAGTAGAGAATTTGCACCATAGCATGTTGCAGATGTGAAAGAAATTTGAGAAGGAAAGAGTGGGTTATGATTCTCTGTATTATGTAGGCATCTGTGCCAAGCAGATGTAAAACAAGACTATTCAAGTTCAGTAGCATTGTACCCTGGCTTTACACACAAATGCATGTCTACATAAAAGTGCCAGGCAGATGAGACCGAGGCCTAAGAAGGCTGACACAACATGGAGAATTTATAGCCGAAACAGTACAGATGTTGGAAATTGTAAAACAGGGACTCACCTTAAATTTGTGAACTGCAGTGAACTGTGAATTATTATATCATACTCAACATTATAAAAATCCTCATTAATTCTTTGGCGTTCACCACCACATTCAGAATGCCTGGAAATGCTGAGAAAATGCTTACTGTGCCATGACAAAGGCCAATGGCTGCCTCTTTACTGAGGCTGATACATATGGTGAAAACATATTGACTAATTACTTGACATTTTCAAAAACTGAAACCACTCCAAAAATGAGACCTATGACAGATAACAAGAACAACAGATAAAGAATAGGAGCAAGACGAAGAATTGCATAACCCCCCCACTGCACATTTCCTTTGATCTAACTATACTCAGCAATAACAAAGAATCTCATAGCCTCAAACTCCTTTATGAAAATTAGTCAAATTAACTGGCTGGTAAATATATCTGACCTATGTGGAGATGGGTTCAAATAGAAAGGATACAGCTACAGATTCAAACCCCTCCAAATTGCTAGTGTTCAGATCAAGGGTTTGGATTTGGTCCTATGTTTAACGACAAAGAGTTTGATTTTGCATTGCCTCTTACCTGCTGTAGTCATTTGCAAGTTGAAAGGCAATGGACAATCAAGTTTCAGCTATAAGAAAAATGGGAGAGTAAAGAGAGGAAGGTTAACAGGGCAGGGTTGAGACAGCAGATGCTGACCACCAAAAACATGCGTTTTCCTGGGTTTTTAAATATGTATATATATTTTTCAAACTTATAGACACACACATATAAAATCAACAAGTCTGGAAATGAACAATGAGAGGATCCAGGTAATTTCTCACCCAAGTGCCTATCCAATTTATAACCCACACATAGTGCCCTGCCTCCAAGCTTTCTGCCTGCCCCAATCCCCCACATCCCGTACACTGCCACTTGAACTCCTGCAAGTTGCCTTCATCCCTTGCTAATCTCTTCACCCTCTCCTCTTTGTTCATCATCCTTTTACTTCTCACAGATTCTCTTATTCCCAAACTGTGTAGCACAGCTCCATGCCACTCACTGTCCTCTCCATGTCCCTCTGGGTATTAAGGAACCAAAGTGCCTTCAGTGTGTTATTTAGTACTCTGTCAATTTCCAAGGCACATTGTCTCAATCAAAGGTACGTAGTAGTCTTCATTCAAGTCTCCAGAGTAGAGAAGAAATAAATGAAATCCTGGATTAGGAATGTTATCAAAAATAAAGCAGAAACCTTTTTTTTTTCAGAGGGACGAAAAAACAGTAACTGAGTTTTGTGGGACATATGAAGGAGATGTCTATATACTGTAAAATCAGTCATCAAACTGCTTTGATGATAAACTATGAAGATGTTCTAATTCAATGGTAGCTCCAAGCAGTAATGAATTCTTAGCTTTGGGCCCCTTCTGTCAAATCATGTGATGACGAATTAATAACATTAAGGTGCTTTTAGATTACTCATGAAGTACTTCACTTGACTAAGCCTTTTTCAAAAAAGATTCTAGATTTAAAATTGGACAGGGAGAAGAAGTTTTGGGAGGCTTGTGTCTGCAAAGGGATGAGGATTGCCAGTTAGAACACTATAGTTAAGTTTACACTTCAAATGCTACAGCAGCATAGATACCATGCTGCAGCTGCAGTAGTACTTCTCCGTGTGCTTAATTTGTGCATGGACTAGACAGGTGTTGAGCCTGGACACCTCTAGAGTTGGCAGTTCATATGAGGTGCTTTTGGGCTTGCCAAATTCAGTAACGAATGTAAAAAATCATTTGAGCCCTGGCACCTCTTACATAGTAAGCACTGACTTCACTGCAGATATTTACTAGTGATGGAAAGGGTTTTCCGGTTGCGGTGGGTAATCTACCTCACCAAGAGGCAGTAGCTATGTTGATGGAAAACTTTTTCCATCTACTAAATGCTATTGATACTGGGGGTTAGGTTGACTGAATTATGTCTCTCATGGGTGTAAGTTTTTCAGACCTGTGAGAGATGTGGCTATGCCAATGTAACTTTTTACTGTAAATCCATTGTGAGATGTAGAGCTTTTAAAATGGCTGGTTCCATAAGATCTTGGACATCTTTAGGAAACTCTGTAAATCCTGCTATTGAAAGAGGACACTAGGGAGGAGGAATAGAAAAGAAAGACAATTGAAGTTCCCTCACGAACAGGATTAGAGAACTAAGATGTAAAAGAGAGAAAAGACTCATAAAATTTAGGTTTACATAGCTATATGGCTGCAGGGCATGAACAACATAACTATGCCCAAAAAGTAGATCAGCCTGAATGACATTGCTGTGCTGACCTAACCCCCAATGTAGATGCATTGAGCCTACAGAAAAATGCTGATGTTGACCTAGCTTCCATCAGTCAGGAGATGAGTTCCTACAGTGATGGGAAAATCCTTTCTGACATTAAAGACTGTGTCTACAATACGGGATTATTCTGGCATAGCTTTACCGCCAAAGCTATGCCAATATAGCACAGCTAGAGACAACCCTCACATTAAAAAGTCTAGTGGAAACTCTGGACCAGAGTTTTTGCGGGTTTAGACCCCAGATATATTTCCCAGTTAGGTATGTTGTAAACAATAATATGTTCTAGGAATATTTTAAGGGAGTTGTTGTAACTGAAAATCAGAATTAAGAACATTTAGAAGCAGGGCAAGGGCAATAACAAGGGTGGGGTGAGTGTAGCAGAGCCCCAGGCACCTTATTGAGTGGCTGCATTTAAGCATGTGATTTCAGGGGCGTGTTTCATGCTACTTGCTCTAGGCGTGCCCCAGGCACCAAAATACCTAGTTCTGGTGCTCTTTGGAAGGGTATTCAATTAAGGCCCATTTGTTTATCTTTTTTCTAATAAATCTCTTGACAGACCAGTAAATATTTATTTTAGCCTTTTCTTTGTAGAACTAGTCATGTCAGATAGGAGGTCTGCCCAATCAATACAACATCTTCCTCAGCATTAGTATAAATGGTTGAGATATATACATTTCAAGGTACTTTATGGAATATAAGTAACAAAGCTACACATGTAAAAAAATAGTGTTAGGGTAACTTCCACTTGTCCAAAAAGAATACCCATCTCCTAGTACATCAAGATATTTAAAAGTCGAACTCTTTCCATGTGGTTTTAGGACTTCAACATAAAGTCTCACTGAAGCTTGTGGGTACCAGGTGCTCATTACTGCTTTATTTACTGCTATTAGAGTTGTAGAATTGTGTACTGTGTGCTGATGTTCCCACAATTCTGAGGTAATGGGAATCCCACTGAAGAATTTTTATTTGTATTTTAGGCGACAAAGAAATTTTTTAAAAAAATCAGTAATTACCCCTATCAATATCTTTTACTGCCTGTGGAGGATGGAAATCAGCCACACTATGAACACAGAAATGGATTCACTTCCAGTGTCCTGGATAAGATGCCTAAAGCTAACCAGAAGCAAAACCTTACTGGATTAAGAAAAAATGATTGACCAAAAGTCAGATTTACCATTTTTCAAAAAGTCCAATAAATTCCACAGCTCAATCCACTATCATTTATAACTTTTGAGATGCCAGAACAAAATCACAAGACATGTCTCTGTTACTGAAGGAACATAAGCTTGGTTTTTTGTAAATTTTTGCTCATATCTAATCCATTACTGGGTATGGTAGAAAGTTTGTGGAATACAAAATAAAACTGGATGGACACCTAAACATTGCCAAAGCCAGAAAATCATTTATGTATGCATGCACACAGAGAAATTAAGATTAATTTATGTCTTTTAATTATGTGACAATAGTTTTCTGTGTTCTTTATTGTTTTTAAGATATATGATCTCTTTACAATAGCTCTTTGGGAAGTCTCTCTTTCTAATTCATAGTCTAAAAATAAAACACTTTAAGGGAAAACAAACAAGGAGTCCCGTGTCACTTTTAAAGACTAACATTTATTTATTGCATGGGCTTTCATGGGAGAAAATCTCACTTCATCTGATACTTGAAGATGAGAAATTTACAAGCATCTGACGAAGTGGGATTTTCTCCCACAAAAGCTCATGAGACAAATAAATTTGTTAGTCTTTAAAAGTCCCACAGGACATCTTGTTTGTTTTGCTGAACTAGACTAACATGGCTACCTCTCTGGGACTTAGCAACACTTTAAGGGGTTCATCCTAAATCTACTGAACTCAGTGGAAAGACTCATCGATTTGCGTAGGCTTTAGATCAGGCCCTAAACTACCATGGCATGTCTAAAATCTTTGTTCTGATCAGCAGCTTTGGAACTAAAACATTACTGAGATTTTTTTCCCTTCAAGGGTGAAGTAATTTAAAACATCAAGGAAGGAAGTGTTATATGGTCCGTTGAGCACTGGTCCTTCCTGAACCTAGGACTCAAAGTGATATCCTGGCTTTCATGAAATCAGCGGAAAGACTCCCATTTACTGGAATGGGGCTAAGATTTCACTCCTGTGTTCTATTCTTGGCTCTGCTACCAACTTGCTGTAGAAACATCCATGAATCAGCATAACTATGCCTCATTTTGCATATCTGAAAATGGGTGTAAAACAGCTTAGCTATACCACAGAGATGAGGAGAGGCTTGAGTAAAAATGCTTTTTTTTAAAAAGTGCATTGTGATCCTTAGACCAACATCTTCCCATGTGTAAAAGATTATTGGGGCCTTGTCCTGCTCTTCTCCTATGTAAAGCAATTTTTTCAAAACTCCCATCAACTTATAGTTCTTAAAAGTTGAAGGAATTCTTAAGGACCCACTTCCACAAAGTAAGGTCTATGAACAGTTCCTATTTCATTCCACCAAGTGAGAGTGGAACGCACTTGGCACTCCTTAGAGACAGGACCTCATCAACAGTGGAAATTCCAGATTATACTTTTTCTGTTAGCTTTTGCTGGTTCCAGTTGGCAGCTGTATTTTGAATCAGAGAACTGAGTTTATTTACTTTTTGTGCAAATGGTTCCCAGGGCAACTGATCTTCCAGAAAAGAACATCAGGGAGCAGCTAACAACTGTAATAGGTCTGGTGGAATTGTCACTATAAAGCAATTGTCACTAAGGTAGAAGGCATGAAGAGAGTTGGTTTACAATGGGGTTACAAGCAGCAAGGTTTTTTGGTTTTGGGTTTTTTGGGTGTCTTCAGTCACTTTTTGCTCTCTCCAATGAGACAAATTCTTTATTGTCCCAGAAGATTACTGGGAGCATGTAGTCAGACTGGTACAGTGAATACAGAATACAGATCAATGGTGGATAATATGACTAGACAGCCAATTTCCATCAGAAATTCAGTACCCTCATAGAGTAGTAACACTTAAAAAAAAATCTTGGGGTATATTATTTGCCTACTAGCTATATAAACCTGCTAAATGAAGCCAGCTCAAGGACTATTTGCTGTGTCTGAGCATAGCCCTGTACAGTGGGCTGAGATCATTTCCTTTCTTGTCTTTCATATCACTGAACTGAAACCATCACTCCTGTCAAAAGCAAGGACTGCAGATGAAAGGCCAGTGCATTAAGACAGCACGTAATTGTCAGTCTCTGAGTTTCTGACATTAATCGTTTTACTTAGAGAAGACAGTGGAGTGCTTTTCTATTTTTTCCCCAATTGCCAACACACAGGAGTTAGTCTGGATAAAACCAAAATTAAAAAATAACCATAAGAATGGTTAAAGGCTTTTGCTAATTAAAAGAAATGTGTTTTCCTATTTTTTGGCAATTTGATAACACAAAACACTTACTTGGGGGCCACAAGGGGAAACAAACTGAGACGGATAAAAAAATGTTTTGTGTTCATCGAAGCAAGACTATGTTAATGCACATTATCCCATTAATGCACATCAACATCGGGAATAAGCGCGCCAATGCAAGCAAGAAGCATACACTTATCATCATTTGATAACATGTTTAATGACAGATTGACGGTTGATTTGCAAATGTGAACCGGCATCAATGTTGCTAACTTCAGCTTCTGCCGCCTCCTCTGCTATGCCAGCATATTTATGTGCATAATTTGATTTCGCAGCCACACTGTTAGTACATTTTTAATATTAACTATGCAAGAACAGACAGCCGAACTTAAGTTGCACTGATGGTTTGAGTTCATTAGATTGAAAAAGATGGGCAATGATGACAAAGATGGAGATGGCAGCGCAACATCAAAGAGGCAACACTTAACAAACACACTCCATTTTGAACAAACCGAACGAACACATTTCATGTTGTCGGCTGCAGCAGAGCCCTTATGTACAACAGTAAGAAAAAATATGTATCTGCCCTGGGCATACTGACAGCAACTCTACAAGAAGCTTAGCAGGCTCTTGGACACACAGTTGTAAGATATTTCACTCATCTGTTGTGGGTGTACAGCTTGATTCACAGCAATCTCAATGTAACACAGCTGACTTCAGTGAAGTTACTCCCAATTTACACCAATGGGAGCGCTCTGACATGCTCCTCCTTTCCCTCCCCCAGCTTTCATTTTGCAGCCTTGATTCTTTGTGATGTATAATAAAAAGGATTTTGCTGAGAGCTCAGCTCTTGCATGTACAATGCACCATTCAGAACAGCAGGACCAGGGTCCAAGGGGACTGCTCCGTGCAAGGTGCTCCAAACAATTCCCATTGAAGTCAGGGAGAGATGACGGTGCTCAGCACCATGTGGAATTGGAGCCACAGTGATTCAGTTTTGGTGCTAGAAGGCAATTTAATTCTGCTCTGAAGGAATCTTGCACCAATGAGAATGAGGAGACTATTTCATTCTGTGCTTACATTATGGTCGGTGCATATACCGAATCTAGTCTTAATTTGCTTGTTGTGCAGCAACATATGATACATTTGAGACAGCAGCTTTATGGTGTAATTTGTCATTTTAAATTTTATGATACAAACTGACCATCTGCAGGTCTCTGATCACATAACCTAAGTCATTTTGTGTAAACTGTAAAGTTAATACTTTAGAATCTCAGTGCAACTATGATTTAAACACACAGTTGGATAGACCATGTCTCCAACAATTCTCTGCTGTCTGGGTTGCTGCTGAGTAAGTAATCTAATAAACATATAGCATAGAGGCTCCATAAAACATGTAACCACATTCTTAAGCTTGTCTCTAAATCAGCAAAGTGGCTATTATTGTTATTAGTAGGAGTGCTAGACATGATACTGAACCCCATTGTGCTAGGTGCTGCACAAAGACAGAATAAAAAGAAGGCCCATAAGCACATAAGTGATATTTCAGGATAATTGAATAAGCTGAATTGGGCTCAAAGGTTGTTAAGAGGCTTGTAGGCACTAAGAAATGGCCAGAAAGGGTTCCATGTCTGGCAGTGGACCCCACAGAGAAGTAAACTAGCTATCAATACCCTTACCTAGCTGTCAGCAGCTCCTTTTATCGGAGACACTTGCAGCGAGACAATATTCACTAATTCGCAACACCCTTGTGAAGTGCAGTGGGCAAGTGCTGGGCTCATTACCCAAAAACTGAGGTAAACTGAGGACCAAAGCAGTTAAACGAGTTCTCCATGGTCACGCTGCAAGCCAGCAGCTGATTCAGGGTTAAAGCCCAGAAGCGTTGACACCCTGTCACTTGCATGAGCATTTGAAATGTTGCCTTGCACTAGAACACTTGCTCTCTCTTGCTCTGAAGAATACAGTCATCCCCATCTTGTTACCTAAAACCATTTCAGTTTAAATCAAATCTCTGCAAGGAGGCAGAGAAGAAGTTCCAAAGGGGCAGCTGTTTGGATTTTTCTCCCATGAAAACTCATGCAATAAATAAATTGTTAGTCTTTAAGTGCCACAGGACTCCTTGTTTGTTTTACTTAAGAAAAGACATTCACCATGAGAGAATTAACCCCAATTAGTGATGGATACAAGTGCCATTAATGTTTTGTTAAGTATCACAGTATTGTATGATGCACACAGATGGCTTCCTGGTTTAGGGAACTTCTAAACAATGGACAACACACAACATACTGGAAGAACTCCAGGAATTCATACTGAAATATTAAAATTGCAGTACCTACCTCGTTCTGTCTATCATTTTATAACAGAACCAGAATCCAGACTCCCTTCATACATATGCTCTCTCTCTCATTATTCAGAGTCACTAGACTCTCCATGTAGGCTCTGATAGTATCACAACATCTGCTAAAGACCTCAGATCTGGGTCAGCCCTTTAGGGCTGGAATTAATCTCTGTGCTGTACAGAACTTTGAGGTGGCTTGTGCTTTTATCATCTGCCCTCCTCTGAAGAGGCCAGTCAAAATTCGGCTCTGTGTACAGGTTGTCAAGGAAGGCAGACACTTTCAGGGGGCTAGAACCTTTTGGACAGTTGCAGAACAATTTCTGTTGACTCATTGTGTTTGGTAGGTTTTGTTAACTCCAACCAGGATGCAAGAAGCACCAGAACCTTCCCCAGGGGAGAGAATTAAAGGCTGAGATAGACAGATCCCGCAGAGAGAAGTGTAAGGAACAAGCTAAGCTCAGCAGGAAGATTAGGTTAAGGGCTATATTGAACTGTTATTTAAACTAATATAGTGTAGTAAGCAATCCATTCCACAGCCTGGGTCAGGAATGTACCCAAGGAGCTGTATTCCTTAGACAGAGGGCCAGAGAGCTATGTCTCTGGGACCGAACTGTAAAGAATTCCAGAAAATGGAAAATCCAAAGCATCCCATAATCTGCATAATCATTCCTTTACATCCTTCTCTAGGCCCAATTACCTCAGCTACTGTGGCTGCCTTTGCTCCCCTGCTCCTGCACCATTTAGGTATGTTACATTTCTTCCACTCTGTTACTGAGTAGCTGCAAATGCCACAGTATTTGGTGTGATTTATAAGGAGTAGCTAATGCTCAGTTATAATTCCCCATTTTTAGACATGAAAAATAGTCTGTAACGCTCAACAGAAGGGCCTCTCAACAGTGATATATAATTTAAAAATTAACATGAGGACAGAGGAGACGTTGGATTTTGAACTAGGGACTCTCATTCAAAGGTTAAATCTCTACAAGGTAAGTCAAAAGAATTTCTTGAGTTATTAAGTAAATGCCTCTAGTATCTTTCCCAGTGCATTAGCCATTCTAGCTCAGCTGTGGTCATCCCCAGCCTGCTCAGAGGGCACACACAGCACTCTGTTTACTCACTGCTTTTTTCTAATGTTAGGAATATCCTTTAATGCCTGACAGAGGCAACTCTAGCATGAATAGTGCAGTCTGAACGCAAAGATTAGATAAGAGTATGGGTCAAACAAACTAGGGCTTTTTTGACCCATTGAGGGAAAGACTCTTGGGAAATTATGTGATTGGTCCATAATGCATCCTTTTATAACAAAGAAATTAATAATGATAATGCTTTGCGCTCACATTTGACCTTTCATCTCAAAGCATTTTACATACATAAATGAGTTATGCATCAGTGCCGCAACACCTTACTCACATGAGTAGCCTTGTTGACCTAGAAGGACAATGCACATGAGTAAGTGTGTGCAGGACCAAACTCTGAAACCTCACAAAACTCATTAATCTACATGTCATGGGAAAACCAAGGCACAAAGTAGTTAAGTCCCAATGACACAAGATGAGTCTGTGGTGAAGCTGAAAACATAATCCAGATATCCTGACTTTCCATCCTGTATTTTACTGACAAGACTGTGCTTCATAAGTAATGCTAATATCTTTAGATTTATAGAGTTGATAGTTGTTGAGATTCCTAAGTGCTGAGCTGTAAGACAGAAAACCACATAGGGAGACTATAGAGTCAAAGGTGGAGGAGGGGAAGAAGAGGATGCATAACTTTTTGGGAAGTGGCATTTTTTATTTTCAATCTTTTGTTCACGGTAGTTGGATATAGCACATGACTTAGGTGCCTAGTGCTACACTCTACTTAACCCCAGTTCACTCTGGCACCAAGTAGTCATATTTATGGATTGCAAATTTATTGACATTTGACATCTGCATCAGCTTTCACCTGATCAAGAGGAGCCTCTGCCACCGAAGGGAATAATTATGGAAGATTTCAACGGCCATGGGAATGCCAAAAAGGGCATTAAATCATATTGGAAAAACAATGCGTTCATACATTTAGTCTTGCCAGTAAATCTTCTGGTTTGAGGTCTGGACCACCTAGTGGCAATCCTCAAAGACAGCAGGGGCAGAGAGAATCAGGGAGTGGAATTAAATTAATACTGAATAACATGTAGCCTGCAACAGTGAGATCTTTAATTTCCTACTCTGTGAATCCAGTATAAGCAAAAAACAAACCAAACCAAAATAAAAATAAAATAAAAAAGCCACTGGTGCTTTGACTTTATCTAAGCTAAATTCCTCTAGGTACTATGGATTTGATTTAATAATCCTGAGTAATGTGTGCACCCCACATTATTCGATACAAGTTGTATGTGGGAGGTAAGAGATACAGAAAACATATGGCACAAGGAAAACAAATTACAGGTTGTGCTTTTACACACAGTTTGGCTATGCTTATTAATCCTGTTGATATTTTTTCAGACTTGAAATATGGATGTAGAAACTTTCACCCTAATCCTCTTGGAAAATCTGAAACTTTAGTTTTGATTTATAAAAGGAGGCCACCTTACAGTTCATGGGAGCATATGCACTGTTTAAAAATAATACAGGTTTCCTGATTAAACTACTTCCACCCCATGAAATAAACTAAATACTTTCTCTCTCCAATTCTCTCCCTGAAACAAAAGCCTGAGAAAAAATATAGTGGCAGTCTTTCTGACAGGCTCAGAGGGATATAGTTGGTAACCACCAGCAGGGCCGGCTCCAGGGATATTGGTGCCCTAGGTGAACTATGACTTGGTGCCCCTCCCCATGTTATAAGAAGATAACATTAATATATTTTTCTAAAATAGAGAAAAAAATTAAATTCCATCTACTTTGGTGCCCCACATGACCACCTAGTTCACCTATATGGTTGGGTCGGCTCTGATCACCAGGACTCCACCCTACATAGACATTCATAGCTTAATGCAAGTCTCCAGAAATTTAGAGAATTGGTGTAATTTGTTCCTGGGGCTGATTTTTCCAAATAGACAGGAAGAATTGCACAGGGGAGATAGCAGACACTGGTGTATGAAATATTTCTGAACATTGGTTTGGAGCATGAGATGCAGGAGGTATGTGTCAAAGATAGATACTAGCAGTGATGTGTTTATTAGGGCTCCTGTGTGCCTAAGCAATTTTAAGTAACTGCTTGACCTGTGATACAAATAGCTAATAATTTTGTGAATTTTCATGAGTGAGGACAAAATGAAATTTTACCATGTCCAGCTGCATGCAGATTTTTATGCTAAATGGCTGGATCTGTATCCAGTGAGTGCATTTGGGCAATTTTCACTGAACTGAGCTCTTGGGGGAATTATTATTTTCACCATTTTCTTTTTTGTCTCCACAGTGAAAGAAAAGAGTGCAGAAAGGTTTGGGAAATGAAACAAGAGGTTCCATCTATACAAAATGTGACTCATGGGTTGATAAAAAGCTTGAGGCAGAACCAATAAGGAATAAGCAGTGTTGTCTGTGTGCAATACAACTTATAGCTCTAAAGAAGAGGAAGGTGCTATTCCAAAGTTCCCTGCTTTTCCTCTGAATGCCTGACTGGGCCTTCATTACCCAACCTTGCTCTCAGACACCACTATATACATCTGTGAGAAGTCTAAACAGAGAGAAAAATTCCCTGGTGGGATTTCTTCATCCGCTCACAACTCGTAAGTAAATTTCTAGATAGTATTTACTTGCATGGTAAGCCGAAGACAGTGTTACAAAGAACAACTAGCTGGAATGTTTCATATCTCCCATTTACTCCTACATCTGAGGACAGAATCATTCTTGCTCCTGTGCTTACTCTGATGCAGGAACTGAGAATACAGACACTGCACTGTGTTAACCCTGACCAATGCTGGTTTGTCTTATCACTCCTTACCAGTACAGGACAGGACAGCCTCTACACTCAGCCGGGACTCCCCTTGCACAGGGCATATTCTTCAGATTACATGTGTGTATGTGTTGTGTGTGTAATCTGCACAAAGTGACTGTGAATTCCCCTTATCAGAGTACCAGGCAGCACGAAAGAAACAGCCGAAGACTGTCACAAAGACATGGCTACACAACTGCTCAGCACATCTCATGCTCTGAGGGAGTTTCAATACTTAATGCTGGGGACTTACACTATGAATGTAAAACATAGGAATCCTCACTCGTAGCAGGAGGCAATAGGCTCAACCAGATGCTCAGGCTACATCTACATTGCAAAACTTAGTTTGGACTTCCTTAGTCCAAACTAAGCAGTTCCTGGCTGCTTCGAACTAACTTGAAATTAGTTCGAACTAACTGCGGTTTTTTTAGTTCGAACTAGCTGTGCTGACTAGTTCGAACAAGTCATCATGGCTAGTTTGAACTAATCGCTTAGTTCAAACTGTTTTAGTTCAAGCTAAGTCATTAGTCCAGGTCTACATAGCGCTAGTTTGAATTTAGAGTTCAAACTAATTGCTTAGTCCGGACTAACCATTAGAACATATTAGTTTGGACTCAGCATTGCTTAGTTCGAACTAAGAAATTTCTGAGTTCGAACTAGGCAAAGCCTAGTGTAGACCTGGACTAAATGAGCCCGGACTAAGCTTGCTTAGTCTGGACAAACTGGCTAGTGTAGACAGAGCCTGAAAGCCCAGCCCTGAGCTGGAAGCCGGGCCCTGGCCCTGGCATAGCATTTCAACAGACTCAGGAAGCCCGGGTATCTCAATCAGGCACAAAAACTTCTCAAAGCTCCAGGGAGCACAGGGAGGAGTATTGATTTTGTGTGGCCCTTTTAAGAGGGTGCAGCACGTACAATCTGTGCCGGGGAAGTGAGGCAGAAGAAAATCAGCTCTGAGGGGTAATATGGAAGGTCATCATGGCCTTCCCTTTAGACTCCTTCAGCCCTCCAGTACACTTGTGCTCAAGGGAGAGATAAGACTGCAAGAAGGTCTCAACACATTTTTATAATCTCTGGATCAGAAGCCACAAGTGTAGTCACTGACTCATTGCCACTGTTCCCCCCATTCCTTTCTTCTTGCCCCCAGCTTCAGGCTCAGCCTGCTCCATACGGCAAGGCACCTGGCAAAGTTCCTCTCTTGCCAGAGGAGAAACGAGAGGGCAAAGGGAAGGATCAGTTCCCACTGTTTTGCTTGATCTTATTCTGCTGCCCTAGAAGGATGGTGTAAAAGCGAATGGCCATGTCAAATATACTCCAACCACCTCATTCGCTTGCTCCCTCCACATTTCCTTCAAACATACCAAGGCAGCACCTTCCACTCTTTTTTAACAATGTTTATCATTGTTCTTCCATTGTCTAGGACAACAAATGGCTAGAAACGAGCATATATCACCAGGAACTCTCTGCCTGCCCCTTCCCCCAAGCAGTGTCATAAAAACGTACAAATTCACATTAATAATGAAGTACATTTCCCCAAGAAGCTGCTGTGTATCTCAGGGAGAGCAGGCGAGGTGGCAGTCGCTGCAGAGGTGCCTATTAAAGATTAGAGCAAATACTCATAAATCTGGTAAGGGGCCAAAGCATATGTTAGGGATGTCTCTCTCTTAATGGAACTTTTACTGAACTGAAATATATATAATGCCTTTTCCCCTCACCAATTGTGGGTTTATTCACCCCTTGAAAAAGCAGTGGTGCAGCGTATTGTTTAGTGGAAATGTGCAAATTGCCAGGAGAAGCACCTCCCCACACACATCTCATTCTTCCCATAGGAAGGCTCCTAAACTATGCCTAAGGAGTTTGATAGGGCTGCCTTACCCCACTGCTGTCACCTCTCTCCTCTGGGGTGCCCTGTATCTCCTCTGTTCCATCCCCTACCTGCACCAGAATGCCCCACATATTCAGAAGTGGTGCAGGCCTCATTTTAGGGTCTTCTATACCATGCTGTATGGGGGAGAAGCTCATGCCTGCACTATCGATTCTTTGTGCCAGTTTATCTGGCTTAAAGGTGCTGCGGGACAAAGCTTAATCAAGCATTTCAGTACATTACAAATACCACTCCTAAGCTGAGTACTTTGGTACCTTGAGACAGGCAGGCAAGCGAAGGGGTACTGTACACAAAGATGCTTTTAGCACATCCCTAAATAACTTGAAATATTGTAGTCATGGCACTTAATGAGACTAAAGTTGAGCACTTATAATCTGGATGCGCAAGACCAGAGTTTTGGTATGAAAGAAAGCAGATGTGCTTAGCTAGAGGCAGATAAATGAGAGCTTGTACAGTGTTTTGGAGATAAAAGCATCTAACAGAAGAGGAGAGAGACATAGGCTCAAGCTATGAAACTGGGATCAGGACTTCAGTGCAGATTTCCAGCACGCCCAGTAAGAGGACATATGGATTTAAGATTTGGCTCGGCCCAGGATAAAGAGAGGTCATTTACAAAAGTTGGATCAGGATTCTATTTCAAGCATTCCCAAAGTTTGACGTTGTTCAGATCGGGGATTTTGGTTCAGGCACATCTCTAGTACTAGGAACTGAATGTCAATTAATATTGTTATTTTAACATGCAAAATTTGTACTGACTCCTGTAAGAATTATAGAGGCCAAATGGCTAGAATGTTTTGTATTGGGTTTATTTCTTATTCTTTTTCTCATTTAAAAAAAGGATAAATCCCATTCACTATTTGTAGAGCTGGTAATAACCCCCCCCCCCCCGCCCTTCTCCCCTTTGCTGGAAAATTTTAACTTTTCATTAAAAAAGACTCAACACCCAAAATATTTTGGTCAAAACCTGAAATATTTCAGTATTGAAATATCACTGCTGTGCTTAATGGGAGCTGTTGTCTGGGTCCCTCATGTGGCCATTCTCCTCCGTAGAACAGTGTCCTTGGTTAGACTTCGTCTCTCATGATGTTCTACAGTGCTCACCTCGCAGTAAGAGGGGGTGATGCACCCCAGGAGTTGATTGACATAAGTACACCATGGGTGCTGAAGTCTGGCTGGAAAGCCTAGCCCATAGAAGAAAGTAGACAATTGAATACAATTCCTGTGAGGTACCCTAGCAGCATTCCTGAACTGGAAGATTTTGTTTTTCATCTGAAAATCAAAAGGTATTTGGTTTTTCAATTAAAGGCAAAAATTTCCATGGAAAGCCAACACATTTTGTGAAGAAAAAAAGTTATGTTGGAATCCTGATTTTCTGTCAATATATTAGTTTTTGACAGAATATTTTCAGAGAGCACCACCTATTTCCCCTGTTAAGCAGAACTCACACTGTTCATTTAATGTCACATTGTGGCTTACTCTTGAATGACTGCACAAGGGAGGCAAAAAAGGATGGAACTTTTCTGTCCCCTTTGAATCCCCCTTTTCTTGGGCCAGAATCAACTACAATTCCTCTTAGTGCTCACACACCATAAAACATGCCAACAGAGTCCAGATCGAGGGGGTACTAGCTTATCCCAGGGCTCTTTCAAGGATTTGTAGCTTTGCATCACTCCTACTCAGTGCTAGGCCTTAACAGCACAATCTGCCAGCCTGGGATTACTGCCTTTTCCTTTGTAAGTTATACACTTAAAAACAGACATTGCTACAGATATGAACCTGTGTGCCCTGTGCAGTGCATTGCTTGTTTTACATCATTGCTATGTGACAAAACAACACAAAAGGCCTGATTCAGATCTCATCTACAATAGGGTAAATTGGGTTTAACTTCACTATGGTGGAAAACTATTGTAAGTCCTGCACATACATCAGCAGGGGTTAAAGTATAATTTGGTTGGCCCCCTTCCTGCACATCTGGGCCCCCCTCCCGCACCCCAGCTACTGCCCCCAACATCCATGCCCCTGTCCCCAAAATCCACCTCAGCCCCCAATACCCACCCCCAGCTCAGGTGTTCCCAATACAACCCCCAGCAACAGCCAAGCCATCCCGGTACTCACCAGCAGTGAAGCTGGGCTGGGAAACTGAAGCCTGAGCATGCACAAGGGAGCCCACCCCCTCCCCTGCCTGCCACAACACAGCAGAACTCATTCTGGGGCCTGCTATTTTTAGTGGCTCAGCGTTCGGGCTATGTGAATTAGGCCCTCAGTGCACAATTTACTAATAATTCTCATTTTATTCATTATGCCTATAGATGGTAAGAATTGTCATTTTTCATGTCATAAAGCCACATACATGATTTTTCTCATTTTCCACCCGTGTTCCATCACATTTGCAGTGCTCACCCTGGTAAATTAAATCATTTTTACTGAAAGGCTAGGTACTCCTTATGTCCTTACCCTTTGTTATTGATCTTTGCTATTTGGTGAGATAAAGTGTAAAAAGAAAAAAACAAGATTTAGATACTTTTCTGTGAAATTTTGTTGAGTAAAAATATGCTGCCACTGATCATGAAGGCTGCAACATTTAATGACAACTGACAGGTCAAACAAAAGGCAAGATTTTGATACCCTGACGGACACTGACTGCTGAGGGCTGACGGTACAATTGAAGGTCAGTAAGATCTGGCCCAACTATTTAAGTGGTGTCTCTTCTTTGCTGAATGTATAAGATTTAATTGTTGCGGTAAGGACCGACATTTACCGCAGCGCTTATTTAGTTTTGAGTCAGGGACTGTTATTTACAGTACGCCTCTACTGTATCAAGTCAACAGGGGCTGACCAGGTTGGTATCTAGGTAATACTACAATAGAAACGTTAAATACTAATAACTGACCTTATCTAATATGTTATTCTTGTTCACGAGACTCAAATTGAAATTGAAATCTGCATTAATGTATCTTAAAAATGTTGGGTCTGAGCCTGCTCCCACAAAGTCAAAGCTTGTGTTGGGATTCCTTTGGGAATTAGGGACCTATCATAAGGGCTGATCCTGCATGGAAGTAAGTGGAAGTTTGCTCAGTTTAACAGTTCTAGTAGGACCAGGCTTTTCATTTGTGTTGAGCCTTCCTCTATGGCCAATTAATGATTTTTCAATTAGAACCCTCCATTAGTTTTGATGGCGAATTCTGCTTACAAACTGATGGCATAACACGGCCAGCTATGCCTCAATATTCTTTTATTTACATATGAGCTCTTTATGGCATTTGTTATCCATGTGTGCAGGATGAAGAGAGGGTTACAGTGTCTACATCCGAAACTCAGACTCCAGATTTGAGCAACTCCCTGGTCCCATGTAACCCTGATATTAGCTGAAGTAGCTGAACATGTCATGCAGTGAAACTCCTGCAGTTTCAGAGGAGAGATGAGAAAATAAAATCCACAAAAAGAAAAAAAAATCTTTTATTTTGGTATACTTAACACATACAGTTATCTTCGTGTCCTATATATCATTTAACAAATTGCTTTGCAATTCTTACAGGGCGTGGTATAATGACTGATTTAAAATCACTGCATTGCTTAAACTGCATTGTTCTTCATCAAGTTGAGTCATTTTTATGTGAAGTGTCAAGCTCTCTAACAAATAACTGCTGCCAGACAAATCAAGTTCCTCATCTTAAAGCTACGGCTAAATAGTTTATAGCTTTAATCTGCTCACTGAGGTGTGCAGTCTATGACAGTAATTATAAATGCAAGGAGAAATTATAGCTGAATGCTTTAACTGCATTAGGAGCCATTTGATGAACAATCATGATTGCCTGCTCATTTTCAACAATAGAGGGCAAGTTAGTGTCAGTGCATTAGAGGATTTTCAGTTCTGCTCTGCTCTTTCTTCCATTTACCACAGAACGTCAGTTGTCTGCTATAAAGTAGAAAAAAAGCACTGTAGAAGCTTTAAACTTGATGGTTTAAAAAAAAAAAAGACAAAGGAGGAAATAGAAAAACTGTTTATCATTATGACTCATTTTTTGTTTTGCAGCAACCTTACTTTCAAATTAGTTCATTTTAAGTAGCTTCATGTTTACTTACTAGAGACTTTGGAAAAGAAATCTCCCCCAACCAGCTTGGTAGATTTAAATCTATAACAACTCATTAAAAATAATAAAGTTTAAAATAAGATCATACAGATCCTCTTACTGACTACTTTGTAGCCATTCTCACGGCCTGAATTAGAAGCTAAAGATGTGTCTGAACACACACATGCAAAGAAATATATATATATATATATATATTTTAAATTTAGCTTAAGAATTGAACAAATATATTTTAAAGTTATAAATCCAAGCACACATTTGAAGCAACACTCCCTGATGTTCCTGGGGTTTTAAATGAAGAACAACAAAAATTTGCAGTCATTTAAATGAAAAGATACTAACATAGGATTTTAGCAAATTACAAATAATGTTATATTATATTACTAGACACATTTCAGGTTGGAGAATTAAAAAAAGCCCAAAATGGAGATGAATATATAGCAGATATATAAACATACATTTACATTTAATAAGAATTTATCACAAATTGCTGAAACAGCTTTACTGATATCTTTAAAAAAATACCACACACACACAAATGTTTTTTCTGGTAGTAACAGTCTGACTGGCAATTCATCTGTTTATATTTTTAAATGATATTTACTTTATTTTCTAAATAAGAATTTAAATAGTAATCATTTTCAATATGAGTGATATTTTATATATTTCAAGTCTGAAGAATTTCTTAACACTGTTTTACATGCATTTTTAGTTACTCATATTCTCTTTATCTTTGCTTTTGATGCAATATTTAGTCAGCCAATTAATATATTTAGTCATTTTAAGTGTTTCAATATGCTTTATATTTATTTTCTCTGAATAGTTTGCAATTTTAAATTACTGAACTTTTTAAAGACGAATTTCTGCAGGCATATTTTTTAAACAGTATTGAATGTTCTATAATCAGGATACATATTGAACTTTAGCTGTGCCATTTTTAAGATAAGGAAGTTTTGAATATCCCTTTAATGTACCCTAGTCTCTTTGCAGAGAAAACCAAACCACATGAAAAAATTCAAGGCATAACTTTTAGCACAGCCCAAAAATTTAGGCAAGCTTAGAACTCAAAAACTGTACTAATATCTATCCAAATGCCACCCAAAATATCCCATCATTTCACACAATTTGTCCTGTTGTGCATGCCAACTAAAATTATAGTTCCAGTTACCTGTGCTATCCCTCTATCAGTGCACTCTACATATATGCCTTTGAAGGCAAGGTATTGCTTGCATGCCGAGAGATTAGAAATATATGGTTAATTACAGTTTTTGGGAACCCAAAGACTAGACAGACAGTGCTTTGTTCTACATCCATATATTAAATGGGTAATGCCAAAAACCTGTCACTTTGGGGTGTTGCTACTTAGAATCCACTGTTTTTTCTGGGCATCTTTAGAAAATGTGTTTGTCTGCATCCTATTCCTCAAATCTCCGAAGAACAGTGATGTGCATACAGGGTTGGGTGTTTAACAATAACAGTGCTTTTAGAGGCCCAAATCTGAAACATTTGTCAGGCATTTAAGTCAAAAAGATGCCAAAAATAACTGCTATATTCATATATTTGGCAGATGGCTTTTGTTCAATAGTGCCCAAATTATTGCTTTGCCCTCACATTTCTAGTATAAAACCTATAAATGTCAAAGTCTTAACAGATGCTAACAGGTGGGGGAAAAAGTCAGATTTACTTCCTCCCAGCCTCCAACCTCTTTCCATTTTGTTATATTTTGGCAGGTACAATGAATTTTGTTATATTTTTATAAAACCATAAGATGTAAACATCAATTATTAGATAAACAAAGAACATTTATTCGTCCTTTTGTTTTATATTGTGTGGTAACGTTGGATGAAAAATACAAAAAAAAATCCCCATTAATTAGGTACAGTTTTAAAATAAATGAACGCATTTTACAGTGCTCACCCCCCCTTGTCCCTTTTGTGTTTTGCTTTCAAAAGAGTGAGCTTCATTATATACCTTTGTGCCACATGCCAGGATAAGGTCTATACAGAGACTTAAGGCTCATTACATTTGGATGGTGATGGTTGTGCTGTCCTGAAAGAGCTTCCTATAACACCCATCCTCAAATTACCCTTTGATTATGGTTTAAATGATATCTTCTTTAATGGGACTGAAATGACACACAGGCCTTGTCTGGGCAAATCTTAAAGTTGCTTGAACATTTGCAACAAGCACATTTTAAATCTCCGTTCAAAAGTGGATCCATGCTCAGAAAACATGCTCCTCAACTAGTCAAAGGCTCACCACAGAAGTCTGTGAATTACGTGACAAATCACAAGTAACACAGCTTGAATTTTGATCGTACATTATCAGGCTATAATGTAAAGATTTCAAAAAGATATGCATGAAGGAAATTCAAATAATGAATACACTGGAGGAAATTCTAACCTGCCTGTGGGTATTCTGCAAGCAAAAGTGTGTGTGTGGGGGGGAGGGTGGTAAATTCATGGAAGGAATTATTTGTTGAGAATTATTCACACAAAGCCATCTTGGTTGCAAATCCTTCAGAATTGAAAACATCTATTTGGACTTGCAGTTGATATGCTTCCTATTAATTTAAATCAAGAAATGTCAGGTTTGGGAGATCAGTAAAATTAAAAATGTCATAAATTATGCATCAGTTAAATAGTATATCACATCATAAACATTGGCTGCAACTGCACTTATTATTATACACATTCTTCAACAGAGAAAATAGCATTAGTACAGTCTCCAGAAAGCAGTCTTTTTGTGAAATGTTAAGCTTTTGATAAATGCTATTGAATCTGTCAATTAAGAAGCTAAAAACAGTCCCGTAGTTTGCTGATGATCTGCACCTGAAGTTTTCTCTGAAGTCAAATGGCAGAAGATGGTACTGACTGAGTATTGGGACTCCACTGATACTGTGGGACACTGTGTAAATGTGATGTATTCAAGAAGAAAGAAAAGAATGGATAGGGATACTAGGAGAGGGAAGGTTGCTCAAACAATTAAAAGGAGACCACTGGTGTAAATGGTAAAGGAAGCCATTAAAGTACAGTGCATTAAAGTAAAGTACACTGATCATCCAAATATTATGGAAGGAGTAACCAAGATTTTAGATCAGGCGTGGCCAAACTGCGGCTTGGGAGCCACATGTGGCTCTTGAATGAAAAACTGTGGCTCCTGGAAGAACGTCAGCAAATCAGTTTAGGAAAGCAGCTCCAGCCTAGGAGTTCAGGAGAGGGTCGGGACAGTGGGGAGAAGTGCAGCACGGTCAGGATTTTAAAAAACTCACCACTAGCCTGCAGTCTTCTACGTGGAGCAGCAGCTAAGGTTTTACTGCATAGGCCTAATTAGCAGGATTGATATTTGTCCTCTTTTTATGATAAAATTAAAGTGTGCAATGAATTTTAAACTTAGTAATTTTGGAGTAGGTAAAAGTATATGGCTATAGGCCTCAGCGTGGCTCTCAAAGTTTTAATAATCAACTTGTGTGGCTCTTGAGTTCCATAAGTTTGGCCACCCCTGTTTTAGATCATCAAAGGCATTTTCAATGTCATTAATAGACTGTGGGGCACATGACTTTTTGGAACAATAGAATGTTTTTGGATAATTGAAGTTTTGCTAATAAAAAATATATTGTCTTTTTCTCCCCCCCCCCCCCAAATATTTGATGCTATATTAGTAATAAAACAGAGGGGGATAAATAATTCTTTGGAACTATGAAGGAGAATGCAGAGAAACAGGCATCCATTAGTGGAAATGACCTTGAAAGCAGAAGACTAGTCATTTATTTGCTCCACTCCATACTAACCTGAATAGAAGGTGGATTAAAAATAACTCTTAGAAATAAGAAAATAAGAGGTGTAATAAGTGTGGAAACAATATTTGTTACAAATATTATAAAGAAGCAACTTTTCAATTCAGGCCAAGACTGTGGTCCATTTATCAAACTTTGCTCTCGAATGCAGTATAAAATGGATTGGGTATCTTAGCTGATCAATACGCAGCAACATAGTTTCAATTGTATAATGTATTCTACCTTTTTAAAAAGCACAAATGCTTTAAGAAATCTTCTTACAATTATGAAATTAAAATTCACTGTGGAACTGATGCATGCATACCTTAAAAGTTATTCTTCATCCACTTCTGCTACAAACTGTGAATGATGTTCTGGTGACTTGCTGTGTGTTTTGCTTAGATGAAGTTTTACTGCATGTTTGCTTGCAAATGTCCGACAGCACAACTTACATTTGAACTTAGAGTCTGTGTCCTCTTCCCCAGCTATTGTTTCAGGTGACCTTTGAACTGAAACTCTGGAAATTTCTTGCTCTACCTTTGTTTGCTGTTCCACAGCCAGTCTGTTCATGTCTTTCATTTGGAAACCTAGATGGGATTCTAAGTGGCTAATATAAGTAGATGGGGTTCTAAACTGAGATGCACAGTCACTACAATAAAAGGTTGGATGTCCTTTGTCCATGTTTTTCAAAAATTTTGTTCCTCCAGTTTTTCTAAGTTGGTACTTGACGTTTGCTAACCAATGGCTAATGGTGGTCATTGACAGTCCAGTAAACTTAGAAATCTGCATGCGTTCTTGAGGACCTAGGTCTGATAATAAATATTTACCTTCTGATGTTTGGAAAAGGCTGGAAGCAAACTGAGCTTGCAAAATGAGAAGATGCTGAGGGTTCCAATTTGATTGCCTGCCCTTCCTTTTATGCAGAGTGGAGACTTCAGTTGAGACATCCTCGAAACGTCGGACTTCCATTTCCAACTTCATTGATGGGATCCTAGAAGCTACAGCAGGTTTTGGTGTAGTAGCTTTGGGAAGAACTTTGACCATGTCTGCAATGTCAGAAAGAGCATGTTTCTGAGGTGGGGAAGTACAAGATTGCGCCTGCGTTGACTCAGTTTTCTTGGTTTTGGATTTGGTCAGATCTATAGGTTGGTCATTGTTTTCAAACAAATAACGCCTTGATATGCCCGCAGGCTTTGGTGGGGGTGGAGTGGGGGACAAAACTGGCTTCTCCATCATATTTAAATTAGGTTTGTGGAACATAGAAATTGTACTCGAGCTGGGGCTTGAGTTGGACTGAGGCCGTAAAGACTCAGTGGCTTTGCCCAAGTGATTATTCAGTACAGACTGTAGGGCACTAAGTGGATTGACACAAGGCAAATCAGAAGAATGATTTGTAGCTACACAACCATTGCTGAGAGAAGTTGCTATTGACTCCTTGGGTTTTACTTTTTCTTTCTCACCATCTTCCTTTGGTTTATCCTCTTCCTTCAAGGGACATGGTTCTGTCTTTTTTGAATCTACAGGGGCCTCGGATTTAGGGAGAGATTCCCCTTCACTCTGGCAAAGTGGGGCAGCTTCAGTTTGGATGCCCTCGTTAATGTAGTCCTTCTGTACTACGTCTTTTTCATCAGATTCCTTCTTCACTTGAGTGCACTGGACCACATTTGTGGAACAGGGAATGAGAGGCATAACTTTCCACTTTGGAGCAATGGGTCTCAACTTATTTGTAATTGTTGGCCTGATTTGCAGTACTTGGGAACCCACCGGTAAGGAGGGCTTTGCTCCTTCTGAGAGCTGATAGGCTGCATGGATACTAGGATATGCACTCCAGCTAGGAGCTCCATTTTGAGCTTTGTTGATGGCTGTGGTGACAGTGTTTTCCAAAGACTTCAAAATATCCCCACCACCTTTTGAACCATCTTCTAAGTCTTCCTCCCTAAGATACTGATATTTCATTGTAGGATCCAATGGTTTCTGAAGCATATCTTCATATTCTTCATTTTTTACCACTTTCTCATCTTTCTTTGCATCATCAGGTTTATCTTTTTTACTTTCTTTCTTTAGCTCAGATGTAGGAGTTATGCCATCTGAAGATGCATTACTGGATGGTTTTGAAACCTGAGTGTCATTGGCTGGTGCCTCAGACAGCGACTGCATTTTTTCTACAGCCAAGGGATCTAGTACTAGTTGTTTTCCTTTCTTTGAAGCTGAACTTGTGACTTTCAAGAAGTGACCTGTGACCATCATATGAGTGGTGAGTTGCTGCAAAGTGTCATGTGAACTTCCACATTCCATACACTTCAAAATCTGGGATTTACAGGCCTCAAATTGCCACGTGTAGCTGGCTCCATTTTGGTAACCATAGCGGTTGTTAGATGACAACTGCAGGTTTGCATTTTTCTGAGGAGAAAAGGTATCGGCAAAAGATCCTGTTGTGGAATCTGGGGAACATGGTCTGTTAACATCAAACACACGTTTCTTTGCTGGAGTGACCATTTTTGAAGAAATGGTTGGTACCGGTTCCTTCAAAGGCACTTTCTGGTAATGTTTTGTTTTTATCATATGAACGCTCAGATCTTGAAGGGAATCAAAAGAGTCACCACAGAACATACATTTTAGAACTTTTTGTGCATCTTCCTTATCCATGTCTTGAAAGGCCCTCTTTCGGGGCTTTGAGTAGCTGGTAGGTCTGTGCTTGTCCTTTTTACGGTTGTCATCTTGGTAATGACCAGTTTCATTCATATGGACGGTTAGCTCCACCAAGGTGTCATAGGCAGCGCTACATTGCCTGCACCTAAATCTGCTAGCACCGGTGAATACACTTCCACACATTTTGCTGCTTTGTCTGTAGAGCTGGACAGAACTGAAAAGGTTTGGTTTGGAGACTGGTCTGGAAGGTAAACTCTGTTGTAAGCTTTTTGATAATGCATCTTGGTGCCAATCAAAGTCACTTTTGTTACCTCCATTTCTGTTGTCACAGCCCCTTCGTTCAGAGCTAGACAACTTGAGACCCAGTCCTATGCCTGTCCAATAAGAGTCTGAGAGTATGTTAGCATAAACTGCTGTCATTTTATCCATGCAATCATGTGCTGCATTCTGGGGTTTGGCACGGGCATTGTTTTTCAGATCCTGCATTTCTCTAGAGCAAATGCTTTTAGTATCTGCTGCCTGGTCACTAGAATCACTTAATAAGGACTCATTTTCTGCATCCTGATTAGATACATGACTTACTGGAGAATTCTGATAACTAAAGTTTCCTTTCTGCTCAGGACCCACTTCATGTTCTTCATCTGTGCCAGTGTCATTGCTGCCCTGAAGCTGAGCTGTAGAGTTACTGTCATCATCATCCTCTTCCTCCTCCTTTATGTCTTCCTCTTGGACGTAACCTGAAATGTAATATCAATATATGAAATAAGCTGTTAATAACACTGCTATTTGATTTCACTGGTTTCACTATGTGCTTTCCCAACTGGACTTTATTTTAACCTACAACATTGTCGTCTGTGCGTACTAGAAATGAAAAAGTCAAATGATGTCTTTTTGTGAAGGTTGCTGCTTTTTACTGGCAGATAATTGTAATTTTTTTTATAACTGCCAGAGATTCTGAGTTAATAATTTTCCTGTTGTAGGAGTATAGTTCTACTGTTTTGTAATGGGACAGTAGGAAATTCATATGAGAACTTCATGCACGACATGTTTCTATGTTCATACTAAAAGTCCCGGTTCTATGAATTAGTTATTAGAGTTGGGGGGGAGGGAGGAGAGACAGAATATGCAAGGAACAGAACAAAAAGTAATTGCTCTAATCTTCCTGGTTCATAGAAATTACCTAGGAACAGTAATCTTTTGCTATTTGATCACCTTAAAAAGCATTTCAGAATGTGCACAAATAATTGATATTCCAAACCACTATACTGGAAACAGTTAATAGGCTGAGCTGAAACCTCTGTTTGTAAATGCACTATATTCCATCGAAGCACATTAAATACTCAGATTAAAAAAAAAAAAAGATTCCAGGGCAAAAGCCTAAAAAGGCTGGAAGTATATTCTAGGATATGATTGAGATAGGCTGATATTAAACTAAAAAAAAGAAATCAAGTTTAGAGTGGTTATGTTAGACAAATGAACTATTTTAATTATTAAGGTTAACTAGATATTGGTAGAACTACAAATTTTACAATTCAGTTATTTTTTTCTTGTGGCACTAAACTGTGGCAGCAGAAATTCTATACTCCTATTGTGTAAGCTGTAAGTAGACATTTAAACAATCAACTTTTAGCGATACAAACATCCACAGAAATTAACATTTAAATTTACAGGCACGAGCCTTCATGCACAACATGCTTCTATGTTCATTCAATCAGGAGGCACAAACGTTGCCAGCTCGAATGATTTCACCGTGAGCCCCATGATACTTAGTGTTTCTCTTAAAAACCAATTCATGGAATAATGTAATTATGTAATAATTAAAGTTGTGGGTAAAAAAATTAGCCCTTATGATTATTGAGATAAGTTTGAAAAACACAACTCAAACAAAGCTCAAAAAGCAGATGGCAAATGAAAAGAACCCAATATTTATTATATATTTAAAATCCCACAACTTTTAAATCAATCACATGGCCCTCCCCCATGACATGGGAACACCTGACATGGGCATCATTCTCTAAATGATACTAGTTTGACCAACCAATGGAGCTGTCAGAAAAACTGGAAACATTCCAAATGCTGACCGAGTACAGACAAAACTTTCTGTAAACTGTTTTTTTCAGAAATTTTAATTTCATTCAATTTTTCCACCTGCTCCAGCAGCCAGAGTTGAACAAAACAGATCAGATTCAGAATCACACATTTAACATCTTATGGTGGCAAAGAAATGTTTGCAATCAATCCATAGAGGAAAAATATTAGAAAACAGTTTGCTGAATAAACCTGAATTACAAGTAAATTCAAAGAAGCTATGATCTACTTATGGATGGTCCAATAATATAGAAAGAGGCTAAATTCACTGGATACATTCTTCGTTGCAAACTATTTGCTAAAGTCCAAAGAGAATACTAATTGCATCATTCTTTGAGTTCCCGTTGCCTGGTTATTGAATGCAGATGTGATACTAGAGAGCTTCGCAAACAGCAGCAAAGATAACAGAAGTAACTATGAATAAATGAACGTGGGCCACATATATTGTGATGAAAGAACAGTAATGCATATAATGACAATACTGTAGAAGAGAATGGTGCTTTCAGCTGAGGATTACAAATACTTGTCAAGCATTAAATAAATAAGTCTCTCAATGTTTCTGTAAGGAACAGGATATATTATGGCTATTCCTTTCTGCAGATGGGTAGACTGAGGCAGGCAGGTAGGTTAAAAGACTTGTTCAAGGACAGGCGGCAAGTCAAAAGCAAATCTGGGACTAGAATCTAGGTGTTTCAGCTCCTAGTTCTGTCCTCTAGGAACTGGATGATGTTTACCATGACCTGCCTTATGAGCGTACAGAGAGGGGAGTGCTACTACACATCATGAACAGTAACCTTGATGAGCACGAGCTGCTGAGCAGGACTGGCATTGTTCTTGTGGTATCAGAGTTATTGTATAGTTTAGGTTGCAATACTGGACTCTTGCCAACATGCCTCACAGTGCCATGCATATGGTAATGAGCAAAACAAAATACAGAGGGAAGTGAATGAAAGCATCAGAAGAAAAGGCTCTTAGCCACTGAGTTCACAGTTGCAGGTTGGTGTTGAGTTGATTCCCTGTTTTTATACTACTTAATTGAATACCACTACCGCTATTTTTCATGAAAAAGTGAAAAGTACTGTATTCTTTTTTTCACAACAATCTGTACTCTTCTAAAATTATTCACTAGGAGAAGCAAAAGTACCAGACAGCCGCACATCTCCCACAATACAGATGAAATTTGCTGTTTAATTAGTCATTGACCTGTTTATTATAAACTTTATATCTCATGCCGAGAAGGCCTCTTTTTCCTTTTTTCCTTTTCTTGCTCGTCTGCATCACACACAGACAATCCAACAAAAACAATATGGTTACTTATAGAGGGCACCATCAAAAATTCACAATTCAGTCAAGTCCATTTTTAATAATGGTTACGGATTCCGGGCAGCTTTAAAAACACATTTTAATATCATACATTTAAAACCATTCACTTTGCTTAAATGATTTCATTTGCTGTGGGCATTTTATGCAGACAGTGAAGGCCTCTTAAATGCAGGCAGCCATGATGTATAATGAATGCATGTATCCATCTACCAATGATTTGTTTAGTAAGGGTTTCACCATATGTAAAGCTTTGTATAAACTGACACAAAGCAGATTAATTCATTTAAATGCTTGTTTAACAGAAACAACAGTCACAATGTTTTCTAAAGATATTTTGATTTGCTTTCTGCAATATTTACTGGAGTGGACTTAACTAAACACATTCACACACAATCATTTTACATATGTAATTTCTCAGATACAAGATGGTGATATGTGTAATAAGTTGTAGAACTATGTGATAAACTCTATTTATAAGGGACAGTCACCGGCCTCACCTGCCCTCTGCCCTCTATTTTTTCTCCCCTGGACTTATTTTAATATTCCTAACTTCTGAGGTTGTTCAAACAGTTACCCTTTAAAAATGAAATAAAAAGAGGTTGCTAGATTAACAGTCCTCCTTTTCCCACAGCTGTGAAATTACACCTCCGTAATTAAACAACCACTAAAGTTAAATTAATGTCAAAGATGTAAAAGCTGGCAATACACAATTCTGAACAAGTGCAGGATTAAAATCTGCTATCTTGTGGCCTGGAGTTAAAAAACACAAGAAGTTTATATTTATGGATGGAGATGACTTCTGTCTTCCCAAGCAGAAGGTGCATTTAGTCCTGGTAGATCCCAAGATATTGGCCCTTCAAAAGTATGAGCTCATCATGAACAGAAAAGCTATTTTACGTAATTGTGAGAAATTGTTAAAGTTTTATGACATAGTTTTTCATCTCCATTTGAGTCCTAAACAGTTGAATTAATGGTAACTAAAGAAACCTGGCTAAAAGGGCACAGAAAACAGCACTGTGCTTTGTTCTTTTGCTTTTTTGGATCTAACATATTTCTCTGGAAGCACAGTAATTTTTCTAGAATAAAGTCATTTTTATTCCAGAAGAGTGTCCACATGGGGGAGTTATACTAGCGTGGCTATAATAAATTTCCCATTCAGACAAGCCCTTAGTTTAGTCTAATTTCGGTACTTCCATTTCTGGCTGGACCCTGGAAGTATAGAGGCTTTGTAAAAACCATGAAAAGAAGGGAGGTGAGGAAGAAAAGGTGAAGAAAAGAAAAGTGCTTTTTTTGATTCTCAAAATAAAATAAAATGGTTCAGATTCATTTTGACCTTTGGGTGTAAAGTTGTCTGTCTAAATAGGTTTGTTCCTCTTTGTTTATATCTGTTGTATTGTTAGATACCCACTTTCACTGTAGATGCTAGTGTCATACAAAGGATCAATATTACAGAAGCAGGCACTGTTAGTGTCTCTGCAAAAATTAACATGCATTGTTGTGACCCCCAAACCATGTACAGCTATCTTGAAACCTTGACCATTATAGTGTGGTCAACACTGGGCCAAATTTACACTTAGTTAATTCTGTTGAATTCAAGTGCCTCGCACCAACTCACTAACGTGTAACTTGATTATCATCTGTAAACTTGGACCAGTAGGATTGAATATATAATTTATCTACCAGAGGATGCTATTTTCAGTTAAATTTTCTCTCTTTTTCCACATACAGACAGATTTCTTAAAATATATACATGTTTCTTTCCAAGACTGGAAAGTTTCTTTTTTGCCAAGAAAGGGCCAGTGAATCATTGTCCAGAACAACGTCGTTAATCCACCTAAAACCCATACGCACATCTGCAGTTTTTCATACATATATTCCAATTTCACTTGAAATAACATCATTAGTACAGAGATCTCACAGTGCTATAAGGTGATCTTGTTTCCTTTTTGTCTGGCTTGAACTCAAACATCTTTTCATTTTGGCAACAGCAGTTTCTTTCTCTGAAATATTTCATGCAGATAATGGATAATGACCACTTCTCATTGCTTTTTCTCAAAAATGTCTAACTACATTAACTCTCCAAAGACAAATCCTAACTGGACTCTTTTTCTAAGTTCATGGCTGCAGATTCATCCCACTTTGCAAAACAACTAAAAAAATAAATTGGCAGTGGCAGAAAAGCCCATCCCTACTCAAACAGATCCCACAGTAAAGGTCTTTTGGAATTTAATAGGATTGAAACCAGTGGGGTTCTGTAGAAATAACTGAGTGTGGAAATAACTATACACAAGTACGTATAACAATGAAGTGCTATAGAAATAACTCAGAATATATTGAATTTGTGAGCTCATATGGTGATATTGTTTGGGGTTTGTTTAGATTATCATACTCAATTCTATAGCAGGGGTGTAGAATTTCCTATTTAATGTAATAGAATGATCAGAACCCATATAGGATGATACTAGGAGGTCTTTTTCATTTCCAGTTCTTGTAGTTCTGCTAAAGAAGAAGGGCTGCCATGCCATTTATGGAAAAGTACTGAAGGAACTTACTAGTAAAAATCCACCCCCTTAATAGGGCAGGATTGTCCCCTATGGTCTTTTACTCCAGAATCCTATTGAGAGATTTTCCGTGTTCTCAGAATCTTGAGGAAATATTGACTGGCCTGCCCTGATACACCAACAGACCATGCCGGACATGTGGGAATTGTTACCTATACCAGTGTTTGCCAGTACTTCCCAATTCAGTTTTAATTGGCTCAGTTATGGGCTTTCCACCACCTCTCTTGTCATGGTATTTCATAATCTAACAGACATCACAGTCACAGAGATTTTTCCTAATATTCCACTATAATTTGCATAATTTCCTCTTATTCAATGACTTTCCTTTGTCTCCAGTACATGGAAATTGCAAGTTATCTCATATATAATTTACCGTTGCTTGGAAATTCTAATTTCCCCAGGAATCTATAGGTCACACCACAGCCAAGAACAACCAATGTATGTAAACAGCATTTTCTGGTCTTCTCATAAATGCCTACTGAGGGCCAAATTCTGCTCTGAATTCAATCCTGGCAGCAGGATAGACAAAACATTCCCAATACTGCAAAGCCAGCCTTAGATATGTCCCTTAATCCCTACAGCAACACAATGGATTTTGTGAAGAACTTGTTTTCGGTGCCTTACATTCAAATGTAGTAATAATTTGATAATGGGTCAAGCTGAGAGCTGTATAACCTCACCGTATTAAAACAATATAGGACAGAGGAACCAGGAAATTCCATAGGGTCTACATCACTTTCCCTTGGATACTCTCCTCGGGGAAAGATCTTAGGGCACTTGAAAGAAGCAGCTGGTATGACTTCCAAATCTTGCAGATCAGGGGCACTTTGTACTGCAACAGATCAGCCCCTCTTTGAAGCAGTATTTGTCTTGGATGTGTTTTGGTGTCACAAGACAAGTTCCTTGAACTATAACTATTATTTGCATATGGTGATTAAATGGAACAATTCTGGACATTAGTCTTCTGTTCTCAAGTTCTGTTAAAAGGTTTGCTGTAAGGATCCCGTTGACTTCAGTAGAGTTTTCAGCAAGGTGAGGAGTGAAGGATGATGACCCTTTGAGTTCCACTGAAGATTTTCATTAGGCCAATGACCAGCATCACACAGGTGGGAAGTATATATGGTGTAGCTGGAAACCCAATTCACAACACCCTTAAACTCTCAGCAAAGCCAACAGGAAACTATAACAAAAGGACTATTGAAAAAAAAAAAGAAAATAAAAGAAAGGGAAAGGAAACTACAGCTTTCCATTACAACAGTGAGTCCAATAGTTATATTACAGACCAGAGCCATAATAGAGTTCTCTCCTGAATAATTTTCTCTAGGGACCAGGTAAAATTTGCTTATATAGTCAATTGTCACAGGGTAAGAGAAAGAGTAAATCACAACAACACTGTTCTGGGATCAGTCATGGTGATTTACTGAGTTTTCAGGTACCAGCTATGTTTCATAAGCATATGTGACTATGCTTAGGGTCAGCTACTCAGTTTCCATAGCTGAAGGCCTACACCCTTTATATGGTGATTTACATACAGTTAAGAACACTTGTATGTGTTGCTTCCTCCAAAGCCCTGGAATTTGCTAATCTTTTTTTTTTTTTTTTTTAAGCCAACTGAAAGCACTTGACATTCCTGAGCCGATATTTTCCACCGTGCGTGTTGCTCCTAGCAAATTTTGAGCAAGAGTATAATTCTGAATGTACAGACTTTTGTCTCTACCATCATTTGAGAGTACAGATGTCTAGTAGCTGATATGGAATGAATAAATGCGCCTGATCCTGTTACTATTAAAGTTCATTGGAGCTCTGGCATTGATTTTAGTGACAGATGAATCAAGGCCAATTTTTGTTTGCATCTCAGGTAGTTAGATATTTCTATGATTTATATGTACAAAATCATGTGTGCAAATATGGAGGCCATTTTGGAAAATGAGGCTTGGTCCCAAATGACTGAAAGGACACTACTGTAATGAATTTGAATCTTATATCCAGGCATCATGAGTGAATCAATATGGCAGTGTAGGCAGATTTAACCTAGCAAATGTAAAGCTGAAAACACCAGTTCTCATTGCCTTTCTTTTCTTCTCCCATCATCCTCCTCATCTATTGCTGTTATCACCAACTGTACAAAGGCTTTGTAGATTTACAAAAAGCATGTTTTTAATCAAATTTTCAAATCGAAAGGATATTTTTCTTCCTTTCTTTCCTTATTCTTTTGTATTCCCCCTTAAATAATGATCTAATTTTTTGTAAGTGACACAAGTTACCAGTTAGAATCACAAAAATGTATACTATATACATTGAAATTGTAATGAGTCCTACCAGTGTATTGCTAACACTTTGGTTCATTTGATATGAACTTTGTTTTTTTAAAGTACCACACGGTAAGGCTTTGAAACTTCAGTTTGTTAAAAAAAAAGAAAAAAAAAAAAGAAAAAAAAAACCTGTAACAGCCTTGCAGCCTTTGAAGTCACTACTGATATAGCTCTGAACAGATCCATTCAAGTTCAACTAACATCAGACAAATGTTTAGTGTATCAGAGGAAGCCACAAAAGCAAGGATTTCATCAATATTTCACAACAGCCTCAGGGAAACTGTAGATTGCAATGCTGTAGGGCAGCTAATGGAATTACACACAAGGGTTTTGTACATTTAAAATAAGCAGCTACTAAAAAAATTACCCTTCAGTTTGATAGAAACTGTATAAAACTGCAGATGGGAAACAATTAAATAGCTACCAACATTTATCCATGTCAGCCTGATAGGTCATTTAATAACAGGTATTTCTTTCTCTCTTTTTTTTCCCCTTACTGGTAAGGCAATAATAAAGATTAACATTTATGAAAAGTAACATAAAATATAGTACAGCCAAATGAATAATTAAAGATGCTTCTGAAGAATTTGTTTGCTATTGTATGGCCATGAAGACTGCTCTCCACTAATGAAATACATTTATATTAAATTCAATTACAAATAGAGAGAGACGGAAAGTGACGTTTATGAACACTTGTGAGTTTTGATCTTTTTTAAGAAACACAACTTTGAAACATTTCTACTGAATTCATGGTGTACCTCATACATAAAATAAATACCATCTAGTGCAACTCACTTCAAATGATTTGGAGCCTGGTTTTAGACTATTTACAGGGATAAACCTTAAGTCTTCAAAATTAGGTCCAATAATCCAGTGTCAGATCAGCAATTTTCCTGATCAGAGTCAAGAGTTCTGCATATAAAAGCACATTGCATAGACTAAAATTAGATCCATTTAAGCACATTCCTATGTATTACTATGCTTAGCGTGTTAAAAAAAAATACTGATCCTCTACCCACTTTTTTAGTGTTTAGGTATGGTCCACTGCTGGGACAAATTGCTGTTTCTGTCATTAGTTAATGCTTGTATAGTGCTTTGAACATGTAGAGCACTATATCAATGCTAGCAATTATTATTATTATTACTATTAGTATTATTATTATTACTATTACTATTACTAAAAGTCTGCCAGTTCTTTCTAGTTCAAAGCAGACTGACTAGGCTGAGAATGCCGATGAACCCAATGGAATGAAAAAGAATTTAGGCCCTGACTCAAGAAAGCACTTAAGCATGTGTTGTTTGTTCCTGTTCAAGACATCCTTTAATTGACTGTGTGCATTAATACAGAGGTTATGAAACAGATATCTTTGATTACAATAACAAGTCATAATTCAAATTTAAGATGCAGATTAATTTAAGCCTGGGTTCAGCAGCAAAGCTGAATAGGATATCTTTGACTTTGGTAGGAAGGGATCACTGAATATAGGATGAAAAGACAAGATCTCGTGGGTTATACTTTTGGCTGTGTCACTCATTTCTTAGCCTTAGTCAAGATGTAATGCTTACTGAAGTCTGAGAGCATTTTCTCCAATCACTTCACTAGGCATTGGATCACTTCTTTAATTTTTCTGTACCTCTGTTTCCCCAGCTGTAAAATGGGGAAAATGATACCTAATGAACATGTTATTAGATCATGTTTATACAACACTCTGAAAAGCTCAGGTGTTACATGAGTGCACAGCTTTATGATGGTGGTAAGGCAGAGATTGAGCATCTATATATGTTCCAATTAAAGCACAAGTCTCTCACTCATCTAGGCAGTCTATATAAAATTTAAGCTTGAAGATCACAGCCTGTTATTATATAGTTGCTACTTTTTAAGAAAAACATTAACATGGCTTTATCAATACATTATTACATTTTTCTGAAGGGTAGTAGGCCCTTTGATATTTGCTTTGGGTAGCTAGCTAAGTAATAGCCCTATGAGATCTGCTGTAAACAATAGTTGCCAGTAATATTCATAAATCTGTGCTGATTAACCGTAGCTGGATGAATTGGGACTGCAATATCATTTATCTTTAAAATCTCTTTAGATGAGATATGCAAGTAGAAACCGAGGGATCTGATAACAAGCAATTCCTTTGTCTTATGAGTATGTTTGCTTTGTTTTGTTTAGATCAATGCAGCAAATCATATAAAAGTGTGCAGTTTTACTTGTAATGCTGTGCCAAGAACTGAGCATGAAAGGGATATTGGTGAAGAATGTTCACAACTTCAAATGTTGCAACTCCTTTGTGTTCCTTTCAGGAACATACTATGGACAGTGATGGTCCCAACAAATTATCTGTTTCATTCCTAATAAATATTAAGGCCAGCAAATGTTGACTTTTGACCATTAGGCAGCCATGCACTCATAGCCATGTAACCATCAACCATGGCCATCAAAGCACTAAGCCAGCATGAAGGTCATTACCCTGGCCAGTGTCTTACTTCGACTGACTTCTCAGATATGTAAGCAATAAGCAGTTGCAGGAGATTGATTGTGAGTAATTTGGATGAACTATAACACTAACCTGGTAAAGTATTATAATTTTAAATGTGTCCAGAAAATAATTGAAATTCTGGTTTAGCTTCATCATAATGCACAGTGCTGGGTATATTTAACAGCTGACTAGTTTAGCATGAATATTGCTTTACAAATGAGGTCATATTGTTTTTAAGAAACAATATTGCTATCAAACATGTTTAGGAAGAAAAGCAAGAGATTATGAGTACACTTTTAACCTTTCTGTCTCTTTCTATCTCTGTTTACTATGGTGATTTAGGTACTCAGTGTTGTTTGAAAGCAAACACAGAAGGTGCTGGCATTTAGAAGAGCCCCTGTAATGAGCAACTGGCAGTCAGATTCCTTCTTATTATTACTCTGTCACAAAATCTCTGTTCTACATCACTCCATCTTTGCAACACTGGCCAGAGATGAGAAAGGTCAAAACATCTCCCTCAAAACATAAAGTCTATACATGAACGATGTCATCCCTGACTCGTACAATAGTCAGAATTCAATCCATGTTACAGAAAAGAGCAGAGTCTATAAATGTTCCTAAGAAGTTCCACAACTGAATGACAACCTTCCCACCCTTTATGTCCATGCGTTCCATTACAGAGCTGAAACACTTGATTCATTTTAACACCTCTCCCTGCATTCAGCAACCAATGCACAGTGTCAACTAATTCCTCTCAGTTTTGTCTCCTAGATTACTCATAGGACTCTGCCAGATGCTGTTTTTATTTTATTTGATTTGCTGTTAGTGTATGACCTGATCCCATGTCTTACATTCCTTTGCATTTATTTTCATCCCATTCTGTAAGTTCCCCCTTTTCAAAGTGTCTGATGAAGTGGGATTTTCTCCCATGAAAGCTCATGCGAAGCATAAATCTGTTAGTCTTTAAGTGCCACAGGACTTTTTGCTTTTTTTGCTTTACTGGACTAACACGGCTACCCCTTTGGAACATGTTTTTATTTTTTCCCATTCTGTAAGTTCCCCTATCTTCAAAGCATCTGATGAAGTGGGATTTTCTCCCACAAAAGCTCATGCAATAAATAAATTTGTTAGTCTAAGTGCCACAGGACTCCTTGCTTGCTTTACCAGATGCTGAATTTGTTCTCCCACAAGCCAATCAAAGATGCTCAGTTCATGCAGGTCCAAATACTGAGGTCTAGATTGCATTGTCTGGCAGTCAGTGGATACTTAGACCGTATAACACCGGAGCAAAGGGATCAGAATCAGGCCAACATCAAAGCTATCTCAGTGTAAAATCAGGTTCCTCTTGAAACTCTTCCCCTTCACACCACCCATAAAGTGTATTCAAACTGTTTGTTAATTTAAAATATTATAAATTAAATACAGAAATGAAACAGAAGAAAAAACTTAAGGATGGAGGAATAAATGCTAAACCCTAGAGAAAATTTACAGTCTTATGGAGCAGAAAAAGCATATAATATAAAATCCCCATTTGAGGAGAGCCCAAGTCATTCTGTCCTCAGGAATGAGGTTTGCCCAGCCCCATTGCAAGTACCACAGTTTTTGATTCTGGAGCCCTTGAACCTCAAGAAAGTCTCCAGGGTGCGCTGGAGTGTCCATGCTTCCCAACTTCTGCCAGAGCCCACTGTAGTTCATTGCCAGCCTGACTGCAATGGGGCTTATGTTACCCTGGACTACAATCCTCAGGACAGGTGGGGAAGAAGGGCTTGGTCACAGCAGAGGATGGGAGCCCATACATGTTATTCCCAACTTTGTCAGCAATAACTTGTGTCCTATTGGCCTGCATATTTGGGTGAAATAATACATTACTGTCTCTTTAACATCTGAGGGAGCTAAATTTCATAAGTTACGTCCACAGGGTCAGACACAAGTTAAAGCGGACTGTAGGTGCTGCTTTTTCCTTCCTTCCACAGACCCTGTGATGATCTTCTTGGTTGTGTCTCTTTGTGCTGGCAAAATACTAATAATTAGCAATACTAGGAGTTATATTATTGATTTTGCTTCATAAGAAACACGGGCAATACAAATCAATCCTTGCCAAATGGGAAAGCACCCAGCTGGTGCGGGAAATAGCTATGGTTTCCAAGAGTCTAAGATATTATTAAAAATAATGGAATTTTTCAAAGGAAAAAGTGAACAATTATTGAAATAAAAGTATAAGACTGTGTCTTTTGAAATGCCTGAAGGAGAGATTTTGGAGTCAGAGGTCAACACATAAGTAATTACAAACCCTAATCATAGGGAATCGTAGAGTTTTGCTGCTTTCCAGTCCTAAACTGGGCACTGAAAGTCATCATACTGGGCACAGAAAAAACAAGAGACAGAAGCTGCAGAGGCTCAGCCTTTTCCTGCATCTCAGCAAGAAACAACAAATATGAGTTATGGAAAAAAAGTCAATAATCAGAAAGGTTATTTAATGACAGAGACAACTTCTTCAGTACAGGCATCATCCTGTAACCATTGCTGGGTCTGGGGATGATGGAATGTTGCTGCGTGCAAAGAGTCTATGTATTTTGATCTTAAGTAGAGTTAAGGCCTGCGCAAAGTGGTCCAGTGGATCAAAAATCCAGACTTTAAAATACTGGAAAAAAGGGCAGAATGATTTTCTTTACAATCCAGTGTTGAGACACAACAATATCTTCCTAAATCCAGTTCAGTACTCCATAGACTTTAACTTATCTTGAAACATTCAAGAGTATACAGGGGCTTTAGACATGGAAAAGTGAAGCACCAGAGGGCATCTCACCTCCACCAAACAACTGCAGAAATTCTGAAAGACTATTTCCAGATATTACCACTGAGGGGCCAGCAACAAACCTGAATATAAACAAAATGCTTATCATTTAAAAAGGAGAAGAATTATGAGATTTCTGATGCTGGATTTTGTGATCTTCAAAACATCACTAAATAAAATACAAGAGTGGAAGCTGGAGCTTGGGAAAGAAGATCCCTAGGAATCTTCAATCATTACATTGAGAGCAGAGCTTCTCCAGCTCAGTTGCAAGCTCTGTCCTTTCCATTTCATTACCTGCCTTTCAACAGCATGCAGTTGTGACTCTGAATTTCAAACACTACATTTCTGAAGAGGAGTAGCTGTACCTGGGATGTTTATTAAGGCATCATTATACATCTGTGTGGTATCATTTATATCCCATGGAAGAGACCATGCCAGGTCAAGATCAACAGTTTGAGCAAACAATTCATCAGGTTAGAGCAGGTGACAGGGGTGGTATAAGAAATCACCCAAAGGAGCACAAACTGAAATGGATGGAAGTGTAAGAGTAATAAGAAAGTGATCAGTGAAACTACAAACAACAGAAGATAAATCAAAGGAAGCAAGCTGTGGAGAAGAAATGAGATCAACAGGGTTTTCTTGACACAAGAAACAGCCTGCAACATTCTGGATGAAATAAAGCAAGTTTGTGCAGATTGACTCTTTTGCCTGTGAATCTGTGTTGGAGTTAGCAGGGGAAATTAAAATTTCCTCATATCAGGAGATTCAAAGAAGAATCTTAAATGCTAAATTTCTGAAACTCCTATTGGAAAACGTGCACAGAGCATTTCAGAGGACATTGGGCCAGATTGCCTACATTATATTTACTCCCACTTTGCAGTTTAGCTTGAGGTTAGATTTTAGATTCTGAAACATCTCGGAAACTTTGGGCAGAGAGGATTTCAGAGAACATTGGGCCAGATTTCATACATTACATTTACACTCACTTTGCAGTTTAGTCTGAAGTTGGACTTTATGTCAGTAAGCCCAAGTTATTCAGAAAAATCCCACTTTCCCATCCACGATCAAACTATTTGTTCCAAAATAATTGCCATACCATCTCTGGAGCTACGTAATGCCAAAGTGAAAAATGTAGCTGTAAAATTAAGAGGCACATTTCTGATTTCAGTAGTCACCACATCATTAAAAACCTGCACAACTTTGAAAATGCACTGGATAGCCGATCTGTAAATTGTCTCAGCTGACTCACTAAGTCGAGAAAATTCTTCAGGATTTTACTAGGAAAAATTGATTTTGAGGTTATAAAAATTAAAACATATATTCTTCAAAGACCAGAAGCCAATGTCTCTACATTATACCCTGTCTGAAGACATCTGATTAACCCATTGGATTCAAAAGCAAATGGCAAATTCATTTTAAATATCTAAGACCACATTTATGTTAATTAAAATCTATGTTTTTAGTATGTGTTACCTACTGTGATAAAACCCTAGTGCAGTGTTTGCTAGTAGCCTATTTGACTAGAGTTTCTCTTAGTCGACATGTTAAAATTACCACTTGCCTTCTCTCCACTGGCATGTTAAATCAACATTTTTCCTTGTATAGATACATTCTTTGCTTTCTGTCTCTACAGGAGATTAGGGGATATTATTTCTCCTCTTTTTATCCATTTTCTTACTTTGTATATTTGACGGTACCTTGTATATCCACAGTTCCATTATTTCCTCAGTGTAGTCAATGTTGCCTACTATATGTACATGTCCTTCACCAAAAACTGGGGGGAGAAAAGCATTTTAAAAAAAATGGAAGAATCAGGAGGCAGGTATAGTACCTGAAACAACTTCTAACTCATTTTGTTTAACTGACTAAATTCTAAGTAGATTAAAGCAAGGAAAGGCATCTTAAAACATTCACAGACAAAAAGAGCACTCAGCAAAACGTGCAGTTTCTGTTGTCCTCTCCTCAGAACAAATTTTGCTTAAAGGAAATGAGTCCTGAGCCGCTATTCACCACTCTAATATCTCATCAGACTAGGCCAGGCATAGCGCTCCCAAACAACTCAGCAAAGTATTCCATATCAACAAGGCTTATGCTAAGCTCTTTCTTCTGTGCCATAGAAATGTTTTCAGAATTTTAGTTTAACAGCCTGCAATATGAACCATATCTGAGGCTGTCAAATGAATGCACATGCCCACCTGCTGACAGACACCACAGGAACAACTCCCTGCTATATTGATGGTATCAGAAAAGGTAACCAAAACTAGACTGCAAAAGCAGAGACGTAGAATCATAGGGCTGGAAGGGTTCTCACGAGGTCATTAATCCAACTCCCTGCTAAAAGCAGGACTACTCTCAGTAAAGCATCCCAGCCAGGGTGTTGTCTAACCGGACCTTAAATATCTCCAAAGACAGAGATTCCACCACCTCCCTAGGCAACCCATTTCAATGTTTCACCACTCTCCTCGTGAGAAAGTTTTTCCTAATATCCACCCCCGAAGTCCCCAGCTGTTACTTGAAACCATTGTTCCTTGTTCTGTCATCTGTTACTACTGGGAACAGCCTAGCTCCCTTCTCTTTGGAGCACCACTTCAAGTAGTTGAAGGTTGCTATCAAATCTCCCCTCAGTCTTCTCTTCTGCAGGTTAAATAAGCCAAGTTCCTGCAGTCTTTCCTCATAAGTCATGTGCCCCAATCATTTTCATTGCCCTCCGCTGTACTCTTTCTAATTTGTCCATATCCATTTTGTAGTGGGGAGCCCAAAACTGGACACAGTATTCCAGTGCCGAATAGAGAGGAATGATCACATCCCTCGATCCGCTGGCAGCACTTGTACTGATACAGCCCAATATGCCATTAGCCTTTTTGGCTGCAAGAGCACACTGTTGACTCACATCCAGCTTCCCATCCACCATAAGCCTGAGGTCCTTTTCTACAGGACTGCTGCTTAGATGATTGGTCCCCAGCCTGTAGCAGTGCATAGGGTTTTTCCATCCTAAGTGAAGGACTTTGCACTTGTCCTTGTTGAACCTAATGAGATTTCTTTTGGCCCACTGCTTCAATTTGTCTAAGTCTTCTTGAATCCTGTCCCTGCCCTCCAACATATCTACCATTCCCCCCAGCTTGATGTCATCCGTGAATTTACTGAGCGTGCAATCTCTCCCATCATCAAGATTGTTAATAAAGATATTGAACAGAATGGGCCCCAGGACTGACCCCTGGGGTACTCCACTCATTACTGGTTGCCAACTAGACATTGAGCCATTGATTCCTACCCTCTGAGCCCATTGATCTAGCCAGTTTTCTATACACCTTACAGTCCACTCATCCAGCCCATACTTCCTTAACTTGCCGACAAGAATGCTGTGGGAAACCATATCAAAAACCTTGCTAAAGTTGAGGTAGATCACGTCAACGGCTCTTCCTGCATCCACAAATCCAGTCATCTCATCATAGAAGGTAATCAGGTTGGTCAGGCACAATTTGCCTTTGGTGAATCCATGATGACTGCTCCTGATCACTTCAACTGACTGCTTGTGAACTGCAGGGTCAACTCAACAGGACCAACCATCAGTGGCTATCAACGCTGAACGGTTTATGGGACAAGACAAGAATGAATCGTAGGCTAGTCCTGACCTGAGAATTACCTTGCTTTTGCTCGTGTTTCATTCCTAATAATTTTCCTTGTGTTAATTGTTTCTCAACTTTTCTAGTCACTCTGAGCGAAATTCATCTTTATGCAATTCCTCTGAAGCTCATGGAATTAATCAGTGGAAATCTGCCCTGTAACTTTACTTCTCTTGTCTTTCTCTACATCTTTTCTTATCACCAAGAGTGCCCTTTCTCCAGTTTTCTTTTGCCAAGTCTAGTAAACTCTGTGCCCGGGTGATGTTGATAGCCCATCAGTTATTTCGTATTTTTGGCCATCGAGTTATTACTTCAAGAAACCATCACTTTGCTTTGCATATACAAAATTCAAATTCACCAGTCTTATTCCAAATGCCCCTACCATTTGTTCAAAAACCATTTACCTCTTTGTTTTTCTATCTTGCTTTACCTTATAATTTATATCTTTGACATTTATTAATAGAGGCTCTGGTCCAAAATTCTGAGATCAGCTGCACGCCATTGTAAATCCAGAGTAACTCTAGCAGAGAGTTTCACTTCAAGGAGAACAGAATGTGACCCATTATTTTGGAATTTAGACAGCACCTTCTAATGTCTCCTGCTTTATCATTAACCTAACAAAAGCGATCAGATGATTTCCCATATTAGTAGTAAATCTGTTTGTTCACATGCGAATGAGGAACAACCTTATGCATGCCATTCATTTTCTCCTTCCCACAACCACCAGAGTCCTTCCTCATCCAAAATATATCTTAGCAGCTAAAAATACCCCAACTCTCAGAACAACACCAACTGGCCAAAGACCATTTCACCACAGAAGTTCCCTGTCTTCCCTTACTCTGTGAACAATCATACTTTCTATTTTTGCTCCTTGACATTGGATAAAAATGCTGATGTTATGGGGAACAGCCAATTAAAGGTCAAAAATTCAAGTGTTTTTCTGTTCAACCCTGTATAAATCTGTCGCTGTCAGTGAGAGGCAATCATGCCTGCAAATGCACTTTATGGGTCTGAGAGGATCTGTTTCTCAGCTTAAACTCTGTAACATTTAAATATCAAAAACTTTGTTTTCTAACGAGGGAAGTATTGAGTGGGGAGAAATGAATTATATGCTTGATGTATACTGAAGGCTGGGAAAATTAAGGCCATTTCCCATGGTGAGAATGCAGTGATTTCAGTTTGCGAGAGTAAATTAAACCTTTGGGAGAATTTGTCTTCCATTAAATTGAACAGCTAAACAGGCACTGAAGATTTTAATGTCACCACCACCAAACCCCAAAGGTTACAAAAAGAAAAAGAAAACAGTTTTCTTGTTTGGAAGTTCCCTGTCTCTCTATGTAGGAAAAATAAAACTTATAAATGTATGCTGAGAATCAGAAAACTCTTTAAAGATCATAATTCCATTCCTATACCATATGCTATTAATGTCTGTCAACACTGTTTAGCCAGCAACTGCTGACAGAACCATATTTGCTATCTAAATACATCATAAATAAATCAGTAATGAACTGCTATAGTAAACCTTCTGCAGTGATTGGAAATACAGAATGAGTAAACAAATTCTGTGGATAGCACTTTGTAGCTAGAAGTATATACAACTGTTTAATGTCAACGACAAAGTCACCCACACCTCTCTTTCTGGAAAGATGTGAGGTAGGTGAAGGAAGATCACGAGAATGGAAGAAGTGCTAAATCAGTTGTACAAAATGTACCCTTCATCAGATTAGTTCCTTTTTTAAATCCAGCTTTTCACATATGCAAATCCCAACAGCTAGAGTGATGGGAAATGTTTGCAACAAAACCAAGCCACAGGATATTATCCTGGTTTCAGAGATCATTAAACACTCAGGATTTAGATGATGTTCATCAAAAGCTTTGCTGAGGTTCACAAGCCTTTCAAACAAGACCGGGACCTTCTGATAGTGACCATGTGGTGTGTTGGGTCTTGGCAAAGAAGAAACAGGACTTTTTTATAATAAACATGAATATTTTTGAGGCTGCTGGACACAGAAAGATTTGTTGTTCTCACTGTGATCGTTATTTTCCCAACTCTGCTGCCTAATGTCACCACACCTGGTCTCTCTAAATCTTGGCTTGAAGCAGACAGCCATGGGATGGATTGCTGACTGAACCACAGGCTGATTGATGATTTTGTAAGTACCTAGTTTCCTACTGGTTTTGGTGTTAGAGCAGGCAAGACAGTTCTCACTGAGTTTCGCTTTGACATTTGAGAGTCACTCAAATCTAACACCCAAATTGCCACAGAGAGTGAGCTAAGTCATGCAGATAAAAAATGGAAGAAAACATTTGATTTACTTGCCCAAGTAAGCCTGCCAGATTCTGCCCAGACCTTGCAGCAATTCTGTTTGGTGAGATGAAAATGGAGATGGAATTTTTCCTGTAAGGTGGGACCACTGAGAGCAATGGTAAAAATGATAGTGGTCTGGCCCCTAGATTAAAAAAAAATCTACCAGAGTTGTACATTTGTAATATAATAAACACTTTTGGTGTGTCCAGCTCTTATCTGGACATTGTTTTTTAAAAAGTGACTGTATGACATCTTGCTGTAATTAGACACCACAGCTTTATATCAGAGTCTTAATTAAGAGCTTGGAGAGATGGGCAGGCTATAATTCATTTATGGTGTATTTTAACAGCAGAGATTCTTGGTCCCTGTGGGATGAAAAAAGCACTAGTCTACAATGATACGTGGGATGGGCAATGTTTAGCAAAGAGAATGGTTCTCACATAAGGACAATTGAAGTTGCTTTTGACGTTTCTTCTTAACCTCATCAAGTAAATACCATTCGTTCCTAGACCCTTCAGAATTATTTTCCATTCACATAACAGAGACTTTATAATATAAACAGAAAATCTCTGGTGCAAAGGTCTTTTTATTGACCAGGTTCACAAAGAAGTGACAGGTGTGGACCTTTATAGTAGGAATTAACTCTTTATGCAAAAGGCTAAAGCACAGAACAGGTAATATTGCATACTTGTTATGTCCAACCACCAGGGTACCCTGTCTGCACCCAGCAGAATACAACAGAATAAATAATTTGGAATGAGTACGTTAACCTGAGGGCTTTGCAGTTTCAGTCACCTGGAGTTAGGTGACTAGATACTAAATACTGAGCTGGGGAGACAAAAGAGCACAGGTTAAGGGAGAAAGGACACTTATTCAAGGGAAGGGTAAGATCTGATCTCTTAGTAAGTTAAGATATAAATTCAGATTATGAATGTTTTAAGAAGACTAAGGTTCATGCAAAGAATTGCACCGGAAGACAAGATTCCCTCTGGTGTCATTTGTTTCTGTGACAAGCTACAGATATTGCTGGAACAGAAGAAGTCCCAAGCTCCTAAATACCATCTCAACAGCATTCATGTAAAAAAGAAGAGAAGCATCACAGCCCAGATGATGAACATTCATATTTTACAACCTTTCAGTTTATTTACTGATATATCTTTTTCTCACGTAGTTTTGTTGCTTGTATCAGCTTGCCTAGGCAAAACAGAGCTATACATAATTCAGGAACAAAATTGTCATCAAGTCATTGTGGAATCACAACAAACAGACCCCAAAAATATATTTTTTTCATTAATAACCTTCCATTACCAATTTTTAACAGTTTAAAAATAAAATAAAATAAAATAAAATAAAAGTCACATTATTTAGCCTCAATTTTCCTGACTTTGTGCTCAGAACAGGTACAGGCTTTTTTTTTTTTTTTTTTTTTTTTTTAAAGATAAGAGAGATCTTAATATGTGTTGGGATTTCTGACCCAATCTGGCAGGGAGACATATGAACAGGCAATCAGCCAACTGGCTAAAGTTGTCACCAACCCTCCAGACAGGGAAACAAGGCTGTGTGTGGAAGCTCCCATGCCACTTATATCTTTCTTTTTTTTTTTTGCTGTCAAAAAAAAGAAGGGGGAGGAAAAGTACAGGAGAGAGAGTGAGCAACTGAGAGAGACAGAAGAACTGTTAATTTACACAGCCTAAAATAGCAGTTGCTAATGGGCTTTTGCACTCATTCTTTAGTCGCTGCAAGGTCACAATCAAAACTAGCCTGTGATTGATTCTAAAGTGAAACCCAGCTCTTCACATCTATAATGGACATTAAAAAGCCTGAAAGGAGATGGGAAGAGAAAACAAAAAGTGACATATTTTATGGGGCTCTCTTGCTCTCCAGGTTTTCAGAATGAATGTGGAAGGTGGAGTCATGCCCAACATTTTATTGCACCTAATCATAATTATTGTATTACACAAAGCTATTAATTGTATAGATTGGTTGAACTTCATCAATTTTATAAGCTGTTTTAACACCATTTCTTGTTTGCATTCTGGTAAGTGCAGCCCCTCTGCCCCATCTCTGTGCTCAAAGAGTTAAATGAGATGAGTGACAGCCTTTCTGCATGATTTACAACTTCGAGCCCTGTAGTGAAACCAGTGCTTGATGGATGATCCTGAAAGACGGAGCCTAACCATAAATCATGTCTTTGAATCATTGACAAAGATAAAGGAGAGAAAGAAAAAGCACTGGCATTGGAATTCATTCTCCCAATAATGTACATTGACTAGTTACAATACAAAACCTTAATTAAAAAAGTGAACTCAAAGTAGTCACCTCAGTGTACAGATCGTACTGCTGGAGAGTGCTCAGTGAGATTACAAATAAAAGTTCCAATGTAACATATCCAGGAGAAAGGCACACGTGTGCATTTGCCATACAGCTGGGTTGGAAAAGGTAAAGCACATAAATGCTGATACCACATTATTTAGACTCCAGCCTCCTTTTTTATGCCTACTCTAATTTTTTTTTTTATTATTAGTATTGTTACGGTTAGAGGACCAAGTCAAGAACAGAGTCTTCTGGAGCTAGATGCTGTAAATATTATAAGCCAACTTTATCCTGGAGAGGTTACAATTTAAATGGATAAGGCAGAATCATATCTATTTTATAGATGGGGAACCGAGGCACAAAGCTGTACAGAAAGTATGTGGTAAAGATAGGAAGTGAACTCAAGTGCCCTGAATCACAGTCCAGTAACCTATCCACGAGGTCACCCATCTTAACTAGTCTCAGCTGTAAATATTTGGATTCACCAGTGAAAGACTATAGCTACATAGCCTATGTCCTGCAAGAGCAGCAGGTACACAGAGATCACAGCTCTATCATTTATGCCTCAAACTGACATATTTCAGTTGCACGTCGCAATGCACTTTACAAACAGAGATAAAAGGTTGTGCACCCCATTGCTGGAATTTTTAAAGAACAGGTTGGACAAATACCTGTCACAGATGGGCAAAGTTTACTCAGTCCTACCTTGGCTCAGAGGGTGGCCCTGATGTCATGCTCTCATGAGTTTAAGAATGACTTTCCATGCTTACAGGTTCAGAAGCATAGCAGTATATTTAAAGGCCAGGCTGAGGCCCAGCTGGCAAACTAGTAATACCATTTATGAGTACACATTTCACCTCTGTTCATGAAGAAGGATGGCAAAGTCACAAAGACGCATGAAAATATTTTGGAGAGCATCAGTTTTGTGCTGGTAAATTCTGTGACTAAACATACAAAAGGGATGACTCCCTAAGCAAACAAGGGAGCAAATCATATGCGTTCTTTGCTTCCTGAGGTACAGTTCAGTGGCATACCATAGGTGTCCATTGCCTGGAGGCCAATGCTTGTGTTTGTGCCCCCCATCACGGGCAGCACCTGGGGGGGTGGAGGGGCTGGGGGCCCATCTCCCACTCTACCCTATTCTTCTCTGCTGTAGGGGTGGCAACAGGGCTGGATTTTGGTGTTCGTAGGCCCTAGGCACTTTGAAATGTGCAAAAAGAGGGATAAACGCCAATTGAATTACATTGATTGACATGATGCACTTTAAACTATTCTAATGCTAAACTACATGATTTTGTCTGCTTTTTAAAATTTTTTCCCTCCTTCGTAGGCCCTAAAAATTTCATAGGCCCTAGGCACTGTGCCTACAGTGCCTAATGGGAAATCTGGCACTGGGTGGCAAAGAGCGAGAGTGACAGTGGTAGATGCCTCCTGGCTGCCCGGCAGTGGGGAGGGGTACCTCCCTTGCCCCTGAATGGCTGGGGTCCCCATGGCTCCCTTGTTGTGCCCAGCCCAGAGGTGGAAGTGCAGGAAGCAGAAGGGCCATGTTGGCAGAAGTCTTGAGGATATCAGAGGGGGATAGTCCCTCTGAGGAGGACCCGGTCAGTGGTCTTCCCAAGGCCACCGCCCAGGGGCAGGGCCCCGTCCTGTCCTCCCCACTCATTACAACACTGATACAATTACTCTAAATGTCCATTTGCATCTGTGTATATGAGTGGATCTGTAAATAGTCTGAGTGCAGTTACTGGGGGCTTTCTAAAATTTGATCCTGTTTGAACACAGAAGTCAAACCATGAATATTAGCAGAGAAGAGTGGAAGGAAGCAGGGGATGAATAGAGGTGAAGAAGAGGAGGCCTGAGTACAAATTAATGCTTCATATCACATAGATTTTAATTTTTTTAAAAAGGAAATCACTCATTTGAAAAGTGCATGTAGCTACGTTGACTGAAATTAGGGCAAACAAACCTGTGGGAGTTTGCAGTTTTGGGAAAATCTTGAATATTAGTTCTGTGACATAAACAAAATAATGTGGGGTTTTTGCAAGGCTGGTTTCAATAAAAACAAACAAAACTAGGTTTTTTAGCTAGGGGAAGGCTTGTGAGAAAAATAGTGCCTTCATAAAAACTAGGATAGAACAGCTGGGTTTCATATATAGTGATGTGCTGTATTTTTTGCCCCCTGGCCTGTCTCCCCCTATGTTCATGGCCTCTGATTCTCTCTTCACTTTTTCAGTGGGGCTACCTGTGCAAGTAACTGCTGTCTAATGTGTATAAGTAGCTCACAGTTTGGCACTGAGTGTCCTTCAGTAAATCACAGGGACTCACTTTTACATTGACAGGAAGAGCTGGGGGAAATCATTTGCAATAAATCAGTAACCTGACAAATGTAGCCTCTTCTTCTGTTCAATAGTTGTCTATCTGCTGTTTGCAATTTTCTCAAATACGTTTGTTATTTAAAATTATTTGCCAAATAATTTATGTAGTTAATTCTCACAAGCACTTCGCCACAAGTATTCCATATTCAAAATTTGGAGGCTCCTCCTCCCTTATAGGATGAACATATATCTCCCGATTGAGGTTCCCATGCAGATACTCACATGAGTTTGTAATTCACTTTCTATGAGTATTTCTGAAAGACTAAGTTTTCAAATGAGCATTCCTATCCACAAATTATTTTGACTAAAATTCAGAAAACATTACTGGATGTGTCTCTCCTTCATGGTTTAAAGTTGAATTCTTCATACAAGGTATTAGCTCAGCACATTACATTAATGTTCATTATTAGAACTGACCAGCTATGCCCCGGTCCGCACCCCCCCCCCCCCGGGGGTTTTTTTCTGTAGTTTTTTTGGACAAAATTTAGACTCGGATGGGGGTAGGAGTGAATAAAAAACAAAACCCTTTCCCCTGAAAACTACAAAAACAATTTGGTCAAAAAGCTTTTGATTCAGAAATATCTGCTACATGTTTTAGTTCATGGGATTCATGCTTCCTTGTCCTTTGTAGGCCAGATTTTCTGGCAGCATTACACTGCTACCTTGCTTCATTTGATCCATTCTTGCTGAGCCTCTGTAGCGCATTATAGGAAATCTAGTCTATCTGAGAAACTTGATGCATAGAGATAGGGACATAAGGATCTGAATTATGACTTTTATGAAGCTCCACAATGGAATTTCTGATTCAAATATTCATGTTTCAGACAAAAACATTTTTTGGGTACTTAGTTTTTTGATGTAAAGTCAAAGTTTTCAACAGAAGTAAGATACTTCTTTTGAAAAAATTGGTTCCTTGCAAACTCAATTTTTTATTAAAAACTGTTTAAATAGAAAATATTCAACCAATCTGTTTATAGTACAAGTTGACGTGCTAACACACATCCCCTGGTATCTTTTACAATGTAGACCATAGTCCAATTGTACAGAGATTTAGATGCATGCTTAAGTTTGCACTGTCAGGAGTCCCCATGAAACTAACTTAAGGAGGTATGTAAATCTTCTCAATATTGGGACCTCAGACATTTACATGATAAGCAGATGATCCTAAGACAGAATGTTGGAAGAAACATAAGAATATTTTATTTAACTACTAAGATTCTGAAATGGCAGCTTCTTTTTACTTTGTTCGTGGCCTCTGGTTTTTTGTTTGCTTGCTTTTTACATTTTTTTTTGCTTGTAAATGTTTTTTAAAGATAAAACAAATACACAGAACATCACAGAATATGCCACTAATCAGTCCAAAGGCAATATTACTTATAGAGAAAAAATAACAACAATTATATTATTAAAAAGATCTGGCATGGTACAGAAGTACTACAGAGAGGCAGTTATTTCAGCTTGCTTCACCTGAGCTAAAAGAACCTGATTTCCAGCACAGAACTGCTCAGCTGCAATAGGGAGCGCAACTGCACTACTTAGAGCGATTGTCCGAACCTTTGAGGTGATAAAGAAGACAGCCATTCAGCTGTCACAGGAAATGACCCTGAAACTAAGTGAAACTAAGCAAGTACCTCTTTGTTAAGAGATGCTATAAATATAGGCAGGCCCACTAAAGAAAATGTTATTCACTGTTCCCATCTCTGGTATGTTTATTGCATATTTGGAAATATTAAGAAGAAACCAAGTACTAAATTGATTTAAAGAATAGTTGAAAAGATGTGCAAGCCTATTCTGATTCATGAAAATATGGCTTGACAAGTGCTGGCAGACACAGAAAATAGCTCAACTAATCAAGTCAGATTAAGAGTAAAATCCTGCTTTAAATTACCAAAGATGCGCCAGAGATGGGATGTGAGAATGGAATCACAGCAGCTAAGCAGGTTACCAAGAACTGCCTACCCTGCTTCTGCCTCAGTTTAGCGGCATATCAGGGAGGATCTCTTGACTCTGCCCAGTGCACCAAAATGTAACTAACTTAGAGGAGGGCAGGCTGGGGGGAAAGGAAGGGTTAACACAACAGGTTTGGCATTTGCCAAAGAATACTTATGTTTAACCATTCATAACTAAATCACATCAATTTAAGTGGATTCCACGTATTTCTGACTCTCCCATTAATCTCTGTGTAGCATGTTTAAGTATTTTGTCTCTTTCAGTTCTGATATTATAATTCTCCACCAAAACTAAGTGAAATTCCTTTGCTTTCTTCCCCTCCCCCTTCTTTGCTATCTTCCTTTCTTTTCAGGTGGAAGGAAGAGGCAAAAGGCTTTGGATGATCATTTAAGGAAACAGGGATTTAATAAACCCAGTGTTTGGGTATATCACAGCTTTGATGTCGGTGCTGAACTTCACATACATTAAACCTGCATCATCTATCAATCTTACAGTTGCATGTCACTTATGAAAATCTACTGAGTATTGTTTTCATCTCGCCTTACAACAAGCAGCAAGCCTCATGAATACTGAAGAGCACTGTAAATACTGCACATCTTTTATTTTTAAAAGGCTAGACAGTTTGGAACAGCAAGATTTCTTTGTTGAAAACTGCATCTCAAAGCCTGGATTCCCGACTTTCTCCTCTCTCTTTTTATTCTGTGTGTAAATGAGCAGCAACATTGGCTGGTATCATTACTAACAGCTACAAGAGTGCTGGTACCACCCCAGCTTCCCTGTGCTTGAACTTTACCTGTGCTAGCAGCCATTAAGCCAGTGACGTTTTGGTTCAAGTGTGATATTATTATTCAAATCCTATTCCTCTAGGAAGCATCCAGCTCTGATATGTTTCTATCCATTGCCACTGGTTTATTGAAATCTGATAACCTGCTTTTCTTACATTTTTAAACACTGCAACCTTATGGCCACACATGCATGTCATCCTGCATTTACTCATTTTGCATTATCCTCTGTGGTACATTTGCTATGGACTGAGTAACGTTTTACCTTCCTACAGCGTCTTTCACTTTGAAGGATAAAGCACTGCTGAAATGCAGCTTGTGCACAGTGAGGCACTAGTGTCACACAGCACAACTGCAGTGAATAGGCACATTTCAGCCAAAGCCACACTGGGAAGCCCTTGTACTTGTGACAAGTGCAGTGTGACCTTTAACGTATATGTAGGACAGACAGGAGCTCAGCCTTCGAGCTCTCATCCAAAGGACTACCACAGTCAAATCCATTCTGCCTCAGAAGGACAAAGGTTTAAGGGTTTACTGGACATAGTAAAGGGGTGGGAACTACAAAATAAAGCTGTGGCTTCTCAGCTAAGGGGTAAGCCAGAGGCCTGTGTCGGCCCAATCATGCTTGGCTACACTTCACCCAAAACAGCCAGAAATTGTGTTAGTGCAGAAGGTTCCAACCCCAGCTACTTCTGCCCCTGGCCTGCCAAAATGCTCCTACAAGCAGGAAACAGAAAGAAGAGGAATCCCCATCTAGCTCATTAAAGCCAGTTATATGTCCGTTTTGAATGATCAAAGTGTCAAACAGGCCTTCATGGGGATTGGAATTGAGCACTTTGCTTCCATTGCTTTTGTAATCAAGTTTAAAAACTGCTTAAACATGGTTGTTACCAAATTGAAGTTTTAACATGGTTTGGCCAACGCATGTGAATGGGCCCCAGGTTCTAATGGAACATTTTAAAAATTTGGTTGTAAAACTAATACGGAAGGGCCATGCATGAATCCTACTGGAATCACAGCCTTGTAGCCTAGTGGCAAACTTTACATTTATACCATTACCTTCAGTTCCCTGAACCTGAGTGTTTGCTTTCATCTAGACAACTTGTAATATGGCATACAATAAGAACATAAGAGCACAGAAGAATGGCCATACCAGTTCAGACTAATGGTCCTTCTAGCACAGTCTCAGTCATCCAACAGTATCCAATGCCAAGCTTCAGAGGGAATGAACACAACAGGTAATCCTTAAAACAAACAAGGAGTCCTGTGGCACTTCTAAAGCTAACAAATTGATTTGTTGCAGGAGCTTAAGTTTCCATCTTCAAAGCATCTGATGAAGTGGGATTTTCTCCCACAAAATCACATGTGATAAATATATTTTTTTAGTCTTTGAAAGTGCCACACGATTCCTTGTTTGTTTTGCTGAACTAGACTGACACAGCTACCCCCTTGGAACTTGTCAACCTGCAAGGTAATCGCTAAGTGATCTATCCCACTGGCCATTCCCAGCTTCTGGTAAACAGCAATCCCCACCCATCCCAGCTAACAACTACTGATGGTCCTATTTTCCACACTCCAATTTTCCACGTTTATTTCAAAGAAAATCTGGTATGAATCATAAATCCAAATAGCATTATTATTCACTGTACTGTATTAGTAAGTGATAGGTGAAGCTCAGGCGTTGGAAGTGTAGCAAGTGCAAGCAATGAAAAGTTTGGATTGTCTATCAAAATTATCTGGAAATCAGATTGTAAAATCTCCTGGGAACATGACTGCCTTGCAAGATTTGCAGCACACCCTCCTTTATACTGTACACGAAGGTGTTTTGCCAAGTCAAGTTCATCACATTTTGCCTGCTTAAGAGAGAAAAGAACCATCCTTCATTTACAGAATTTTGGTTGCTCTGATAATATGGAGTGCAGATGCAAAACAATCTGGGCTTGACTAACAGATGTGATTTTTCTTAAAGCAATAGCCAAACCCCTGTAAATGACTGTGTTACGTGGAAATGAATAATATGGGGCCTTTCCTTTGACCATACTGTAGATTTCAATGCGTATGCACTGTACTGGCTTGATTATCACAGACTCCAAAGTAAACGGGAGCCATGCGTGTTCAGTATGTCTGAAAATCAGGCCCTCTGTTTATAGTCACAAGATTTTTCCAATTTCATATTTTCCTATTATCTATCCTTTGCCTTACAATTGCTTAAGCTCCTTCCATCTGAATAAAATTGCTTTCAAAAGCACAAATTTTCCCTTCAGCATTTCCTGTCCTCTCACCTTATAAACAGCTTTGAGAACTTTCCAACCAAAAGCAGCCATGTGGAGCCAGAACTGTTTCAGATTTATACAGGGCCTTTGCTAACATCCTGTCGGGTGTTAAAAATCCCTCAGCTGCTTAGCTAGGACCACCCGGTTAGTTCTGAACCACATCTGACAAAATGATGCTGTTCACTTCCAGAACCCATCACACAGTTATTCTTGGATAAAAGGTAAAGCAAATAGCAGCCAACTGCTCAGTGCTGCAGAAACAAAGACCATCTAGCCATTTATCAAAGCTTCAGACAACCAGTTTGCTTTAAGCTCAGCCACCTCTCCTATTACAGCTTTAAACGATAACACGCTATAATATCAGAAATGACAAATGGAACCAGAGGCCTAACCTATACACGATCAATACCTGCTCTGAAATAAGAGCCATCTTTAAAGTATTGACAAAGGGAGCAGGAATACATATAAAACTGCAATTTTTTCTTGAATTGTTTGGTATGGGCACTGTCAACATTCATTTGTCCATGACAAGATTTTTTTTCGTGAAAGTGGCAAAATCCTAGGATGTGCAACGATTGTCAAACGGTTATTGTTGCCCTGTGTCTACTGTTTATTGAAGGATAAGAGGAAAGGGCCAATGCTATGGACTTTGCTTGAGCTTTCCAGTGCAGTGTAGAAATCATTTATGGTACATGCAAGGCAAAATTGCTTTCTGCATTAACTAAGAAGCAAGCAGAGAATTAACGGTGTGATCAGACTCATTCATTTTGATGGGGCTCCCATCCAGCTGGGGTCAGAAAAGGTTGAGTTATTTTAAATATGCCCATTAACCCTCAACAAGAGCAGAATAAAAATTTTGTGTTTAGATTGTAAAGATAAAAACCTTCCCCTGAAGGATTGATGGAGGAAGCTCTGTAAGTGGCAGCTGCTTCCTCCTCCTGAGTTTAATAAATACTTTGTACTTTTTTAGTACCTTAAAGTGCTCCCCACACTGCAGGCACTGTACAGATAACTAATAATAATCCAAAATGCTGTGCAAATAACATGCCTTCTTTTGCACGCGGGAAAACTGAGACATAGCCAGGTTAAATGACTTGGCAGAGGTCACACAGGAAGTTGATACAGTTGGGAACAGAAAGAGTTCATGTCTGAGCTTTAAGCACCAGTCTTGCCTTTCCTCCTTTTGGCTAGAAACTACCTGGAGTGTTTGAAAAAGCTAATTGGTGAAACAGCTAACTGGTTAGCCACAAAGGAAACATCATCTCCAGGCTAAGTGGAAGAACAACTGGCAGTGACCAAAAGAGCAAATTTAAGTGAAGGCATTTTAGCATTTGTGCCCAGAAAGAACTGTGCAACACTGAAGAATAGCAGACATACTAGTAGCTCAAAAGAGCAAACAAAAATTCTCAACTCAGGTTTCTTCTTGAGAAACGAGTAGCCGTTCTTTTGCAGCCAAATTGAAAGGTGGGCACATGGAAAAACAGGTGGCAGAGTGACTGAGTGGCTCAGGAGAAGCAAAGTAATGTAAGAGGCCATAGCCACATGAACCAGGTTCTTGCAGTGTTAAAGCAATGCAATCTGCCCCTGGGGTTTGGCTGTAACAGCTCCTTTGGTCTGTGATCACCGGAAGAGTGCTAATCAATGCTGCGTGTAGGAAGCTGCCATCCCAACCACGATGGATGGTTTTGAAGGCAGGAGGTAGCATTCAGGCATGGACAAGAAAGTGAACAGAACTTCCAGTAAGGGGAGTGGAGTACTGTGCATTGGATACAAAGTGGGGTTTTTTGCCCCCTTAACTAAACTGCCAATCATGTTCTTTAACAACAGCACAATTTTGTAGCAAGTAGAGCCAAAAAATGAATGGCAAGGAGCCGGGAGGGTCATATTGTGCAAGCTGGCATCATAGATGTAGCTGGCTCCAGAGTTCATCTGGGTAATAAGGGACTTGCTGTAACCTTCACAGATTGACTCATTGTCCTTTTGTCATTGAATCAAGACAGGCCAGACAAGAGCAGAAGGGTGAGAGAAACAGCAACTGGAGAAGAAGAAAACAAGAGGGACGGGGAACTGAATTGCCCAGTAGAACAAATCCCCATTGGAGGACAGTTTTCAGATGTACCAAGCAGTGGTATCCAAGATGGCATTAAGACTGTTTGTGTCAGAGCAGCATCTTCGGTTTGTCTACACACTCAGCAGGAGCAAATGTCCCAAGCTGGATTGACAGGCTCATGCTAGTGTCTCAAAATAGCTGTGTAGACACTTTTAAGTTAAAGCTTGGGCTCTGGAGCATAAAGAGAGGCAGCAGGCTTCAGAGCCTGAGCCACATCTTCAGAACACTATCTACACATCTGTTTTTAAAGCCTTGGCACAAGAAACCCCATTAACCTGAAACTGTCAACCCAGACTGGGAGGTTTTCTCCCACCAGCATACCACTACAGACCCCCACTGAGCTCAAGACCCATTGTGCTAGGTGCTGGACAGACACAGAGACCCAACTCTGAAGAATTTGACACTTTAAATGGAGACGGTTAAGAGAAAGGAAGCATTACTGAGGGGAAACTGAGGCACAGAGACTAATTTGGCTGATGTCACATAAGAAATCTGCAGTAGAGTTAGGAACTGAACTCACAACTCCTGAATCCAGTTCCTTAATGAGAGGAACATTTCCCCTCACCGTGCTGAAGTAATTTCAGAAAGCCAGATTCACCACACAGCACAGAGAAAATTGGAAGGCCTCACATAATCATCAAAGGGACTTCTTGGCTGAATCTCGCTTCTTGTTTCACTAGCATATCTGCCTTTTGCCAGCTACCTCTGCACAAAATTGCCAACTGCCTTGAAAAAGGGGATATTTGGCAAGTGAATATTTCTTTGGTTACGAATGCTTTAGAAACTTCAGAGACGAAAATTGTTCAAAGAAGGGAGAGAATGAACAAAGCGACAAAGACAGCTAAGCAGCTGAAGATCCGTTTCCCTTAAATAAGTGCTATTGAAAAATACTCTGAAATGTGATGTGCATTATTCAGGTACTGGGACACATCTTGGGGCAAGCACTGTATATTTCACAATATTAAAGACAATGAGAAAGAGGGCAAAGGGAGAACAGAGTCCTGAGCTATGTAAGTCTAGTCCAGTAAAAAAACAACAAGGAGTTGTGTGGCACTTTAAGACTAACAGATTTATTTTTT